>SNQJ01S0001915.1:518413-577117 GCA_010110895.2 Picea sitchensis | reverse complement strand
TCCATCTTAGTATCCAACTTAGCTTCCATTGAATCCATCTTATTTTGTAGTTCATTTATGTCCCTACGCATTTCTTCACCTTCATCAAGAGTCCAAGTAGGATTTTCTGAAGGCTTATTTGGTGTAGAAGTTCCCTTTTTTAGTGGCATGTTGGCCAAGTATCACTTTTGAACCTTGATTTTGAGGTGGTTCTGTTAGAGAATATTTCTTCTGTTGTATATCCCAAGTTTTGGCCCTTCTGGGTATGAAACTTTCTTTTAAGTAGTTCTCTGATATTTCTTCTCTGCAATGCCACAGGTCTGATCAAAATTGGATGTGCCAAGTGGAATTTACTGTAACTTCCCCACAACTTGCCGATTTTTTTCCTTTCCAAGAGATCTCACTTGTATAGCATGCCCCACACAAAATAATTGATATCAAATTTTGAAACTCGCACCAGAAATACTACAAAATGTCCCCGATCCAATGAAACCAATCCCACTCAATTTGGATACACTAGGAAGAGGTTATGATTGTTTTACCTGGAACACCTTCTTGAGACTAGTCAATAGGACTAGTTAGATACCCTATCTTACACACGGTGTATCTACAAATTTACGATGACCCAGAAGATAAAATTTTTACCACATATACCTTACCAATTTATGTAAATATCCTCTAAAGTATAGGGTCTGAAACATTACATAAATTTTTTTATAGTGAACATTCCTCAATGTCTCAGTTCGGGATGATTCCAGAACCCTATCTTGTATAGGATGTATCTCTAAAAGTATAAGGTATCAGGAGTTTAATTTTGAACCCAATGTACCTTGATCTGTCTACTAAATATCCTCCAAGCCGTTCCTTATGAAACATTGTAGAAAACAATTTATAGAAAAAAATTCAAGGTGTCTCAGATGTAGCAGTGAAACCCCAAGACCTTGAGCTCTGATACCATATGTTAAGAACCAAATATCAATATAGCATAGAAAAACCTCAGAAAAAGTACTCAATGCCTTGCAAAAGAGATAATTTCAGATAATAATCCTCTTCGATGGGGCAACCTCCTTTTACCCCACTTAAATGTTCAAGTACAAGATGATTCAAAAAGAAAATGTCTCCTTGGTATATATAAGAGACTAGGGGCTATAATTACAACTAATGGCCTAAATCCGACATAAATAAAATAACATTACTAATATAATATGCCCCAATTAAGGGGTAATGAGCCAATATTAGGGCTTAACAAGGATCTCAGTTTCTCCCTAGTTACTCCCTTAGTTAACATGTCTACAGGATTATGGTTAGTGTGTATCTTTTTCAACTTCAAATATCCATCTTCCAAGATGGATCACATGAAATGGTACATGATTTGTATATTCTTAGTCTTCGAATGGAAGGCTAAGTTCTTTGCAAGATGAATGGCACTCTCACTGTCACAATACAACCTATTATTATCATGCTTCTTTCCCAATTCCTCCATAAACCTTTTTAACCAAATCATCTCTTTACTAGCCTCTGTAGAAGCAACATACTCTGTCTCTATTGTTGAAAGTGCAACAACCTTTTGCAGTTTCTAAATCCAACTTATTGTTGTTCCACCTATAGTAAAAACATACCATGTGGTGCTCCTCCTGCTATCTTTATCACCTGCCATATCTCAATCAAAATATCCCTAGAGAACAATGTTTGAACCTCCAAATCATAATGCATGAGTAACAATACCTCTCAAATACATGAGAATCCACTTTACTTCCTCCTAATTTTCTTTACATGGATTGTCCATATACCTTCTCACAACTCCCATTGCATGTACAATATCTGGTATTGTGCAAACCATCGCATACATCAAGCTGCCAATTGTTGATGAATAAGGGACCTTGGAAATGTATTCTTTCTCCTCTTGTGTCTTGGGACACATTTCCTTAGTTAATTTGAAATGGTTGGACAAAGGTGTACTAATTGGTTTTGCATTCTGCATTCTAAACCTCTCCAACACCTTCTCTATGTACTCACCTAGAGACAATGTCAATTTGTGATTTTTTATGTCTCTTGTTATTCTCATACCAAGGATTTTCTTTGTAGCAACCAAACCCTTCATCGCAAATGAATTATCTAATTTCTTCTTAAGAAAATTTATATTATGCATATTAGACCCTGCAACAAGCATTCCATCTACATACAATAGCAAGATAATATATCTTCCATTTTATGTCCTTTTAAAATAAACACAGTGATCAGAATGACATCTACTATAACATTGTTCTATCATAAACCTATCAAACTTCAAATACCACTACCTTAGAGCTTTCTTTAGGCCATACAATCTCTTCTTCAACCAGCATACCAAATTTTCCTTCTCTTTGACCTCATACCCCTGTGGCTACTGCATATAAAAATGTTCCTCCAAATCCCTATGGAGAAAAGTTGTTTTTACAAATAAATTTTCAAGATGCAAATCTTCTACTACCAAAAGACTTAAAATAGTCCTAATTGAAGTCATTTAAACAACAGGAGAAAATATTTCATCAAAATATATACCTTTCTTTTGTGCAAACCCCTTTACAACAAGTCTATCCTTGTACCTCCTTTTTCCTCCATCTTCTTCCTTCAAATTGTAAACCCATTTATTCTATAACTCTCTTTTTTCTGTAGGCAACTGAACCAAATCTCAAGTCTGGTTATTTACTAGGGAATCCATTTCCTCTTTCATTCCTTTCTCCCAGTTCTTTTTAGTGTCTACCTGCGTTTCCTCTTCATAACATTCTAGTTCACTAGAATCAGTCAACAATAAATAATACAATGAAGGAGAGTATCGTTCAGGGGGTCTACTTAACCTGGTAGATCTTCTAACAACACTTGCAGGAGTTTGAGGTACATGTTGATCCTGTTGTTGTACATTTTGATTTTCTGGTACCTTTGGAATTCATTTTCCAGTGATCTCATCAAGCATTGTGTATTATGGTTTTTATTTTTCCTATTTCTTTTCGTGCAATTGATCTTTGTACATGACCTTCTCATTGAATATAACATCTCTACTCCTAATTATTTTTTTATTTTCATAATCCCATAAGAGATAACCAAAATCATTAACATTGTATCCAATAAATGTACACTTCTTGTATTTTTCCTCAAGCTTTGTTCTATTTTATTTATCAATATGGAAAAATGATTCACAGCCAAAAGTCTTCAAAAAAGATTAGTTAATCTTTTTACCTGTCCATGCCTCCTCTAGAATTCTACCATCCAAAAAGCTTGAAGGTCCTTTGTTTATTAAGTAAACAACAGTATCTACAATATCTTCCCATAATTGTAAGGGAAAACCAACATGCAATCTCATACTCCTTGCACACTCCATGATTGTCCTTTTCTTCCTTTCTGACACACCATTTTCATGTGGTGTTCCTGGAACAGTCTTCTCCCTACAAATCCCATGGTATGAACAATAATCATAAAAATCCTTGCTACAATATTAACCTCCATTTTCTGATCTGAGACACTTCAACCTTTTCCTATCTCATTCTCAACCAAATTTTTCCATTTCTTAAAAGTATCAAAAACATCAGATTTATGTCAAATGCAATAAACCCAAGTTTTTATAGTTGCATCATCAATAAAAGTAACATAATAATGAGATCCACTAAGAGATGATACCTAAGTTGGCCACCATACATCTGTATGCACAAGCTCTAACCTTTCACTCTTATTTTCTTTTCCGACTCTAAGAAATATCACTCTCTTATGTTTTCCATAAACACAATTCTCAAAGAAATCCAAATCAATTTGTTTAAGATCTGGTAACAAATTTCTTTTGTGAAGTATATGCATCTCCTTCTCACTCATGTGTCCAAGCCTATGATTCCATAGTGTTGTATCCACTCCTATAGAAGCTAAAGACATAGAAGAGTCAGTATTACCAATACATAAATACAATGTACCTACCTTCTCTCCTTTTTCTATCACCAATGATCCTTTGGTGATCTTCCCCACCTTATCTGTAAATATGGATGAACAAACTTCACTTTCCAACTTCCCTATTGAAATTAGATTTTTCCTTATATCTGGAACATGTCTTACCTCTTTTAACAACCATTGGTTTTCATTTCTTTTCTTTATTTTTACCTTTCCCATTCCAACAATTTTGGATGGTGCATCATCACCCAAATGAACATGTCCAAAATAACCTTGAACATAATCTAGAAAATGTTTCCTATGGGGTGTGTCATGAAATGAAGCCCCTGAATCTAATACGCAAGACTCAAAAATATTATCTACAGAAAGAATCAAAGCATCTTGTAACACATCACCTGTTACATTTGCTTCCTGATTTTTTTCATGTTGTCCATCTCTTTGTTTCTTTGGACCTCTGCAGTATTTCTTCAAATTTCCTTTATTCCCACAATTCCAACACTCTATCTTTCCAAATATGGATTTGGATTTGCCCTTCCTAGAATTATCGTGTTTCCCTGAGCCCTTTCCTCTATCCTTTTGTCTTCCCCTATTCTCCATGTTCAACGCATTACCTGATGTCTCACCTGTGATTTTATGTCGCATTTCCTCACTAAGGATAACACCAACAACATCATCAAATTTTAAAGTATTTGAACCAGAGATAGAGTTACTTAAAGACATGACCGAGCCATTCCATCTTTCTAGCAATGAGCACAATATTAGAAGAGCCATGACCTCATCATCAAATTCCACTTTTATAGAACTTAGTTGATTAGTAACTATATTAAATTCATTTAAATGATCTGCAATAGACCCACCTTCTGACATCTTCATATTAAATAATCTCTTCATTTGAAATACCTTATTGGATGTCGAGGGTTTTTCATATAGTTTATCCAATGCATCCATCATCTCCTTCATTGTCTTTTCTTTCGAAATATTGAATGCCACCGGTGTTTCCAAGTGTAGCCTTATTGTTCCTAGTGCCTTTCTCTCAAGAACCTCCCATTCTTTGTCCTTCATGGTCATCGGCTTCATTTCTATTCCACCCAATGGTAGGAATAAATCTTTCTGATATAAATAATATTCCATCTTCATCTTCCATAACTGGTAGTTTTGGCCATTAAATTTCTCGACCCTAAACTTTCCATCTTCCTCCATTTCTCCCACTCAAACCAAGAACCCTCTTTTCCTATGAGTTACCTTTCGCTCTAATACTAGTTGTTAGAAAAACAAGATCGTCGAGCAATAAAATAAAACAAATGTGGAAATAAAACACAGAAGATACACAATACAATGCAGACACATATATACGTGGTTTCCAGGTCTTTCATTTATTATTATCCAGAAAATGAAGGGATACAACCTACAACAAACCCGTTGTAACTTCCTCTTATTTCTCTCACGGTCTCCTTGCTCAGAATACAATATTCACTAATGATGCATAGCCACAATACATTTCCCTCATAAAAGAGGGTTACCTTCTAGAGAAAAAAACCCTAACACAACTTCTTTTGTCATATCTATGACCTTATAATGAACGGTCCAAATTTACAATGAAATTACAATATACATTTAGAAGGCAATTTTTCCTTCGGGGGCTTCGCCCATGAACCCCCGCTGGGGGCCCGCTTGCCCCCAAATCCCACAGAGGGGGTGACACCCTCTGCACTCCCCTGCATGGAGGAGTGTACATTCTTCTGGGTTTTAAAGTCTTCATGGGTTATAAACACGGCTGAAAACAAAGACCTCTGAATCAGGAACATAATCAGGCTCCACAACTAACATCGATATCAACAAGAGTATGTTACAAATATATAAGGAAGTTGTGCAATTACCCTTGAAGGAAGTGGATTAGTTGGACTTGGAACTATCCAAAATTCCAAAAAAATCCTTATATAAGTTGCATATGAGTGTAGTGCAAGAATTTTGGTCCAGGGAGAGGAAGGATGCAATAAACCTGGAGACAATTAGGGAAGCTAAGGAAGTGTTAGAGACGGTCCTTATAGAAGTTTGAATAGAATATGAGGAATAAAAATGATGCACATATAGGTTAGAGAGAAGACTTGAAGAAGTATTCCAAACAATTATGGACAATGCACTCGCACGAGAAATCAACATAGAGGAAAAATTGAAAAATATAGTGCAGACAATGGAGGAATACAACTAGGAGATAAGAGAATTAGGGGAGAAGATGATACCAACTACCCTGCTAGAGATCAGATCTGAAAGAGAAAATAAATTCACAAAACAAATAGATCGCATTGTGTTGGAATTTAAGGAGATCGAATAGCTTTATGGAAGGACCATGCAACTTTAGACAAGCCTGGTCAAGGATGACAGGATCCAGTAGTTGGATCAAAAAGAAGAAAAGGTGAATGTAGAATTTCATGATCTCAATCAGAGGAAGAATACAATGCCTATATCGAAGAGACTGCGGGTTTTATAGGAAATGAATAACCTACAGATAGAAGTGAATAACATCCAGGAGGAAAGGCAGACTATACAGGCTCATTTGAAGCCCCTACAAGAGCAAGTAGAACAAATGATAACAACACTAGAGACACAGAAAGCTATAACGAAACAGGTGCACTCAGAAAGTATACAAGTTCTTAAGGAGCACGTTACAGTGCAGGTCATGGAGACCCTCACAGAAAAGAACTCGTAGATGAAGGAAAAGGGATATGAACTAGCCAAGAAATTGCATGAATTGGAGAAAGAAGTGCAGGAGGAACACACAACCTAAGTGGCTCGAGACGAGCCAAAGGTTAGTGTTGGGGGCCTGTTGGAGCAGGAAATTTTGGGAGTTAATATTAGTAAGAAAGGCACAAATGGACCAAAGGAAGAATCACACGCTAGAAAAGAAGGAATACTAGCATGACAAAGGGAAAAGGAAGAAACATGTCAGTAAACAAGGAATATCATCCCAAGGAAGAGTTGGATCAAATACCAACCATGCAGAATATAGTTATAAAGTGGACAAGTGGATTCCACTTAGAGTTAGGATTTTAGAGTCATAATGTAAGCATTTTAACCAATGTTTTAGTATAAATATGATGGATGAGGTAGGTAGGAGATATCATATATTGGCATGAGCTACCCTATAACTTGTGTGCGGCAAGTATATTTTGAAGAGTCCTTTTTCAGTTTGAAGTTTGTATTTTATTTAGAGTTATGGAGCTCAGATGGAGTCAATGTTGAGATTTAATTGAGGGTCAGGTCACAAGATGTGAATCTTGGTGTGATGCTGGTCATCCTCACATGCACCAGTCATACCTTATGATGTAATGCATGAAACGCTAATTTGATGAAGAATAAAGAAATAAGAAGAAGATCTTTGTGGATGTAGTTAATGAGGGGTGAACCACAGTAAAAATGGTGTCTTTATGTGTGATGTGTTATTTTATATGCTTTATAATGAATGAATGGTTAGATGAATGCATCTGTTAAGGTTTATTTGCAGCACGCATTGAAATGAGTATGCATAATAGACGATGTTGAATGAATAAAATTGTATATTTGATTAATGTTATGGTAGAATGCATGTTAATGTAAAAAAATAGTAAAAATAACATCCCCAATCCCTTCCATTACTGCAAACATCTGCATCCTGCAATCACTCATAAACCATCTCGGGTGAGACTGTGTTGTGCACTATGTGTGCAATGTAGCCTTCTAGTTTACCAGAAGGGTCGATGGTGAAAAGGGTTTTGTTGGAGAACTAAGGTAGAACCTGATTCAACCCATACATCCAACAAGGTGTTTTTCATCTGAGAGGAAAATTCAATGGGCTCATTATTTACCCCTAGATGAATGGTGGTAAAAGGAATCTTACCATATAAATACTCTCATGATTCCTTTTGAAGAAGTATATGGAAAAACACCATTGTTGGTTCTCTCATACATGCCCAGTGTCCCGAAGGTTCAGGAGGTTGAAAAAAATATTATAGTCCGAGAGGCTATTATCCATGCCCTCAAAGAAAATTTGGTTGTGGCTCAAATCCGCATGAAGCAATGAGAAGATCGGGGTTGTTCTGAACATCAATTTGTTGAAGGGGACCAGGTGTTTCTTCAACTGCAACCTTATAAGAAGACATCACTCAAAGATGAAAATTGTTAGAAACTTGGTACCAAATTTTATGGTCCTTATACAATTCTCAAACGAGTGGGACTGATTCCCTACCAGTTATCTCTTCCTAGTCATTCTAAGATCCATCTTGTTTTTCATGTCACATGCTTAAAGAAGGTGATTCGAGCTAAGCTGCAAACTCAAACCAGTCTCCCTGAGTTGGATGAAGAAGCTTCCATGTAGTTGCAGCCCCAAGAAGTCTTGGGACAATGTGAGTTTTTTCTCTGTCAACACACCATCAAGGAAGTGTTAGTACGATGGAAAGATACCACTCCATAAGATGTCACATGGGATTCGACCACCATTATTCAACAATTTCCTCATCTCAAGCCTTGAGGACAAGGTTGTTCTTCAAGGGGGAGGGAATGTTAGGGACCTAACCTCCCTAACCCCTCATGTAGGTATAATAATATATTTTCCATTTAATAAAGGTCGACATTAATTAATAAGGCCTATTTAATAAATGAGAACAAGTCAATGTAAAAAGGCCTAATAGAAGCTTTTGTTTCTAGAGAGATCTTCGTCTAGAATGTTATTTGGAAGATAGAATTAGTATAAATAAGAGTAGGAGGCATGAGAATTCCTTGTCTTGAGAATTATTGTAATAGATATCTTCTCTACTGTAGGTTTCCCCCTCGAAGAGGCAAGTGAACATTGTTTCCTATCAATAAAGGTATTATTTTGGTGTTGTGGTTCCATATAATTTGTGGTTTCGCTGTTATTCTCTGTAGTATTTTAGTTTCCTATTGTTGTTTAGTTATTATTAACTGTAATATTTATATTTTTTTCTATTATAAAATATCTGGTACCTAACATTCACTGCCACATCATGTTGACATCATATACGAAAAAAAATACCTAAAATTTTCCAATTTTTCCCAATTTTCCAATTTCTCTAGAAACTCATAAATTTTGATTTTTTTCCCTAGCCACCATGGAAATCAGGAAATAATCTTACTGCATCCAAACTAGACCTTGTAACTAAATGATTACCCCACGTACGACTAATGGTTTGGGAACGAAATTCACTCAAATTCACTCATAAAAACAAGATTTTTTCCCAATGTTTTCATGGCCACTCTGGGATTCCACAATTCCACTAATTACAATCCTAAAAATGCTCAACTGAGATTTAAAATTGTGGATTTTTAATCCATGGGTTAATTTTCCGGAATTACTCATAAAAATTCTCCAATTTCACTACAGTAATTTCAATAAACATATTGCAGACATCCCTTTCAAACATTTTTTTGAATAGTTTTCATGCATACTTTGCAACCTCATCCATGACACTCTTTCTATAGCCCATACAAGCTCAGTGTTGAACATGTGGCTCTGATACCACATTGTAGCATCCCTGCTACCCACTAATCAACAAAGTTTTTCTCTGATACCTCTAAATTTTAAATTTCTCTACATATGAACAACATTATGTAGAATGACAACAATATACATATGAAATATCATACAGGTAAAACCCATGACAAAAAATATATAATTAAGCACACAATAAATAAAACAAGCACAAAAAAGGTACTTATATTTTGTAAAAATTCAACAACTGTGTCCAGACCTTGGACGTTCCTCCCAGCCATAGCCTCTACTACTCATAATCTCTAAGGATCAGGTCACCCCTGATATGAGGCTAGAAAATCCACCATGGAAGGTTTCCTAAGAAATACTAAGGTCCATTAACAATAGAAATACACAGACTCGGGTGCCAACTCTAGAAAACAACATACAACCTCTGATTCCCCAAATGCATGTCCCACCCTAGGAAGTGTGCCCCTTCTCTACTCAATAGGCCTTTGGCTACCACCCTTCCCTTCTAAGGCTTCAACAACAATTCAAACAAGAAGTCTCAGATCCTCGTAGTTGTATCTTGGCATCTTGGGAAAATAATTCCCAATAATTCTCTCACCTAGAGAGAATTTATTACGGTCCTGAAAACCCACCTCTTTAGATCTATTCCTCAGGTTACTGGTTGAAATCAAATCCAAGTACAAATATGGATGTATAAGGTACGTATTCCAAGACAGAAGTGATGATCAGAATGATGGGAAAATGAACTAAGTTCCCAAAATATATTTGCATGCCTATAACTTGAAACTATGAACTAAATTTAAATCCACTTAATGACTCATTCTCCAACCTTTAGGAACTTAGGATGAATAAATATCCATACTTTAGAATTTAGGAAATATTATCATAATATTTCCTTGGGCTTAAGCGCCCTTGGCTTAGCCCCCTTTCTCTTCTAGTGGAGTTTTAGGTCCCCATACTCTTTCGTCTGACTGGGTTTGCAGCAGTGATGTATTTTATTAATACCGTCATATGTGATTACATTTTTCAATGATAGACTCATTTGTATTTTAGCATATAGACTCTCTGGCCTAATCACACAGACACTTTCACCTCAAAACATATACACAAAGTTTCTCTGGTCCAAAATATCCTGGCCCACCATACTATTAAGCATATGTACATTCACAATCAAGGTTTGGACTAGCGGTATTACATTCTTGTCCCCCTTATTTATGCACCATCCTTAGTGCATTATATACACATGTACAATCAAAACCTTCAAAATTAGTCAAAAATATGTGGGTACTATGCCCGCATAGCATCTTCATGCTCCCAAGTTGCATCCTCAGGACAATACCAGGTCCATTGGACCTTTACTATCCCTATGGCTTGATTCTGGAGTTTCTTGACCTTCCGGTCCAATATCCACACTAGATGTACTTGAAAGTATACCTCTTTCTCCACATGAATCACATTCCAATCAATTATGTGATTAACATCATGTACATACTTTTTAAGAAAAAAATCATGGAATACATTATGAATGCACATGGATGCAGGTAATGAAAGAATGTATCTAATAGGACCAATCCTCTCTAGGATTTCAAATGACCCACAATAACATGTTCCAAGCTTCGAACAATTCCCCAACTTCAAGGAACTCCTTTTAGCCCTCACTTTCAATAACACATGGTCACCCACTTTAAACTCTCTATGAGTTTTTCCTTTATCAACATAGCTTTTCTTCCTATCTTGGGAAGTCTTTAAGTTCTACTTATTATTTTCCATCTCTGCCTCAACTTCCCTGGGTATTTCTGGTCACACCACTACTTTGTCTACTCGATTTTCCCAACTCACTGGTGTGTTGCACTTTCTTCCACAAAGTGCCTCGAATGGGCTCATCTTCAAATATGCCTGATACCCATTATTATAAGAAAAATCTACCAAGTGAAGGTAATCTTCTCATTTTGATGGTTTATCCATCGCATACATCCTCAATATGTTTTCGATCACCTAGTTGACCCTCTTTGTTTACCCATCCGACTTTCGATGATATGATGTGCTAAAGTTCATATTTTTTCCAAATCCTTTAAATAATCCCTTACAAAAGTTCGACGTAAACATGGGATATATGTCAGACACAATTTTCCTAGGCACACCATGAAGCCTAGAAATTTCTCTCATCTATATATCTAAAATGTTGGTTTCCTTGTGAGTTAGCTTCATTGTGAGCTTATCCATCACCACCATGATGGAATCATGTTGCTTGGTTGATCTGGGAAGCTTAGTGATGAAATCCATTGTTACAACTTCCCATTTAAACTCGGGAATGGGTAATGGTTGTAACAAACCTGCTAGGTGTCTATGCTCAGCCTTGAACTTTTGATATTCCAAACATTTGGCTACATAATCAGCCACCTCTTTCTTCATACATGGCCAATAATATTGGTTCTTGATAGCTACAATTATATTTTGGTAACCTGGGAGCCTAGCATAAGGCACATTATGCATCTCTTTTAGTACCAAATTTTTAATCTCCTGAAAATTAGGCACACAAACTCTTCCTTTGTACAAGAGAATTCCATCCTCCTTGTTATACAGTTATTTTCCACCTAATCATATGATGGGAATCATCTCGATATTAGCAGTTCTAGACACTAAATAATTCCATTTTTACCTTGAGTACACACCATATTTTCTCTCAGTTGTAGGTTGTCCCTTTATAGCCCATGACCAAAATTGATGGTTTCTCCTTGTCGTCTTACAAAGCATGATCGGTCGCATTCTACAAGAATGCAAGGTGCAACTGAATTTGTCACACCTCAATTAGCATTAGTTACCAAGTGATGAGATGAAATATCATATTTTTCATAATCCAACCTAAATAATCCTTCTATCTTGAGTGCCTAATACTTACCCTTCATGTTATCTCCATTATCCTATATATCGAGGGTCTCTCATGGGAAAAAGGAGGAGGAAAAGAGAAAGTAAGTTTATACTTTCAGATTAATCATGGAGCTTGGGTAAGAATTTTGAATATAGATTCATTAGGATATCAAATTGTAAGTTGTAAACTATTTCATTTTATCAATAGAATATGCACGTGAATTTCACCCTTATTTGATTGTGTATGATTATCATGATATTTCAATAAAATTAGGATTTTCATATTATATCCTTAGATCTATAATAAATCTACACTTGATATGTTTGATATTTTGAAATGGGTTTGTATGTGTATTCATGTGTGTAGACCCATGTTGACAAGAGAAAAGGACATATTCGAGAAAGAAAACTACAAAGGAGTGTGCAGGGACAACCATTAGGTGACTAGGTAAGCCCTTTATTCCATTCACTTATAGGTAATTTCCATGTATGATTTAGATCTAGGAAGGTCCATTGTTTGTATATATATTATGTCTTAGGCATAGGGAGAGCCTAAGGGAGGTAACTCCTGCAAGGTGTAATTATCCTACAACAGAATGGCGACCATATTGGAGATACACCATATACCATTGGCTATTTCATTTCGATTGATGGGGGATACATAAAGGCCATCCTTCGACGGATTGTTTCCTATCGACACCAAATCATTATCCAGGATCAAAATCTATAAACTAGTTAGTACCTTGGGTATTGAAAACATCAATGGAAATTTCCCTCTCATTTTAGTAGTGGGTTTACATAAAACCCTAACCCTAGGAGATGAAACATCAAAAGTTTGTCGGCACCGATGGGGGTAGTTGATACATCAACTTCCTGAGGGTGTAAATTTTCCATATGAAATCAATTTGGGGAGATCGATACCTCATTGAAAAGTTCTATCCAAGGAAAACACATTATGTTCATTCTAACATCTTCCTCCATGTACATGTTAGGCATTGTCAAGCCAAAAATATGACGTTTATGGACTCAAAATGACCCTGGAAGATTGGGACACGAAAAACTGTAGAAAAATGACCAAGATTGGAAAATTGTAATTTGAACCAAAGGAATAACTAGGTGGACACCAATTTCCACCTGTATCATTCTTCCCCCCTTAGGAATAAATTTTCTCCATTGCATCAAGTGCCTCCATCAGATGGGGAAACTTTTGTTGAATCTGACTCTTGGTGAGCCACTTTCCCTGATGAATAAATTACCCTGCTTTGACGACCTAATAGAGTTGGATGGTCTACTGGCAGGTGTCCTTTGTCTTAGTGTCCATGATCAAATAAAATGTCACGTGTTCAATGCAGTAAGCATTGAATTCTATACGACCAATTTCTTGGTTGCATCTAAAGTGTCCAGGAGAGGTGGAAAATATGGTCGAAGTAGTTCCACATTAGATACCGGGTGCAAGAAAAGGAAAGGAGGAATACTTATTTCAAAAGAATCCTCACCCACAGCCTTGGTGATGTGTAACTCTTGTATTATATTGGGCATAGCTTCCGATGGGGGCATTTTGAGGTGTGTTTTTTGCAAATTCCACCATACCTTATCTCCCACCTGAAATTTATGTGCTACATGATGTTAATCGTGGACCTTGTTTTACATGGAATTGGATTTTTGCACAATATCATGAACTTATTGTTGGATTTGTTGTATGCATTCAATAAATTTGGCTTCTCGATTAGCCTCGGTTTGAGCATGGGAGCACTCTTCTTGTGCAGCTACAATGGCTAGAGCTACGTCAATGGGGGACAATGGTTGGAACCCAAAGCACACCTAAAAAGGGTTGTAGCTAATAGAGTTGTGGAGGGGTCTGTTGTAGCTAAGTTGGACATAAGGAATGATTTCATACCATGTGTGTGGATGTTTGTAATTATACATCCTCGGGATATGGAAAATCATCATGTTGACTACCTCTATTTGGCCATTAGTTTGTGGGTGGAAGGCAGTCAATTTGGTCAGCTTGGTGTCCATCATCAACCATAGGTTGGACCAAAAAGTGCTCAGGAACCTATTGTCTCAATCAGAGATAATAGTTTTTGGGATCCCAAAATGAACCCAAACATGTGTGAAGAAGTTCTTGGTGATGGCCTCGTCTATGATGCTCTTCTTTTAAGGTGAAAAAATTTCCATCTTAGAGAATCGATCAAAAACTATGAAGAGATGGTCATTCCCATGCTTGGTTGAAGGTGGATCAGACATGTAGTCCATGGAGATGGACTCCCAATGTCTATTTGGTGTAGGAAAAGGGGTGTATATCCCATGTTTCTTGAAGGAAGTATTGGCAATGGCACGGGAAATGCAGGATATGTTGTACTTGTGAACATATTGTCGAAGATTTGACCAATAAAAATGCTTTTGCAGTACTTCCACTGTCTTTTCTACACCAAAATGTCTTGATACCTAACTGAAATGAGCTTCCTAGATTAAATTTGCATGCTCGCTTGAAGGAACACAGAGGTGGCTCAGATGGCATAACAATCCATCTTAGAGATTAAATTTGGGAACTATTTTTCTTCCACTCAATGTCTAATAGGTAGTATCAAAGACAGAGTCATTATTGTATAATTATGTCCATATAGATGTCTCATGTCCATAGAAGTTAAGAACATTGGTTATATTTTCTGCAAGAGGTTGACTGAGGTAATTTGTGACATGGTTGATGATACCATTGTTGTAATGTATATTCAAGTGGAATTGTTGTAGGTAGGTGGATCACTTTTGATGGTGGTCATTCTGTAACTTTCCTTGTGTATGCATGAATTGTAGAGGCATGTGATCAGTGTGGATGATTGTTTCCTTCCCCAGAATGTAATGCTTACACTATCGACATGCATGCACAATGGAGTACATCTCTTTGTCATAGGTGGGGTATCTTTGAACAATATTGGATAAATTTTCATTGTGATAGGATATCAGAATCTCATGCTAAGTGAGAACTGCACCGATAGCATAATCTAAATAATTTGTCTCAATCTCAAATGGATGTTTCAAGTATGGAAGAATGAGGACTTGTGTTGAGCATAGAAGGAATTTAAAATCCTCAAATGCTTTTTGTTTGGGAGAAAACCACAAAAAATTGGCCTTCGTGCCACCCTTGTCCACCTGGATTAAGCCCAAGAGATATGAAATAACCCCAAGTTGGTGAGGCCCAAGAAGCTATGGAGATTAGTTATTTTCCTCGGGGTCATCCAATCGTGGATTACTTGGATCTTGGTTGGATCCACATGTATACCCTACTCATCCATGATGTATCCCAAATATTGGATTCTCTACATGTCGAAGGAACACTTCTTTGAATTGGCATATGACTTGTACTGCCGCAAGGTTCCCAATACCTGCTAAATATGCTCCAAATGTTCCTCCCAAATTTTTTTGAAGATGAGGATTTCATCCAAATATACAAACACAAAAGAGTTTGTGAATGGTTGTAATATATTATCCATCATACACATGAATTTGGTCAGGGAATTATTCAATATGAAAGGCATGAACAACCACTCAAAGAGGTCTTATTTAGAATTGAAGGATGTCTTCCATACATCAATTTTCTCAATTGACACCTAGTGGTAGCCTGACTTTATATCAATCTTACTGAAAAACTTGGCTCCCTTGAACTGATCGAGAAGATCATCAATCTGGGGAATTGGGTATCAGTTCTTGATTGTGATCTTGTTCAGGGATCTGTAATCAATATAAAGCCACCATGTCATGTCCTTATTTTGTACCAGAAAAATTGGGCTCTTGAAAGGTGAGGAGCTTGGTTTGATGAAACCCTTCAGAATTAGCTCTTGGATCTGGTGTTTTATTTCTTCATTATCCATAACAGAATGCCTCTATACAGGGTCGTTAGGCAAAGGAGTATCGAGTGTCAGATAGATTAAGTTCTTTATCTGACAATGCATAGGTACCCCAGTAGGCAAGATGAATATGTCTGTGTACTCCTTGACTGTTTCGTCCACCTATTTTTGTTAGGAAGACAGACCACGTGTAAGGGTTTCGGCAATTGCAATGAGATTTTTTTCACCTTCTCATCGAACCATACAAAGGAAAAATATCCTAGTGTGAGAGACCACCTTTCTGCATTGTTTCGTGGAGATCAAAGAGACCACAATATTTGGGACTACCTCTAGTACCTTGTAGAGTTGATCTCCCAAAGTAATAATGACACTACATGGCCTATATTCATAAAAAACCTGAAGCTTCTACATATATGGTCTTCCTAGAAAAAAATCAAAAACTTCAAGGGGGGTAACATCATAGAATACATTTTCTTTGAATGGTTTGATTCCATATTGCAGGCAACATTGTTGGCTGACACGGATGTCATGTCCTTGGCTAAGCCAACCGTTGGTGTACGGTTGAGGATGTGGTGTCGTTGTCTAGTTTAACCTCTTGAAAACCTTTGTTGATATTAGTTTATTTTGGATACTACTGTCAACCATAAAATTGAGTGGGGTTTCCTTCACCCACATATCTGAGTAGAAAAGATGTTCCCCTTCTTTAGTCTCCTTCAGTTCCCATGGATGGGATTTTGTGGTATTGATGGTGACACTAGGTTCTGCATCAATTATCTATATTCCATTTTCTAGTTATGAATCAGAGTCTAAGTCAACATCTGAACCTAGGGATTTCATCTCAACCAGCAATGACTGTTTGGAGTGACATTCATTAGTATTGTGCCAAGGGATTTTGTGGAACTCGCACCATTTTCCAGTTTCCTTCTTCAACTTCCCATTACCCTTCTTTGCTAGTGGCTTGGGATGGTTATTATTGGGTTGGCCATCCTTTATTTATCCTTTTTCCTGGGAATTAGGGCCTCCCTTACCATAATTTGGTTGTTGCATATTTGCAGACCCAAACTCCTGCTTGTTTTTCTACTTGAATTTCTTCTCGATTTTGACAGCATATTGATAAGCGACTCCCAATGACAAGATGTATAGAAATCACATTTCATTTTTGGATATACCTATACAGAGCCCCACAGTATTTTAGGACCATATGTCGCTCAGAGTCTTTGATACCCAAATTTCTCTGCAAGGTATGGAAATTATTTGTGAACTCCTACACCGTTTGGCCCCTCTCTTGGCCCAGTGTGGTCCATCTAGTGTATTGGTCCTCATAACTTCCAACAGGGTAATATTGTTCCTTGAGGGCATAAAAAAAATCTTCCCAAGTGGGTCCTAGCCCAAAAATTACAAACTTAACCTCGACATGTTTCTCACAGTAAGTCTCCCTCCAATATATAACATGAGGAAGGGACTTAAGGAGCACGAAGGTGATATTTTCATTGTTGGAGAAATTGTGGACATAGAAATAACCCTCTAGCAGATTTAACCATTTTTCTAAAGCATCGTCATATACTTGGCCTTCAAATAAAGTAATATAAAAGTTAAATTTTACCTTGAATCATGGCGTACCTCTGAAGTGGTTGCTGGTTGAAGGTGCCTCCATTATTTTCAGTAGTCGTTGAAGGATTTGGGAGAAATTATCCATCATCTTGTTCCTATGTCATGCGAGGGATTCCTTGAACAACATTTTGAAAGGATCTCATGTCCCATCGTCCCTATTTTATTCTTCCATGGAAGGTATTTTGGGTGCACAAGAGTGGTTTTACTCAAGAGAAACAAGCTTGAGACCCAACTCTCTATACCCTGACCTCGTCAGGGACATGCACCAAGAACAACAAGGAGCAAACCGCTCTGATACCACTTATCCAGATTATTTTGGGAATGATATGAAGGAACAAATATAAAAAATATATAAAAAATGAATACACATAGATATGGAAAGGAACACAGTAATATAGTAAATATCAAATTCTATTAATCATTGTTTGAAATACAAAATACTGTAAAATGAAAAAGCACACAAGCTAGCTAGAATGGTGGTAGATTATCTCTGAGAAGAGATGTGTCAGCTATGCTCATTTGCAAGAAGCTGGTTACAATGAGACTCCAAAGGATTTTTTAACATAAATAATAAATGAGAAGACCTTAAACATCCAAAACCCTCACCTCAGGAGATGAAATACCAAAAGGTTTGTGGGGAACGATGTGGGTAGTTGATACGTCAACTTCCCAAGGGCGTAAATTTTTCATATGAACTCTATTTGGGGTTCTCGATACCTCGTTGGAAAGGTCTAGTTGAGGAAAACACATTTTCTTTTTCCTAGAATACGTCTTTATATACATGCTAGGCACTATCAAGCCAAAAAAATGTGATTTAGGGCCTCGACACGGCCTCGAACGGTTGGGACCTGAAAAGCTATAGAAAACATTCCAAGATGGGAAAACTATAATTTGAGCCATTGAAATATGGGGGTGGCCAAAATTTTCCACTTGGATCATTCCTTCCCCATTAGGAAGCAATGGTATCAATTGTGTCAAGTTCCTCCTTCATATGGGGAAACTTCTAGTGAATCTAACTCCTGGTGAGCCACTTGCACTGATGAAGAAACTACCCTGCTTTGATGACCCAATAGAGTTAGATGTTCTATCGATGGGTTTAATTTGTCTTGGTGTCCATGATATGATCAAATGTCACTTTGTTTATGTATTCATGATTGATTTATATAGGGGCCAACTACTCGATCGCATCTGAAGTGTCCAAGAGAGGTGGAAAATATGGTCGAAGAGGTTCCACATTAAATACCAGGTGTGATTACATTTACAATGATAGGCTCATTGGAATTTTAACATATAGGATCTCCAGCCTAATCACTTAGGTCGTATGTCCTCAAAACATATACACAAAGGCTCTTTGGCCCAAAATATCTTGTCTCACTAGCCTATAAGCATAGGTACATTTACAATCAGGTTTTGTCATAGGGGTATTACATTCCCCTACCCCTTATTTATGCACTATCCTTAGAGAATTATATACATATGTACAATCAAAACCTTCCAATTTATTCAAAAATATGTGGGTTCTCTATCTGCATAGCATCTTTGTGCTCAGAAGTTGCATCCTCGGGACTATACTAGGTCCATTGGACCTTTACTAGACCTACAACTCGATTTTGGAGTTGCTTGACATTCTGATCCAATATGCACAATGGTTGTACTTAGAAGTACCCCTCTTGCTCCACCTGAAGCAAATTCCAATCAATTACATGATTATCATCATGTACATACTTTTTAAGAAAACATACATGGAATACATTATGAATCGACATGGATGTAGGTAGTGCAAGCATGTATGCAACGAGACCAATCCTCTCCAGGATTTCAAATGGCCCACAATAATGTGATGCTAGATTCGAAAATCTCCCCATCTTGAAGGAACTTATTTTATCCTTCACTTTCAAGAACACATGGCGACCTACTATAAACTCTCTGTGAGCTTTTCCTTTATCAGCATAGTTTTTCTTCCTATCTTTAGAAACCTTTAAGTTCTTCTTAATATTCACCATTTTTTCCTCCATTTCCTTGATCATGTTTTGTCCCACCACTTCTCTGTCTGTTGGATTGTCCTAGCTCACTGGTGTGTTTCACTTTCTTCCATTAAGTTCCTCAAATGGGATCATTTTCAAATATGCTCGATTCCCATTATTATAAGAAAATTCTACCAAGTGAAGGTAGTCTTCCCATTTTGATGGTTTATCAATCACATACATCCTTACAATGTCTTCGATCACCTGGTTGACCCTCTTTGTTTTCCCATCTGACTCTAGATAATATATTGTGCTAAAGTTCATATTTGTTCAAAAACCTTTAATAATTCCTTCCAAAAGTTAGACGTCTACTTGGGATATCTGTCAGACACAATTGTCTTAGGCACAGCATGAAGCCTAGCAATTTATCTCATGTATATATCTGCAATGTTGGCTTCCTTGTGAGTTAACTTCACTGGAATAAAATGGGAAACCTTTTTAATCTTGTCCATCACCACCATGATTTAATAATGCTTCTTGGTTGATCTTGGAAAATTAGTGATGAAATTCATTGTTACAACTTCCCATTTCCACTCAAGAATGGGTAATGGGTGTAACAAACCCCTTGGGTTTTTGTGCTCAACCTTGACCTTTTGACATTCCAAACATCTGGCTATATAATCAGCCACCTCTTTCTCCATATAGGGCCAATAATATTGGTTCTTTATAGCTACAATTATCTTTTGGTAACCTGGGTTCCCAACATAAGGCACATTATGCATCTCTTTTAGTACCAAAATTTTTCAGCTCCTAAAAATTAGGCACATAAAATATTCCTTTGTACAAGATAATTCCATCCTCTCTTAACTCATAATTTTCAATTTTCTGCTACAAATTACCTTGCTCTAATTTTGTCTTTATCTCCATATAATGTTGATGTAATTTTGTAGCTTCTAATATTCTATCTTTCAAATCAAATTTATACATGATAATGGTCATATCATGCATCTCATGCGCCCTCCTATTGAGTGCATCAACCACCTTGTTCTCTTTACCTTTGATATGATTTATATCAAATTCATACTCACTCGGGAATTCTAACCACCTAATTTTTCTAGCATTCAAAATTGGTTGTCCAAGCAAATATTTAAAACCACTATGATCTATTCTCAACTCAAATATCTTTCCCATGAGATAATGCCTCAACATATTCAAGGCATGCACTGTGGATTCCAATTCTAAATCATGAGTATCATAGAGTATTTCAAGTTATTTTAACTTTCTTGACTCATAACATATCACATACCCACTTTAACTAAGGATTCATCCAAGCCCTTATTTGCATGCATCGATGCACACAATGAAATATTCTTTGGGATCAACAATTTTTAATATTGGTGCACTTGTCAACAATATCTTCAAGTGTTGAAAGATTCTTTCACAATCAGAAGTCCACTCAAATATCACACCCTTCTTTTGAAAAGATGTGATGGGTTGTGAAATCTTTGAAAATCCCTCAACGAATATTCTATAATACCCTGCAAGTCCCATGAAGGATCTCACATCTAATACATTCCTTGGTATTGTCCATTCTTCAGTGGATTTTAAATTTTTTGGATCCACTGCTATCCCTTCCTCCTAAATGATATGGCCCAAGTAATGTATCTTCCTTTGGTAGAATGATCACTTGATCAACTTTGCATACAACTGATGCCCCCTTAATACTTGTAACACCATCCTCAAGTGTTTCTCATGCTCTTCTTCAAACTTGGATTAATTAAGTATGTCATCAAAAAATACAATGACAAACTTATCTAAGTAATCTATAAAAATACCATTCATTAAACACATGAAGACAACTGGTGCATTCAACAACCCAAATGGCACCACTGTGAACTCATAATGGCAATAACTTTTTTTGAGTGTTGTTTTGTCGATATCTTATTCCTTAATTCTCACTTGATGATAACTTGATATTAGATCAATCTTGGATAATACCTTTGCATCTTTCAACTGATAAAAAAGATCATATATCCTTGGAAAATGATACGTGTTCTTTACAATCACCTTATTTAGCTACCAAAAGTCAATGTAAATCCTCAAATGTTGCATCCTTATTTTTCACAAATAAAAATGGGGCACCCCAAGGTGACCCACTTGGGTGTATATACACCTTCTTCATACGTTCTTCAAGTTGCATTTGCAATTCCTTCCATTATGGTGTACCCATCATGTAAGGAGTTTGTTACACACATATTTGTCACACTTAAGTGAGGGAGTGTTTTTCATTATGATTAGACATGTTGGGTGATAAATTTATCATATGAAGGTCAAAATACTATGTGCACGTATATTATTAAAAAAAAGGAAATTAATTTAGTGTGAGAATCCACCTCACATCTAGTTTACTAATATCAAGGAGAAGTTGAGAGTCTCATGGATGGTTGAGATATTTTCTCAAACTAATATCCTAATTTGACAGATCTTGAGAGATATTTCCTCCCTAAAATCCTTGAGAGATATTTTCTCCCAAAAAAACTTGGAGATCCCAATTTAGTGGATCTAGTGAGTGATATTATCCATGGTGGTTATGCCTCCAACTCCTATATAATGAGTGCATTCCAAGGTAAAAATGGGGGAACATAATAGTTCATAGCATCATACCTATTGATGGGTGTTCTATATGCACTAAATCCCTCAATTAAATTTTCAACCCAGGGTAAGTAAAATTAGATTTGTAGCACTGTATGTGCCAAGGTAGAAAAGATAGAGAAAGTATGGTCTAACTGAGGAGATGGTCTATCTAAGGGTTAATCTACTTAAGCAATGACTCTTTCATTTTTATCAATTAACAAATCCTATTAATGAACTTGAACTATTTACCTTAAGTAACTTCAAACAATGAATCGATGGATTATTCCTAAAGAAGAAAATCAAACCCTACTTTGAACAAATTAATCTATTAAACCTAATGAGAAACATAAAGTAAGTTGCTTTGATCTGTTATCTTTAATAAAGTAAGAAATCAAATAACTAACCTATCAAAACTATTCAACAAGTAAACTCATCAAAACTATTAAACAAGTAAACTCTATTATTAAAACAAAACTCATAATCATTTCTATTTTGCAAAGGAGAAATCTTAACCTACTTAATCAAAAAGCATCATGGTCGTATTTAAAAATTAATCAAAACTATTCTTAATTTGCAATAACAGGAAATTCAAAGATCATGATTATGTTTTCGGTGCCTAATAACATCACGATGGAATCTCATTATTAATGATAGCTCAAGAGGGATTAATTCAATGTTGACTTCTTTAGAGAAATGAAAAGTATGAATCAAACAATCTAATGAAAGCTTTGTCGTCATAGAAGAAACATTAAATATCCTGAAAATCCATGTGATCTCTAAATTTCATGCATCAATCATTGATGATAAAAAACACTCTTATACTAATTTAAATACACTCTTATGCTAACCCAAGTAAATTTACGAGATTATAAACTTATGACTACAAATATTAATTCAAATTCAATCTTCTAATTATGATTACAACTCAAATCTAAAACTGAGATTTTATAAATTGAACTACACTAATTAAAACTTCAAATTTCAAACTAACATGCTTGTAAAGACATAATCAAAAATCTACTAATATCCTAGCATAGATAAATAATATTGATAAACAAAATATATCTATGAAAGCATAACTTAAACTGAGAATTAAATTAACCAATAAAACTTGCAATTATTTATCCATCGAAACTTGCAAAAGAAACTCTGTCTAAACTAATCCTTTGTTCTAAATACTACTATGTTTTAACTTGCAGAAATCAATTTAACACTTTAACACACCATCTAAGTTATTATCTTGCAAGACAATCACTAAGAAATAAAATACACGGCATAACAAATAACTATCTCCTACAAGCAACCTACAAAAGAGAAATTAGACAATTAAATTATAAACAGTAAAAACAATATTAAAAATACATATAAGAGATAAATAAAATGAATTATAACTACAAAAATGAAACACATGATATATCTATCTAAGTATTCACCCAGAACACTGGTGGGCCCCCCAGCAGGTCGTGGCTACTCCTCAACAGCAAATTGCAAGCTCAAATCAACATGATTAAGTCATTAACTTAAAAACGCAATCTGAACATAAGTTTGTAGAGATGTCTCAATTACACAATGAAATGTATTCTTAAAAATTATCTCATATGGTTTGGCCACTACTGGTGGTATTTATAGTGATTATAGTTCAAGAGGTCAACCACTGGAAGGTTCGACCTCCTCTAAAAATGGAAACTTCCATTAAATGCACTCTAACAGCTTTGGCTTCTAGAAACTGAATGAGACACTCAACGATTAGAATAACCACCTAATCTGAGATTTCATGAGCTCTATACCTGGATGCCACGAGGGGAAACAAAACCCAATTTGTTGATTCGCCCATCACAAGCCACCAACTCACCTGCGCCCCACGTGTTGTATCGTGTGCCAGATGGAGTTTCGGATCACATACCGGATGGGGTGTTGGATGAAGTGCCAAACGAGCTACCGAATGGAGGATCAGACTGCAAATTCTCCCTGTTATACACAGATCACACATTATATCTTCATAAACATCAAATCAAACTAAATTTAACTCAAAACCATTGCAAAATATTAATTGCACATACCTGTTATAAATCCATGATGAATTGATACAAAATCCTTCGAAAAATTCTTCAAAATGATCAATAACATATATAATATCGGTGCAAAAAGGATTCAATCATCACCACAAAATAATCAAAATACGATCCCAACACCTATCGTCTTGCGGAATGAAGGGGATGGAAAAAGGAGAGCTTGGAGGAAATCTAGCACAACATTACAAGGTTGTAATTTTTTCCATGTTTTCCATTATTAATATATATAACTTAGCCTATTTCTCTTAATGTCTACATTGTTCATTTCATTAATGTTTATCTTTGTCTTTTTTAATTCCAACATAGATAAATATACTTTTTTCTAATGATATACAATAGTATAAGAGGATTTGCTCATCTCTTGCAGGAGGGATACTTCCATACTCAAAGCTTGGAGATCAAGTTCAACAGTTGGAGCAACGAGGACAACCTACAGGAAAGAGGCAAGACATTTACCTTTTATTATTTCTCTCTCTCTTTTGATTTCATTAATGAACATATAAATTAGTCTTAAAGAGAAGTTAGTGTCCATTTTTTTTCCTTTTGTCTTGGATAAAAGGAAACTGTATCCAAGGGGGATTTCACCTATCCACAGGGGGAATTCATCACAACAGGGATGATACTAGGAAATGCAATGAACTCGGAGGGAGTGATTATAATGCAAGTTTGAATAAGTATATACCTAAAGGGGTAGGAAAAATGACCCTCCCATGTAATGAGACAAAGCGATCCTATTGACAAGTACCTACACACATGAAATTAAATATCCAAAGTGAAAATACATGATAGTAATGAATTTAACGAGGGAATTGGCATAAAAAAACAAGGGTGATTGTGAGAAAGCATACATGTTTAATGAGTGGCAAGAAAAAGGGTCCCCGAGAAAATATTTGGAAAACTAAATGGATCATACCATTGTGAAAGTGGAAATATAGTGATCTTGACAATGAAAATGGTTTCCAAAATGGGGCTTCTAGGCACCCACACGGACTCAAGGAACTTGGTGGCATGGTCATAAAAAAGGAGTGGGGATCACTACACCACATAATTTGTAACTAATGTGGATGTGGTATTGGTGGGGCCCATGACATTTTGGAGTTAGTATTGTGTGAATCTATGAGAATATTCTAACAACGAGAGAGCTAGGTAGGGGGTCCTAACTTTCTCTTTCCATTCATACATTCAATTTTTAGAACAGGGTGTAAAAAAGGGTTGTATGACCCCTTTTTGAAGTTGGAATTACAGTTTGTGTGGGAGATTGAAAGATAGCAATGCACATTTTCACACTTGTATTCCAATCTCCCATGTAGGATTGGGCGACATTTGAATGTATAGTCACACCATTCTCTATGTGAATGTTAGTTGATCAATTATGTAGTCATCACAATTGATCAGGTAAAATTCATGTAAATAATTTGCAAGAATGTTATCTAAATAGTCGCATGAATGACACGATAGCTCAGTTAACAGTTGTGATGAAATATCTTGCCTGACTATCTATATGAAAATTGCATAGATTGTGCAACTGGGTTGAAAAACATTGTTTTTTTATGAGAAAAATGGATTGAGATTGACTATCTTGTGAATTTGGCACAGGCATCAAGACTGCGAGCACATGTCATGTCGATCCAAAGGTGGGAGTGGGACTATGACTCTCTTTAGACAGTGGTCCAGGAAGACCCTATCATCATATTTGTGTTGGTTTATTATGGCCTTCTCAAATACATTGATTGTACACTATTTCACTCCTAGGAGGAGATCATAGGATTCTTGAACTACATCTGGAGGCCTAACCATTAGGCCTTTAATGTACAAGGTCTGATGGTAGAGCTATCAAAAAGGATTGACCTGTACTTATTGATTGGGATCTCTATTCTAGGAGAGGTAATAAAAGTGAGCCCCAAAATGGAGGGTGGAACAACAGTCCATGATTTCACTTATGGGTATTGTACCAGAGATGATGTTGTGAGCAAAGGATCTATCCATATTTTTTAAGTTACTATATATATTATTCAAAGAAGAACATAATAACTATGATGAATACCAACATAAACAATAGAATATAGAGAACCATAACACCATAAATGATACCTTTATTGATAGAAATTTAAGTTCACTTGCCTCTTCAATGGGGAAACCTCTAGTATAGTAGTGTTATGTTACAAAATAAATCTAAAGACAAAATTTTTGCATTCCTTCTACTCCTATTTATATTAAATCTATATTCTAAATAACATTCTACGGGAAGATATTTATAGAAGTGGAAACCTCTATTAATTATTCTTACATTAGACTTGTTCACATTATTATATAGGCCTTATTTACTAATGTTTTCCTTATCACATAGAAAACATATTATTCTACCTATGTTAGGGCTTAGGGAGGTTAGGTCCCTAACATTACCTCCCCCTTGAAAAAATACCTTCTCCTCAAGGCTTGATATGGGGAAATTGTTGCAAAATGGTAGTGGGCTCCCATGTGGCATATTCTAGTGGTGTATCCTTCTATTGAACTAAAACTTACTTGATGGTAAGGATAATTTTTGGGAATATGTATCTCCCATTGGCTAATTTTCCATTTGTTTTTCTAAAAAAAGATTCACCAATTTCCATTTCTTATACAAGCAATTCACCCAAATTTTGTAGAATAAAATTGTCTTACCTTAAAAATAGCCCAAATGTTATAGAAACTAGCACAGCCACAAATTTGTGGCTGGTGAACGCCGAAAGGGAAACTTGCAAAAAGACGGTTTGCAAAACCTGAACCGTCGGGAAAGAGAAACGGCCCAGAGGTCGAGGGAAGGAGTCGGAAGGAGTTGGCTAGAAGGAGGCAGTGTGTTCAGAACGTGGTTGGTGAAGGCCAAAGGTTTAGGTTGGCATAGAAAATGAAACCCTAATCACTCATACGTGGCAATCAGCTAGCCACCATAGTAAATTTTAAATATGATTAAGTGAAAGTAAAAAAAATAAACATGTAAACTGATGTCTTTATAATAGTGAGGAAGCTAGTGGTTGAAATCACAACCATTGATTTATTGGGACTACTAAGAATATTCCATCAATATTTAATCTTGTCCATACAAAATTGATTAAGTGCTAAAAACCTATTAAATGTGCCCATGGTCAATAGGTGTACGCCTTTCGGCATAACTATATAAAATCCTTATAAATTTGAATATTTTTACAAAAATATCACTAAACATTTTATATTTTTCATATCAAGGACTAGTAATATTCTCCAAGGTTTCTACATATTGAGATAAATTTCCATCCTTGAAATTATCCCTGCTTGATGGCGTGTTGATGGAGATGATGCTCGTGGTGGTCCAATGCTACTTGGAGCTGCATACAAATGGATCCTTCTTCATCCAATTCAGGGAGACTAGTTTGAGCCTAGAACTTAGTTCCAATCACATTCTTTAAGCAAGAGACATGAAAAATAGGATGGATCTTAGAGTGACTGGGGAGAGCTAATTGGTAGGCCATGGGCCCCACGTGCTTGATAATTGTATAAGGACCATAAAACTTGGGAGTGTGTTTCTAATAGTGGTCATATTTGAGGGAATTTTCTTATATCATTGTAGACGAAGAAACACCCAGTCCCCTTTAGCAAACTGACATTCTAAATTACCCTAATCTACTTATTGCTTCATGTGATTCTGATCCATGACCAAATTTTCTTTGAGGGTATAGAGAATGGATGCTCATATTGTAAGTGTGTTGTCGACATCCTGAACCTTGGATACATTGGGAATGTAGAAGAAAACAAATTGTTCCCTTTGACTATATACCACTTCAAATGGATTCATGCAAGTGGAGGCATGGTAAGAGGTTTTGTACCACCATTCAACTAGTGGTAACCACTGATACCATTGATTTTTTATGTCAGATGAAAAATATCACAAATATGTTTCCAAGCATCTGTTGACAGCTTCAGTTTGTCCATCACTCTAAGGATGATAGGTCATGTTGAGATGTAGTTGGGTTCCTTGGAGATTGAACAATTCTTGCCAAAAATTGTTGGTGAAAGTTGGATCACCATCAAGGACAATAGAGTGAGGCATGCCATGGATTTTGAATATATTATCCATAAAATTTGAGCTACTATAGATGTGGTGATCATTTGTTGGAGGGAACATAAATGAGCATATTTGGAAAGGATATATACTACAACCAAGATGACTAAATTATTTCCCAATTTGGGTAAGTCAATAATGAATTCCACAGAAATATCCATCCATATAGAAGGTGGAATAGGGAGTGGTTGGAGTGTGCCTGGAGTTTTCATTGTTTTTCCCTTATTACGCTAATTCTTATCATATTCAGACACAAAGGTGTGGATGTCCTATTTCGTGCCTTCCCAAAAAAAAAAATTAATAAATAAAAATAAAAACCTTTTGATCCATTCATATTGTTCGACAGCTGGCTCAGGTTGATGGATAGTTGGTATGGATTGTTGGTTTTCATTGATTTGAACCATTTGAGAGTGATATTTTATATTGATGTCAACCCGTAGTGATTGATGTCAACTTTTGGAGAAGCCTAGTAGAGAATTATGGTAGCACAAAGGAATGGGTAAGGGACCTGAGTCTCTTTGAGGTATAAGGGAATGAATAACAATGAATTTATAGGTAATACTATTCTAGATGGATAGTACAGTTCATGCCATTTTTGCTGATATGTGGAACGTCACATAATTCCTCACGGTTAGAGAGTTATGTCCTTGTGAAGTTGGAGAACCCTCATGAGTTATCTAGAAGCCCCTAGAAGGTCAAATAAGTCAAATTACTCTAGAAACTCCTAGAAGAAGTTGACTAGTCAAAGTGGGTGAAACTAGGAGTTAATCATGGGTATAGTTGTTGCATTAAGAAAATAATTTAAAAAAAATAGTTGCAACAAGAATTTGTGAGTTTGGTAATTATGGTAAAGTAGTTGTGATGAGAAGATTGAATTGTCAAAGTGGTTGACCAAGAAATAAATTAAATAATAAAGTTCTTGCAACAAGAAGTTAGTTAAGGGAAAAGAAGCTATGAATGGAATAATTATATAAAATTTAGTTGCAACAAGAAGTTTTTAGTAAAGAGAAATTATTTAAATAATAAAGTAGTTAAAGCGGTTAAGTGGACAAAGTTGGTTAAGTGGACAAAGTGGCTAAGTGGACAAAGTTGGTTAAGTGGACAAAGTGGCTAAGTGGGAAAAATGGTTAAGTGGACAATGTAGCTAAGTGGAGAAAGTTGGTTAAGTGGATAAAGTGGCTAAGTGGACAAAATGGTTAAGTGGAAAAACTAGCTAAGTGGACAAAGTTGGTTAAGTGGACAAATTGGCTAAGTGGACAAAGTGGTTAAGTGGATACTTCTAGAGGAAGCTACTTGGAGAGTATAAATAAGAGAGAAAGGGTATCCCATTTGTATCCATTTGAACATATTGAATATATACAAGTGACTGAGGTAACCAAAGGATATATAAGGAGAATTTCAGAGGGAAGGTGAAGTAAAGAAGGCCGAAATTCAAGGGAGGATAAAGTCTTTTGTTGGTTCTCTCTAAGGTATGTTATTTACAAGTCATCTCACCATTTTCACAATAAATATGTTTCTACATTGATTCAGATAGAAAAATATGGAGGTAGTTGAGGAAACATATCCAAGTAGCTTTGATAAAAAAAATCAACTTGTGGGTCGTTGTATTTTTGGAGTTACACTCTGTGGAAAATAGGGTTTGTGGCTAGTCCTGAAACTAGTCTAAAACAGGGATTTCGGGTAAAAACGTCATAACTTCTTCATAACATATCCAATATCAATAAGGAAAAATGTATTGGTTATATTAAAGGTTTTAGTATGTTGAGTACCATGTTTAGATCCATACATCAAATATTTCGTTCGGGGTATGCTCTACAATTTCTCTCTCTAGAATAATCTAGAATTCAACAACGTATGTCATTTTTGCTATAACCCCTTTTCTGGGAGGTTCCAAGTAGTGAAATCTGGAGGAATTGCATAAAATACACTGAAGAAAATTGTGTATTTTTTTCAAATATTTATTCATTACAGATACATAGTTATGATTATTGCAAGTTAGGGTTGTTGACTAATCCAAAATTAGTCATGTGAGACTAAAGTAAAGTTTGATGAAAATGCTAGTCTCTTCTTGTTAAGGTTAAGGAAGATTTGCAGGTATGTGATCATATACACCAGGTTTGTTACAGAGTTACAAATCAGATTTGGATGACGAAATTGATGAGGGATTTTTGTTGAGGTATGTTACAGATAGAGGTTTTATAACAGTTAGGTTGTGGCACATGGTTTGATGTAATGGTTTATGATATTTGGTTGCTAGAGAACTTTTTGATGCTTATATTTGTATATGGCTGAGGTACATGTTGGGTACATGGTTGAGACAACTAGTTTATGAGTTAGCACATACATGAGGTGTATAGTTGATGATGTGTGTACATCTTGATGAGTCATAGCTAATGAGTAGTTGATGCATGATTGGTACATACTTGGTACATGGTTGGAGACACTTGCTAGTAGTATTGTTGACACATGGTTTATGGATGATGTAGCATACTTGTCTTGGTATATTATTAGAAGAACATATTGATCTTGGTGATGATTATGAGTTGTTGTTTTATGCTTGGTTGATGCATATCTTCGTGATATTGTGCATATGCTTGAGAGTTGTCTTAGTGATTGATCTTGGTGAGTAGATATGATTTGGTTGATAAGATTGATGAGACAGTTGTTGTGATAGGTTGTTTGGACAGTTTATTGTGACAGGTTATTTGTACAGGTTTGGTGCATGGTTAATGCACTTGTTTATGGCACATTTGGAGGTATAGGTTGATGTATGGTACATGTTGGCACAGGTTATTGGTACATGTTGTACAGGTTAGTGTGGCAGTGGTTCCATCATTATACTTGTATTTTAGGGTGGTTGGACGGGGCAAGGATAGGTGGTTGTATCCACCTTTTGATTGTATCCGGAGAAAATAGGAGGTTGTAGCCTCTTTCTAGTTGTAACCAAATAATTGGGGAGTTGGAGCTTCCCTCAGGTTGTAACCTGGGAAACTAGGGGGTTGTAGCCTCCTTCTAGTTGTAGTTGGAGAATTAGAAGTTGGTTATTCCTTGAATGTAATTCTTGACATATGAGAAAATAATTATCTGGTTTTCTCTCGCATTGGGTTTCCACGTAAATATTGGTGTATTGTGGATTGTGGATGTGTTTGTTATAGTTTGTTATGCACTGATGAATGTTAATTCTTATGATATAGTAATATATTGATGATGAACATATGAACATGGTTGAATAAGTAAAATAATATACTGTATGGTTTAAAGGATTAATAATTGGTACATTTTCTCATTACTGATTTACGCCCCCCGCCCCCCCCCCCTCTTAGTAATCCAACACATGTTTTCTGAAATCTTAAATGCTCAGTTGTGGGTGAAGAATGAAGTTTGGAGAGTATAGTGGATTTAAGGTGAGATCAATTTCTTAAACACAAATGACCTTTATAGAGAAGCTCCTCATTGTGACAAGAGTATCCCAGAGAGGCTTGAGGATCTTTTTGCAATTCTTGGATCAGGCTAGAAATGTTGGGATCTTGCAATCATTCCTAGTGAATGACTTGTATCCAATCTACTACAATAAAATCGAAGGAAAATAGGGATCCTTCATATTTATATTTCTTTGAAAGAGAATCCATGACCACATTTTCTTTCCCCTTCTTGTAAATGATCTCATAATAATAACCAAACATCTTGGTAACCCATTTATGTTTCTCTAGACATGAAATAAGTTGTTCCAAAAAACACTTGAGGTCACGATGATTAGTTTTAATTTGGAAGCGTTGCTTCAACAGATGAGGATTCCAAAGATCCACTACATGAAAAATATCCCAACATTTCCTTTTCATAGGAATATTGTCCCAAATGTCTCTCCAAAATTTGTTTACTAGTCAAACCCAAAGGTATGCCATCTTGCATGAGGAATGCCCCAATGCCTTTCCTTGGAGTATCACATTACAAGACAAAAGTCTTGGTGAAGTCGGGCAGTGCCAGAACATGATTCATGAACATATCCTCTTTCAAGGCATGGAAGGATTTATCAACTACTAAATTCCAACTAAAAGCATTGTTTTTAAGAAGAGTATTGAGAGGAGCTGCAATTTTACCATAATTCTAAACAAACTTGCGATAATAGTTTGTTAAACCCAGGAAACCATGCAAAATTTTAAGAGATTTAGATCGATGGAAATCCTTCATGGATTCAATTTTCTTAGGATCCACATGTACACCATCCTTTTTTACAAGATGACCCAAGTACTTGACTTTAGAGGCTCCAAAAGAACATTTATATTGCTTGAGAAAAAATCGGTACTTAGACAGTAAGTGTAGGACTTGATCCACATGGGAGAGATGGGATTTCCAAGTTTTACTATAGATAAGGATATCATCAAAGAAAAATAAGAAAAAATGATAAAGGAAAGGAAGAAATACATGATTCATGAGACTTTGAAAAATGGAGGGTGCATTACAGAGGCCAAAGGGCATGACCAAGAAATCATAGTGACCCTCATGAGTTTGAAAGGAATTATTTGGAATGTATTCCTCTTTCATATGGATATAGTGGTAGCCACAACAAAGATAAATCTTGGTAAAGTATTGAGCACCACTTAATTCATCCAAGAGGTCATCAATGAAAGGAATGGGAAATTTGTCTTTGATTGTGATTTTGTTGAGGGCGTGAAAATCAGGACATGTGTGCTAAGTGCCTTATTTCTTGAGTATCGTGAATATAGGAGAAGAATATGTGTTGGTACTAGGAAGGATAACACCCTCTTCGACCAATTATCGAATAATTTTATCAATTTAATTTTTTCTGGGAAAATGGATGACAATAAGGGTGAACATTGGGAGGATTATTTCCCAATACTAGGGGAATGCAATGGTCATGGGAACCGCAGGAAGGGGGAAGTCCATGGGGATTGTTAAAAAATATTGTTGTTGGGAGAGTATAGATTGTAGATTAGGATGCATAGAGGGTGTCTCAACTACTTGAATGGAATGGAGTTGGGAAATAATGTTGGAATGGCCTTTTATAAGTATCTTTTTCATTTGATGGGAACTAATGATCTCAGGGGAACCAGTCATGATACCTTGGAACTTATATGGTTGTCCCTTATGTTGGAATTGCATGATTAATTCCTTAATATAAATGGTGATGAGGTTGAGGGTGGGTAACCATTCATCACCAAGAAAAATGTCACAACTTCCCATGTCGATAGCAGACATATGAGATTTCAGGTGGTACTGACCAATTTGTAGGTACACATTTTCACAACGCCCTCCAAATTTCATGTAACTTCCATGTGAATCATGATTTGAAAATTGTTGACTACATGGATATAGAACATGGTCTCTTGAAAAATGCGGCAATGGATGGAATTATGGTTGCTTCCATTATCGACTAGGATATCCTATGATTAATGTAGCCAATTAACTTGAGGGTTTGGGGAGCAGAAAGGCTAGTGAGGGAATTCAGTGAGATAAGTGGTTCAAATTCTGGTAGGTTAGAGGGCAGGGTATGATCATATTATTTGGGTGGCTCTTAAACATGGGGAACATTGACATATTCATTAGAAACATCCTTAGAAATGGCCATAAAAAACTTATGTTCCTTACACTTGTGCCCCTGAAAATATTTGTTATCATAATTATATCAAAGACCCTTAAGTTGGAGTTCAACCATTTATGCCCGAGTTAATTTATGGATCTAGAGAGGAGTGGTAGGAGGGGAGGTATTGGTGGGTATAGGTCGAGGATCAAAGGATGGTTTTCTATTTTAGGAAGAGACTACCCTTTGTGCGTCATTGGCTCGTTGAGTAGGTTCCAACCAAGTATGGGGGTGAGCCATTAGGACCTGGGCTCATATTCCATTCTTCAAGCCACTAATAAATCATTCCCTAAAGAAGGAATTTGACATTCCCTCCATTATGAAATTCAAGTGCTCAAAGGCGGTGATAAATTCTTTCACTCTACCAAATTGTTTCAACTTGGTCAAATGGCCCAAATCGTGTGTGTTAGTTTCAAAGAGTTCATAAATATTTGAAACAAACTATTCCCAAGAAACATACCCTTGGTGTGAATTTTTACACCATTTCCATCATTTCCAATGTTCAATATCTAGATAGAGGACACCATAATAAAGTTTGGCCAAATCATCAGTAATTTCATGCAAGGAGAAATAATGTTCCATTTGAGTAACCCAACCCATAGTATCTGTTATCCGTCGAGATTTTCCAGGATATAATGGAAGTATGTCGAGGCACCCTAGGGACTAAGACCTAGAATGGATCTTAAGACCATATTGATTCACAACAGAAATTATGCCAAATTTATGGCAAGTTTCTCTCTCTCTCTCTCTCTTAAAGATCTATTGGCCCTCAAAAAATATCAAAAATAATATCAAGATGTTCAACACAAAGAGGCATGTGTCCATGAGTGCTTTAGATAGTTTGATTTTAGTTTGAGAAGGGGGAATATTTGGAAGAAACACAAGATATAAATGTGGGGAAGATTTAAGGTGAATCTCATATCATATTGACAAAATAATGTGTTGATCAATTGAGAATTCAACAGTTTTGACAAATATATCAGATCATTAAAATATGCATCAAATAGTGAACATTTTCATATAATTAAATACATGGAGGCACCCTCTGCACATCATTAAATACATGAAAAAATAACATAAATTGGTCATACATTCAGAGGAAACCATTTGAACATCATAAGCTAAACAACACAAGTCACATTGTACATGTCATAAAACTTGTTGCTCGAGATTTTATTAATGGGGATCTGATACAAGAAGCCATGAAATGAGAGGGATGGATTTTACAAGAGCCCATACACAAAAATAAGTATGGAATGCAAAATAATGTAAGGGATGAATCTATTGCAACCTGCAGCCCTAAAATTGGTCTATGTTTGAGGGGATCTTTAATCACGCAACTCGATAATAAGATACTCTTCAATTCCCAAAAATTATGACCTTACAAATGAGCTTCTTTTTTTTATTTGAAGCTACTCTAACTTGAGAGAAAACTTCTTTCTCAAACCAATATTGCTTCTTGAAAATTGATTCCAACTTGTTACAATCTTGATACCTCACTAGGTTTCTTAACTTATTTAAGCTTTCCAACTGATTTTACCAAATTTTATTGGGAAGAAACAAACTTATCCCACCATGCAAGCCTTGTTGATACTATTATTGGGAGTGTTACCATAGTCTGATTGAGCCTTGTCTTGATTACTTCCAGGTGGCTCAATTGATTCCCATCATTGAATCCTGGGCCTTTTACCCTAGATTCCAAAATAATATGCTAGATGTTTCCTTCCAACTGACACAGCTTGATGACATCATATATAATAGGAAAACTCATTTTATCCTCTGCTTCAAGCTTCTTTAGGGCACTGACAATATTGGTAGATACTCTTTAGGGTGAACTCGTGAATCCCTCTCCACCTTTAATATCATGCTAATGATACCATAGAAGGACCTTTTTTTCAAAATGAAACAAATAAAACACTCTCCCAACATCTACAGCCAAGATGGTTCATAGACCACTCCTGAGTAGGGATTTGATGAATGGTGGGTTGTCATCGGAAACACCTGTCATATGAGTAAATTCTATTTAGGACGCAAAAAAATAGTAGATGAGTGAATGGTGATCCTTGTCACCTTCTCTTATAGGAACTTGACACATATTTGAGCAGGTAGCCAATGAGAGGCTGAAATTTTCTATAATCAAAGATATTTTTGAAAATATCAGGCTCACGTGAATGTTCATGCCGAGGTGATTATTAATAACCTTTGAAAACCCTTTGGCATGAGTAGTATAATGAAATAAGGAAGGAAAAACATGATACTATACATTTTATTACATGTCACGTCCTTTCCAACAAATTTGGAAGGCTTCCAGTGAATCCTCCCACTCGCCTAAAACATTTTCCCTCGTTCCATTGTTTCCATACCATGTATTTTTCCCTATGTCTTGGAGTCTTTGCAATTCGGAAAACATGAAAAATCCAAATGACATCATACTAACATCAACATGAATACTTGGACTCACAATAGCTTGATATTTGTCCATGTAGGCGTTGAAGTGTCTACCTAGGGTAGACGTATATATGATTGAATCTAACATGGTGACCAAGAAAAATTGTGGGACACCTTGCCACTGGTGGTAGTCTTAGACAGGCTTGAAATTCATATGGATTAATTTTCAAGCCTTTCTTCACTTACTTGGAATCCAGGTGGACTAATATGAAGGATCCAAGTGGCACTAAGTGAACGGTCAAATTGGTGGTGAGTTGGTTGATGTATGATCTTGGCGGGATCAAAATAACATTGTCATGACCCTAAGGGAGTGTTTTTCCTTTTCTTGATTTATCATGCAACACCCTTTATCCTATGACATGTAGCAGCCTAAAACCTTTGTCACACCCTGATGTTGGGTTAACTTCTAGATGTTTTTATGATATGAAATGCATCCGCCATGTTGGAGATACTTCACACACACCTAGTATTTATTTTTCCTAAGGTTTTCCCTATGTTTACTAGTCATTATTTAGTCTCCTATAGTTTAGGGAGAATATTCCTCTAGGATAAAATTCTCTTCAATTCACACTTCAGTTTGATTAGTCGAGTGGATTCTAGATGCCACATTGGGATCATCACCATGCAACATTGGGATCATCACCAACTAATGTGTATTTTCATTGGGATTATCACCATAATAGTGAGTTACTCATGATTCCTTGATCTCCTCCTCACTTCACTTTGTTTTAGTCAGTTAACTAAAGACTGAGAGACTAGTTAACTTAGACTAGGTGGCAAATCACTCATGTAAATGCTTGAGAGACTAGACTAGGTGGAAGCTTACTCCCATAACTAATGGTGTGTGTCCATATCACTCTATACTAACACTATGGCACATTGGCTTCTCCTCTAGTGCACATTAGTTGAGTTATACATATTATATCATGTGTAAATTATCATTCATTCATTTGGTTAATGATAATTCTTCCATTCTTTCTCTCTTGTTTCTCTTTTCTCATATTTTGTCTGCAAATTGTGTATGTCATTTGATACCTAGATATATTTTGTGCAAGTTCAAAACATTTATATGGTATCAGATCCGACATACTTCTAGGGAAAATACACATCATATTATTTTTGTAGGTACCAAAGATTGAAGACAACGAAAAAATGGAATTTCCAAAAGAATTCATTCTTACATCATACAATTTATTTGCATGTAAGGAGAAGATGATAATGAATATTCAAGGCAAAGGATTATACAGGCTAACCATGAACACAGAGACAAAACCACATCATCCATAGAAAAATCCAAGTATCTAAATCAAATGGATGAAGTGTTTGGAACTATTTGCAGTCTCATTTATCCTAAACTCATCTTTCACATATCCTCCTGTAAAACCCCCAATGAAGCCTCGACCACCAGGGAATGGATTTTTGGAAAATAGGAGGAGATGAGTGGACACATGCTTGAGGTGTACTTTCTCACTTTGGATCCAAAAACCTTCGACAATCTCTAATATTTATTTACCAAATATAAGGATTTGTTGTCGCAACTCAAGGCTTGCAGGGTTGATAAATCTAAGGAGGAGAAACAAATGGTTCTTACCATTCTATCCAAAATTGGTCCAGAATAATCAGTGTTTGTATCTACATTTCATTCAATTAGGCTCACCTCTAGAGCCACCTAGACAATGCCCTCTCTTGGGGCCTTTATCGAGTCTCTAACACAAGAGCAGAACAAGCTCATCAATATGGGAAAAATTAAAGGCCCAAAGAAGCATGAACTTACTGTTCAATATGGTAGCGTCATAAATATGATAAATATAAAGACAAATACAAAAGGAAAGAACATGCAAATGAAAATAAGGAAGGGTACTCAAAACCCTTCAACGATGCCTCTAGATCCAAAGGTGGAAAGGGAAGAAAAGGGGAGAAATGCACTTATTTCCATAAAGGATTCCATCCAAAATCCACATGTATGTAGAAAAAGATAGATAAAATGGCTCTAATAATTCAGAAAAACAACCTTAGAGATCACATCCCCGAGGGTGCCAAGAAGAAGAAGCTAGAAGATCAGAATCCCAAGAAAATAAATTCTAGCCATGCTTTGATTGCCATCAACTCCTCTCCTGATTCTTGGATTGTATATTCAAGGGAATCACACCACATGGAAGCCAAAAAAGAAGTTTATTCTTCATTGGATGCATGCAAAGTTCCTCTATTCTAATGGAGGAAAACTCTCCAGTCGAGGTCATTGACAAAGGAAGAATTGAATTCACAAACGAAAGCTTCGAGAATGTGCTACACGTTCCCAAACTTTTCATCAATGTTCTCTCTGTGTATCATATGAAAAAATCTGACACCGAAAAGAGAGTCATATTCACACCTGATGCAATGGATATATATGGCATGCAAACCAATTCAAGGGTTTCTACTGGTGAGGTAAATCATCAATCTAGACTCTACACATTTTGTGAATTTATTGAACTAGATATTGCATTACTACTTGCCCGTGCTGATGAAAGAAATAGGATATGGAATGAAAGGTTCAGGCATTTAAATTTCAGATATATGCAACATATTAAAAAGTAGAGAATGGTTTGTTGTCTACCTAACATCCACTTCTCCAAAGGAATTTGTGAGTGATGTGTTCTTGGAAAACACCCTCAAGATAATTTCGATAAAGAAAAGACTCTGAAGGCGTCCTTTCATTTATATCTGATCCATAGTGATCTAATGGGCCTATTTCCACATCCATAAATCAGTAAAGAAAGGTATGTGCTCATTTGTTTTTATGATTTCTCACACTTCACATGGATTTTGTTTCTCAGGAAAAAATCAGAGGTCTTTCAACACCTCAAATATTTCAAAGCCCTTATTGAGACACAATCAAGAAAGAAAATCAAAGTCCTCTGAATAGATAATGGGGGAGAGTATGTCAACCATGAGATACATAATATTTTTCATGAGGTTGGGATTCAGTTACAACACACAGTTCCTTATACTCCATAGCAAAACGAAGTTGTTAAGCGGAAAAATAGATCTCTAAAAGAGATGGCATCTTGCATGCTACATGCAAAGTCACTTCCACAAATATTATGGGATGAATCACTTAATTAAGAAACCTACATCCAAAACAGATCTCCCCATAGATTTGTAAAGGATAAGACCCTCTATGAGGCTTGGACCAGCCCCAAACCAGAAGTGACCCATTTCCATATTTTCGGTTCACGTGCATGGGCTAGGATTCCCTCTAAGAAGAGGAAGGAACTTGATCCACAAGGCACAAAGTTTATATTTGTTGGATACCTTGACAGTGTGAAGGGATACAGATTCATTGATCTTTCCTCGGACCGAATCATCATTGAGCACAGTGTCCAATTCAAGGAAAGTTTCTCGCATGTACCTCAGCAGTTGCATGCAGACACTTTTGTTCTTCCACCTGTCAGAGATGATGAGCATGCATATCTTGACTCTTATTCAGATGATAGATCTGATTCAAATGATTTAGATGATCCAGATACAGATGTAGATTCATTGCATGCGGATGCATATGTAGAGCCAGAGACGAGTCCCAAGTAGACCAAGACTACTCTTTAGGATGCAGGGGATCTTGTTGGGGATCTAGTTGATACTAGGAGGACTCGATCCGACTTTGAGGAGCCTCCTCTTGCATTCATTTCCACTGAGTCAATGTCACCCAGGCATATTTTCTTGGTTTAGTCTTCAGATCCACATTTCTATGGTGAGGCTGCTGGAAATCTATTTTGGGAATCCACGATGCAGGAGGAGTACAACTCCCACCTTGAGGACCAGACTTGGGATCCGGTTCCCCTTCCTTCAGGAAAGAAACTTGTCAAGTGCATATGGGTATATGGGACCAAGAGCATAGTACATGGAAAAGTTAGTAGATACAAATCTAGGATAGTTGCCAAAATCGTTTAGTAGGTGCATGAAAATGACTATGATGAGACCTTTTCTCCAGTAGAAAAGATATATTCCATACATTTGGCACTTTCCATTTCCATAGACAAAGGATGGGAAGTCCATCAAATGGCCATGAATAATGCATTTCTTCACCAAGATCTCTCTAAGGAGATCCATATGGAGCAGCCCCAGGGATTTACGTAGGATTCATCTTTGGTCTGTCGACTGAAGAAGTCTCCTTATGGCCTCAAGAATGCCCTGAGGGCATGGTATACCAATATGGACTCCTAACTATTGTCACATAAATTTGTACGTTGTAAGTCAGACCCGAATGTTTACATGCTCAGGACGGTTGATTCACTTAAACTCATAGTTTTGTATGTTCATGATTTGTTGATCACTAGTTGCATGACTTCAGAAATTGTTGCAGTCAAGAGGATTCTATATGACAAGTTCTTGATGATGGACATGGTTCTACTACATTTCTTCCTTGGACTCGATATCAGTCAGGATGCATCAGGCATCAAAATGTATTAGGCCAAGTATGAACAAGATATCCTTGAGAAATTTTACATGACATAATGAAATTTTTCCCCGAATCCTTTCCTATTAGGAGTCAGGCTTGAGGATGGAGGGGAAACTCCACTAGTTGACAACACACTATACAGACAGCTAGTGGGGATATTTTTGAAAAAAAAAACTTCAGACTAGACCTCTCCTATGCATTTGGAGTAGTCTCCAGGTTCATGCAGGAGTCACATGAGCTACATTGGAAGGTTGCACAGTGTATCCTTCAATACATATAGGGAACCATCACCTTTGGGATTCACTATGCAACAGACTCTACATTGGACCTCATCGGGTTCATTGATTCTGACTAGGTTTGCGATAGCATTGATTACAAGTCCACATATGATTAATCACTCAGACTTGGTTTTGGTCCTATATTTTGGTCAAGCAATAAGAAGGTTTCTATTTCTTTATATTCAGTCGAGGCAGAGTACAAAAGGGTAGTTAACATAACCATTCAGGCTATGTGTCTACAACATTTTCTCACTGATTTGGTAATTTAGTTTCATTGGTCGGTCGTCATTTGGTGTGACAACCAGAGCACTTTGAAGGTATGTAGAGATATGGTTCAAAGGGAGTGGACAAAACACATCGAGATCCACATGCACTACATATGGTACTTATTACACGAGGGGATCATCGACCTGTAGTTTTTTCCTTCAGAAGAAAACACTATAGACATCTTCACCAAGACCTTCACTGAGAAAAATTTCCATTCTCTGCGCAGTCATATTGGTGTGAAGGACACAGTTTCCTGGAAACGGTCAGTTATTCTTTTTACATATATTGTACTTTGAAAGGGGGGGGGGGGGCTGAAACGGTCGGGCCATTCTTTTACACATATTGTACCCCTTTGAAGCGGATTTACCATGAGTTTTTCCCTCTTTCCTAGTTTATTTCAGTGTATCTTTTATATTTAGGTACCTTACATGGCCTAGTTATCGGGACCCATTCTTTATTTTCACCATAGTCATGTTCAGGGAGGGTGTTAGAGATATTTCATACCTAGGATTTATTTTTCCTAAGGTTTTCACTATGTTTATTAGTCATTATTCAGTCTCCTATATTTTAGGGAGAATATTCCTCTAGGATAATATTCTATTTAGTTCACACTTCAGTTTGATCAGTTGAGTGGAGTCTAGATGCCACATTGGTATCATCACCATGCAGCATTGGGATCATCACCAAATAATGTGCATTGTCCTTGGGATTATCACTAGACTAATGCATTACTCATGATTCCATGATCTCCTTCTCACTTCACTATGTTTCAATCTATTAACTAAAAACTAAGAGATTAGTTAACTCAGACTATATGGTAGTTCACTCTTGTAACTGCCTGAGAGACTAGACTAGGTGGAAGTTTACTCTCATAACTATTGATGTGTGTCTAGATCACTCTAGACCACCACTATGGTGCATTGGATTCTCCTCTAGTGTGCATTAGTTGAGCTATACAGAGTATATCATGTGTAAATTATCATTCATTCATTTGGCTAATGAGAATTATTCCATTCTTTCTCTCATGTTTCTATTTTCTCATATTTTCTTTCCAAACTGTGTATGTCATTTTCTAGCTAGATCTATTATGTGCAGGTTCAACACATTTACACTCTGTCGTTGATCAGGCTCACTTGCAGTTGTTGGATGATCGGGCCCACACCTCCACCCATACTTTATTTTCATGCCTCATTTATATGATACGGTTCCATATGGATAAGCGCTTAAACTCAATTTGGGTGGAATAGGCACCTTTCATGCTCTTGATAATAACTCGAGCATTTGAATTGAGTCTCGGGTCCTTAGGGATTGAATTTTCACTATGCATTTCTTGGCACTCGACTATATGTTTTTCCTCTTTGGTGTGTGTGCTACTCCATCTCTTGTTTGACCTATTTCTCTTGAAATTTGACCCCTTAATCTCGATCATGGTGCATACTAATGAATGGAACAAACAAAATACTAATAGGATCTGAACCATCAAATTGTTTCACCTTAAATCTAGAACGATGTGGGTCATGATGAAGGTGATCAGAATAAAAGGCCTAGAAATGGGACAAGTCAACATCTTCATGGTGGGAAGGTTTTTCAAAGTAGGTAGGGTTCGGGGACTGGTTGATCCATTTGTTGAATTTGTCTTCAAGGGAGTAAAAGCGAGCATTTAGGAAGGTATATTTTATTTTGAGGGTCTCAACTAAGGATTTAATGGAGGGAAGGTTGGAATTGATTTCCTGAATGTCACTCATGTTCTTGGTGTTGTTGAAAATCAAGGCACTAATTTCTTGGTTGCAGGTGAGATCCATTTTGAATAAGAAAACATGGGAAGGTGGGTCCACACAGAAAAAAGTATTACAGGTTAGGGGTACCCCAACGAACAGGGAAAAGAGAGGAATTTAATGGAAACAGTCTCAAATAAGGATGTCAGGAAGGGTGGGTGGATCGATAAGGAAAAAAAAGATTATAAGTGATTGGTACCACTGTGACAAGGACAAAGAGAGGAATCCAATGGGACAGGTCTCAAATAATGGTGTCGGTGGGACCACTATATGTTTTTTTTTACTCCTGCAGAGTTATACACCAGTGTGACATACCCAACCACCGCACAATAGGTTGGCCATTCTCGCCCTAATCAATAATGCACTCATGGTGCCAATTCGAATTTAATATACAAACAACTAAATACGGAAGCATGAAATAACACATGTAGTCATCAAGATTCATGTTAAATTATAAAATCAAGAAAAATATTCCATGCACAACAATAACCAACAAGAAGTAACACTACTAATGTATATCTCAGAGATAATAATCAATACAGAATGGAAATAATTATGTAAAAGTAGAGAAACACCACGACAGAGAGCACTTATCTTTAACAAAATAGTCACCAACTGGTTGGAAACCAAGGACATTCCATCGAACCTTAGACACTATTGTTCCAAGTCTCAACAATAGGTCACCCTCGAGACAAGGCTATGAATCCACAAGGATGGGTTCTAGAATGACACTTAGTTTTCCAACCCAGTCAACACTCAAGCTCTCAAAGGTTTATCAGTACAATACAATCCAAATTTCACCAACTCTCTTCTCCCAGCCTGCACCACCCAAGAGAATGGACCCACTTATTTTTCACGTAGTCCATCAGTTTGTCCACCTCCTTCTAGGGCTCTAGTACATTTGGTTAATAATCTCAATCATGGAACTCTCCAAGACTCGTAGTTGTGACAAGGTTTGTCATATTTTCAATGCATCCATTCACTTGGGCATTTATTCCTTGATAGGTATACATAAGTTACTTACGTCCAAAAAAAAATGGTTCTTCTCTTCCGCTGATTCATTTCCCATGCCTAAACCAAGAGAAAGAATTAACCAGGAACCAAAAATGAATGAGTGATTGAATGATTGATGGATAAACCCCCAAGACAATCAAGAACATGGATTTTGTATCCATGAAATGCAAGGCCAATGTAGTCTCCCGAAGAGACTCATGTTCCCCCTCATGTTCCCCCCCCCCCATGATACAGGAGGATCTCAGTGGCCACCCACCTTGTCCAACTGGCTCAAAATATGTTTTTTGGCAACTTACTATTTTTAGCAGTTTTCAGTTCTTGAACTTTCAGGGCCATTTTGAGGGGCTAAACGACGCTTTTTTGCGATCAAGAACCTCAATGATAATGATCACCCTAAATGACGCTCCTCGTCAATACCTTTCCAATGATCTATCATCTTCCCTAAGCGTGGATCGTATGAAAAAGTTACGACCTTGGGAAGTTGATGTACTAACTTACCCCAATGGGGCCCACATGACTTTTGGCGCTTCATCTCCTAGGGTTAGGTTTTTGGATGTCTAGGATTTTTCCATTCCTGTTTATTGTAACAATTTTGTTAGAGCCTCATTGTACTCATCTTCTTGTGAATGAGCGTAGTCGTTGCATCTCTTCTCAAAGATAATCTACCACCATTCTAGCAAGATTGTTTTCAGTCTGCATTTTACAGTTTTCAACATAAGTATTATTTAATAGAAGCCAAGTTTTATTGTATCTATGTTATTTTTCACTGTGTATCTCTGTTAATATTATAAATTTTTTGTTTCAATTCGTTCTTCTCATAAATCCGGATCAATGGTATCAGAGTGGTCTACTCCTTGTTGTTTTTTTTAATGCATGTCCCCAATGTGGTCAGGGTATAGAGAGTAGGTTCTCAAGCTTGTTTCTCTTGAGGAAAAATTCTCTTTCATCCCCAAGAAACCTTCCATGCAGGGAAAAAAGAAAGATGATGGGACAAGATATCCTTTCAAAAATTTTCTCGAGGAATCCCTTGAGTGACAGAGGAACGAGATGATGGACAACTTTTCACAAATCCTTCGACGATTTCTGACAATCGACGCATCCACCTCAAGTGGAGGTGCCACACCCTTCAAGGTACAAATCAATATTTATATTCCTATATTTGAAGGTCAAATAGATGGTGATGTCGTAGATAAATGGTTAAACCTTCTAGAAGGGTATTGTTTTGTCCACTACTTTTTCGATAGAGAAAAGATTACATTTTCACTCCTCAAGGTCATCCCCCATGTCAAATATTGGTGGGATACTTTCTGTGCGAAAAAGTAAATAGAGGGATCCACATTATTTTCATTTTCACCCACTTGGGGTTCCTTCAGGGATGATATTAAGGAACAATACTACCCTATTTTAAATTATGATGACTTGTATAAAATATGGACCACACTACAGTAGGAAAGAGACCAAACATCGCCATAGTTCACTAATGTCTTCCATACCTTGTACACCAAGTTGGGTATCAAATATTTTGAGCTACATCTAGTTCTCAAGTACCGTGAATGTCTACATAGATACATCCAGAAAGAAATGGAGTTTTTTGACATCTCATCCTTGGGTGTAGCCTATCGATATGTCATCAAAATAAAGCAGAAGCTGAAATAAAAGACGCAAAAGTTTGGGTCTGGGAACCCCTCACAGTATAAGAAGGGAAAGGGAAGGCCCAACACACAGAAAAAAGGACAGAGAAAATATGGGAAACCTCAAGACAACTATCCCAAGATGTAAGCAAAGAAGGACAATGGGAAGATGAAGAAAGATACTCAAAACTGGTGCAACTTCCATAAGATCCCTTGGGATAACACTGTTGATTGTCCCTCAAAGAAGTAATTGGTGGTTAAGGTAAAAGAGTCTGAATCCAATGTGGGTTCTAAATCTGAGTCAGAACCAGAAAAGGGGAGATAGATCATTGATGTGGAACACAGTGCCACTATTTCTACCACCAAGATCCATCCCGGTGAACCTGATGAGCCAGAGGAAGGAGATCATCTCTTTCATTCATAGATGTGGGAAAAAGGCACTCTAGTGCACTTCATCATTGATAACGGTAGCTAGAAGAACCTTATCTCGACAGAGGTCATCAAGCGTCTAGCCCTGCCAAAAATGTTGCACCTGCAACCCTACACCATTGGATGGCTTCGTCAAGGAAGCGATCTTCACATCAGCCAACAGTGTCGCCTGTCATTTGGAATCAAGCCATCCAAAGATGATGTATTATGTGATGTTTCTCCCCTTTAAGTATGTGATTTTATTTTGGTCCAACCTTATTTATGTAAACACCATGTTGTATATGATTCTAGGCCTCATAGTGTTATTATTACTTTGAACATGAAATTGTACAGAATACCCGAGGTAGTCCCACCTAGTGTTATTTCCTTGATCTCTGTTAAGCAATGCAGGAAGGTCATTTCTTAGACTGGGAATTTTGTCTTCTTCTTGATTCACTCTCAGAATGAGTGAAAGGTTGTAGCCACATCCACGGCCTTTGTGGCTGATCTCTCCATGCAGAAGAAGCGAGTGGATAATGTTGTGGAAGAATACAAAGACATATTCGCATCACCTACTGGGGTACCTCTGCACTGTCAGGTCAAGCATCCCATCGATCTGACCCCCAACGCACTGTTACCCAATGGGTCAGTCTATCACCTCTCTCTTCTAGAAAATGATAAGATCAAGTGTCTAATCCAAGAACTTCTCCACAAGTGTCACATATGACCCATCTCATCACCTTGTGGAAGCCCAAATTATGTCGGTGCAGAAGAAATATGGGACTTGGCGACTATGCATTGATTATCTAGCCCAAAATAAAATCATAGTCAGGAACCGGTACCTAATTCCCAGAATCCATGATCTCCTTAATCATCTCAAGAGGGAAAAATACTTCAGTAAGATTGATCTGAAGTCTGGCTACCATTAGGTCCCAATAGAACCGACATATGTATGGAAAAATTCCTTCAATTCAAAGAAGGTCTTTTTGAATGGTTGCTCATGCACTTTTGTTTGACAAATTCACCAGCAAATTTCATGAGGATGACGGAGGATATCTTGCAGCCTTTCACTAATTATTTTTTGGTGGTCTATCTAGATGACATCCTCATCTACAACAACTCAGACAAGACTTGGGCAAAACACTTGCATCATATTCAGGAGGTTTTGTACACTATGTGACACCACAAGCTATATTCCAACTTGGAAAAATTCTCCTTCGGCATGGACATGGTCTATTACCTAGGCTACATTGTTGATGTGCATGTTGATCTAGCCAAGATCCAATTCATCCCTGAATGTCCAACCCCAACCATTCTCACTGAGCTTTGGAGATTCTTAGGCCTTGTCAATTTCTATCGAAGATTCATGTTGGGATTCTCCCATATTTCATGGGCCCTCGACCAAATAACCAGAGGTGGTGGTAAGGAGAAATTTGTGTGGGGCTTGTCCCACCAAAAAGTGTTCGATGATATGAAGCAGCGCTTATGATCCTCCCCTTTGCTTTCATTACCTGACCTACAACAACCCTTTGAGATTGAGACAGATGCTTCATACTATGTTGTGGGCATATTCATCACTCAGCATGACCACCCCATTGCCTATCATAGTGAGACACTATCAAATGTCGTCCATAAGTATCCTACTTACGACAAGGAAATTTAATCCATTGTGAAAGCCTACCACCAATGGAGGTATTACATTCTTAGGAAGGAGATAGTCATCTACATTGATCATAAGTCATTGCAGTTCATGCAGACACAATGCAAATTTTAGGATTACCACCATCAAAAGTGGTCCACATATTTGCAGCAGTTTCACCTCAACATCAAGTATAAAACAAGTACCAACCGAGTCTTTATTTCCTCAACTGAGTCATTGATTTCCTCAACTGAACTCCATTAGTGGCACTCACCTTAGTGATCGATTATTTTGTCCATGAGACCTCTAAATGGCCCCACCTCTATGAGACAGATCTTGACTTCACCAACACCTACCAAATGCTAGGTGAAAATATAGTTGTCACCAGTTTCCATATTCATGATGAGTTGTTGTGCCATCTGGGCCATCTATGTATTCTATCAAGCGAGTGAACGAATATGATTTTGGAATCCCACTACAGTCGGGTGGCAGGACCCTTCAACGTGGAAAATATAGTGGCAGTGTTGCAGCTACATTTATATTGGCTGAAAATTTGATAAGATGTCAACAAGTATATATGGTCTTCCATTGCCTTCTCTATTTCCAAATAGGACATTAAGAAAAAAGGTTTGTAAAGTCCTCTCCCTACTCCTGACAGGCCCTGGGAATCCATCTCAATGGACTACATGTCGGGCCTTCCATCCACCAAGTGGGGAAATGATTGTGTTTTTGTGGTTGTTGATTGTTTTTCCAAGATGGTGATTATGGTCGCCTGTAAGAAGAGAATCACAGCAGAGGACACTGCCAAGCTATTCTTTGAATGAGTGTGGGTACACTGTGGGATCCCACAAACCATTATCTCAGATCGGGATAGTCGGTGCCTCAACACATTCTGGCCGAGCCTCTAGTCACTGCTGGACACCAAGCTCACCAAATCCACTTCCATCCACCCCCAAACAGATGGCCAAACCGAGGTTGTCAACCAAATGATCATGCACATCTTGTGCATGTACAATTCCAAGCACCTCCAGACCTAGGATGAGAGTATTCCCTATGTTCTGCATAGCTACAATAGATCCATACATAGCTCAAATGGTCATAGCCCCTTTCAGGTGGGGTTGGGATTTCAACCATTGGGTCCCATGGATGTTGCACTACTCCTTGCAGCCACCCAGGAAGACTTATCGTATGCTCCAACTAGAGCTAACAAATCCACCCAATTCATTGAGAGGATCCATCACATCCACCAACAAGTTTAGGATATTTTACAGAAGTCCAATGCCATGTACAAGAAGTGCCATGATCAACACTGGGTGCCACAACAGTTTCACATGGGAGAAAAATTTTGGTTTCACTTGAAAAAATAATGCCTTACAAGGCCTCATCAAAAGCTTCATCCACTCCGTTATGGACCCTACACCATCACCAAGGTTGTGGGTGACAATGATTTTGAGATCAACCTTTCCCCATTCCTTGGCTTGCACCCAATATTCAATGTGGACCTCCTTCAACCTTATTTTCCACCATTATTGGACACGTCAAAGATAGCAGAACATTTGACAGCAACAGAGCTCAACCCTGACTACATGGAATAGGAATCCACTAATAATATCATGGACACATAGGTTAAGGGCACTTTCTAGCAGAGGATCCAACTTTATTAGGTTGTCAAAGCAGGGCAGCTCCTACACCAAGGCAAGTGGCTCACCTGAGGCCAAATTTAGAAAAAATGTCCTCATCTAATGGGGGCACTTGTAGTATTACCACCATATGAAGGGTTTTTTCATGATTACCTAACCTGCAACAACCCTTTGAGATTGAGACAAATGCTTCATACTATGTTGTGGACGCAGTCATCACTCAACATGACCACCCCATGGCCTATCATAGTGAGACATTATCAGATGTCGTTTGTAAGTACCCTAATTACGAAAAACAAATGTAATCCATTGTGCAATCCTATTTCCAGTGGATGCATTACATTTTCGGGAAGGAGACAGTCATCCAAATTGATCACAAGTCATTGTAGTTCATGCAGACACAAGGAAAATTGTAGGATTACCACCATGAGAAGTGGTCCACATATTTGTAGTAGTTCCACCTCAACATCAAGTATAAAACAAGAAGTACCAATTGATTAATTGATTAACTCAACCAAAATCCATTCATGGCACTCAACATAGTGATTGATTATTTTGGCCACGAGACCTCTTAATGGCCCCACCTCTATGAGCCAAATCTTGACTTCGCCAACACCTACCATATCTTGGGTGCAAATACAGTTTTCACCAATTTCCATCTTCAGGATGGGTTGTTGTTCCATCTAGTCCATCTATTCATTCCATCAAGCAAGTGATCGAATATGATTTGGGAATCCCACTATAGTCAAGTGGCAGGACACTTCGGCATGGAAAATATAGTGGCAGTCTTGCAGCAACATTTCTACTGACTGAAATGTTGACATGATTTAAACAAGTATATATGGTCTTGCATTGCCTACGCTATTTCCAAACCGGTCATTAAGAAACAAGGTTTGTACACTCCTCTTCCCACTCCTAACATGCCCTAGGAATCCATGTCAATGGACTACATGTCAGGCCTTCCATCCACCAAGCGGGGAAATGACTGTGTTTTTGTGGTTGTTGATCACTTTTCCAAGATGGTGATTGTGGTCGCCTGTAAGAAGAGCATCACAACAGATGCCACTTCTAAGCTCTTCTTTGAATGAGTGTGGGTACACTTTGGGATCCCACAAACCATTATCTCATATCGGGATAGTCGGTTCCTCACTACATTCTGGTCGAGTCTCTAGTCACTGTTGGACACCACGCTCACCAATTCCACTGCCTTCCACCCCCAAACGGATGGCCAAACAGAGCTTTTCAACCAGATGATCATGCACATCATATGCATGTAAAATTCCAAGAACCCTCGCACTTGGGATGAGAGTCTTACCTATGTTCTTCATATCTAGAATAGATCCATACATAACTCAACTTGCCATATCCCCTTTCAGGTGGGGTTGGTATTTCAACCATTGGGTCCCATGGATGTTGCACTGTCCCTTGTGGAAACCCAAGAAGACTCGTCGCATTCTCCAACTGGAGATGACAAAGACACCCATTTCATTGAGAGGATCTAGCACATCTGCCAATAGGTTCAAGATATTTTACATAAGTCCAATTCCAGGTACAAGTAGCACCATGATCAACATCGGGTGCCACACCAGTTTCAAGTGGGAAACAAAGTTTGGTTGCACTTGCATAAAGAATTCCTTACAAGGCCTCATCGAAATCTTCATCCACTCCATTATGGACCCTACACAATCACCAAGTTTGTGGGTGACAATGATTTTGAGATCAACATTTCCCCATTCCTTGGCTTGCACCTAGTATTCAATGTGGACCTCCTTCAACTTATTTTCCACCATTATTGGACACCTCGACGATAGCAGAATAGTTGACACCAATAGAGCTCAACCCTAACTAAATGGAATAGGAATCCACTAATAATATAATGGACACATAGGTTAAGGTCACTCGCCAGCAAACGATCCAACTTTAATAGGTTGTCAAAGTAAGGCAGCTCCTGCACCAAGGCAAGTGGCTTACCCGAGGCCAAAATTAGCATAATTGTCCTCATATGATGGGCGCACTCAACACAATGGATACCATTTCTTCCTAATGGGGGAGGATTGATCCATGAGAATCTCAGTGGTCACCCACCTTGTCCAACTGGCTCAAAACAATTTTTTTGGCAACTTACTATTTTTAGCAGTTTTTCATTTCTTGAAGTTTCGGGGCCATTTTGAGGGCCTAAACAACGCTTTTTCATGATCAAACACCTCAAAGATACCTAAACGATCCCATTGATCCTCCTAAATTAAAATCTTTAGCAATACCTTTCCAATTCGCTATTGTGCGCCCTAAACGAAGATCGTATGCAAAAGTTACGACCCCGAGAAGTTGATGTACTAACTTACCCCAACATGGCCCACATGACTTTTGGCGCTTCATCTCCTAGGGTTAGGTTTTTGGATGTCTAGATTTTTGGCATTCATATTTATTTTCAAAAGGACTTCAAAGCCTCATTTTACTCATCTTCTTGCGAATGAGCATAACCATCACATCTCTTCTCAAAGATATCCTGCCACCATTCTAGCAAACTTGTTTGCAGTCTGCATTTTATAGTTTTCAGCATATTTCTTATTTAATAGAAGCCAAGTTTTATTGTATCTCTATTATTTTTCACAGTGTCTCTGTGTTAATATTATAAATATGTGATTTCATTTCATTCATAAATCCGAATCACCCCAACACAACATGGGTGATAAATAATTAATCAAAGCATAAAGGCTTAGCTCATGGTTTCCCCCTTTCTCATGGAATCATATCCCCCTATAACTCTTATCCTTGTTTGTCTCACAACTAATGATGTATTTTTGTTATTATTAAAATTTCCAAACCATTACATTTCCTAAGCATTTTGGACTCTCATCAAATAAAAAATTACATTATCAATCTGGGGACTCAAAATCGAGGTATTACACCCAACCTAAAGAATACTACAGTGACAGAATGCCCAAATTGTTAATGGGGAAAATTGTGTCGGAATTTTGCAACTTGGATGTAGGAGGTAGTGTAGCGTTCCCCTGGCCAACCTCAAGCCGGGGTATGCCACTCCAGAGCAACCACTCATGCTCTGAAACCAGTCGGTAACATTCCAAGCCTTCAAGCTGGGCCATGATACTCTAGGGAACACTTTCGTTCCCATACTGCGGAACATACAGTAGCATACCCAGTAGTCAACTAAGCAATGCCACATATATTTACTCTTTAAACTGCATGCAGCTAAAACATATACATACAGACTTCTTGCAGAAGCTTTAAAGATAAACAAAAAATTTCTTTCTGTAACATACAAATTTTATATTGAAATAACAGTAACTACAGATATGCATCATTTACAGAAAATTACCCATAAGCATACAAGCAATCATAATCACATATATCAAAAAAATTGTAACATAGGCATGTAAATAACAAACAACATATCATTTTTATCATACAACTGGTACTTATCTTGGAAATATTGTCACCAACCGCGTATAGACAATCCATGAACCTCCCAGCCATAGACTACACTGTTCATCAATCTCAACGGTGAGTCACCTTCGAGTTGGGACTGAACTCCACCCAGGGTAAAGGGTTCCTATCTAGGCTAAGGCTCATGGAAAATAGGAAAGACTCCATCTCAGGTACTCACTCAACTAACAGCCTAAAGCTTCTCATTCCCCACATGCCTGTCCCACCCAAGGAAGTGTACCCCTTCTCTGCTCAACAGTCCCTCGGCTTCCCCACTTCCCTTCCAGGGCTTCATCAACAGAACGGACCGGAAGTCTCAAAGCATTGTAGCTGTAGTCTAGCACCTTCAGGGATCAATCCCCAACAATTCTCTTGCTGAGAGAATTGCTCGCAGGCCTAACAACCCGCTTCTTCAATCCCACTCCAAGCTAACCAGGTACACCAACCAAAAGGGATACATAAACAGGCTTCAGAATGGTGAAATGGTTGTCTCAAGGATAACGGAATGTACAAGTGAAATGGTCATAGAATCATTGACTGGATAACTAAGTGTGGACAGGAATCACTGTGAACTCTTCGTGAAAAGTGATGGGGAGAATGATGGTCATCGGGATACCGATAAGATATCTATGAGAAGTCTCCCAAATGAGCTAAGTTCCCCCACGATATGAATGCATGTCCCCAACTTGAAACTTGTCATATCGAAAGTTACTTTTGTCCACTTGTCCCCAACTTTAGTACTTAGGATAAAATAATTATCCATACTTTATGTTTTAGGAAATATTAATATAATATTCCTTTTGACTTTTGGCCCTCCCTTTCCCTAACTGGTGAAGTTCAGTCCCCCATATCTTTAATCGTGGTCAGTCTGCATGCAACTAGGTATTTTATATTAATCATGAGTCAGGTACAAAGTAGCTGCATTGGCCCTTGACTTCTAGGTGTTCTGGCCTAATACCAAAATATAATCATCCCATATTATAAAAACAGGCTCACCAACCTATAATACATATCATATACACGAGGCTCATTGTTCTCCATACTACATGCACTTTAGTTACTGCATGTGGTATCTTGCAATGTGCATATTACATCATTTTACTACACAGTTCATGCACGCACTATGCCACATGATGTGCATTACCAAATGAGGTCAAAGCAGCTCACCAGCTTAAGTACATTCATATTATATTTACAATTGGGTTCGGTTGAGGGATATTATAATCCCCTCCCCTTATTTATGCACTATCCTCAGTGCATCATATGCCCATATATAACATAATTTTCAAAAATATTCAAAAAGATGCAGGTATTCTACCCGCATTGCATCTTCATGTTCCCAAGTAGAATCCTCAGGACCGTACCAGGTCCATTGAACCTTTACAAGCCCTATGGCTCAATTCCGTAGATGTTTTACTTTCCGGTCCAGAATGTGCACCGGATGCACTTGAAAAGCGCCATATTGTTCCACTTGAATCACATTCCAATCAATAACAAGATTAGCATCAGGTATATATTTCTTTAGCAATGATACATGGAAGACATTATGAATAGACATAGATGCAGGCAATGAAATCATATAAGCAACTAGACCAATCCTCTCCAAGATTTCAAAAGGCCCACAAAATCTAGCCGTCAACTTGGCACAGCTTCCCAACTTCAGGGAACTCCTATTAGCTTTCACTTTCAAGAAAACATGGTCACCCACTTTGAATTCTCGGTGGATTCTGTTTTTATCAGCATAACTTTTCTGTCTATCTTGGGCATCTTTCAAATTCTGCCTAATTTTCAACATTTGGTCCTCCATCTCCTTGGGAACCTCTAGCCCAACTATTGTTCTATCAGCTGGTTTATCCCAGCTTACTGGAGTATTTCACCTTCTACCATAAAGTGATTCAAATGGGCTCATCTTCAATTATGCCTGATACCCATTATTGTAGGCAAATTATACTAAATGTAGGTAGTCTTCCCATTTTGATGGTTTATCCATCACATACATTCTCAACATATCTTCCATAACTCTATTCACCCTCTTTGTCTATCCATCAGACTATGGATGATAAGTTGTACTAAAGTTCAGATTCATTCTGAATCCTTTGAATAATCCTTTCCAAAAATTTGAGGTGAATTTTGGGTCTCTGTCAGACACAATCATTTTAGGAATTCCTTGCAATCGTGCCACTTCCTTCATGAAAATATTAGTGACATATGTTGCCTTGTGATTAGTTTTTAGTGGAATAAAATGCGCAGCTTTTGTAAGATTGTCCACCACCACCATAATCGAATCATGTAGCTTGCATGTTCTAGGCAATCCCATAATAAAATCCATTGTCACCACTTCCCACTTCCATTCAGGAATGGTTAAAGGTTGCAGCAACCTTGTTGGGTGTCTATTCTTAGCTTTCACTTTTTGGCATTCCATACATCTAGTGATGTACTCGACATTCTCTTTCTTCATACCTGGCCAAAAGTAATCGCTCTTAACCACTTCCACAGTTTTCTGATATCCAGGGTGCCCTGCCTAAGGAACATTATGCATCTCATGCAAAATTATACGTTTCAAGTCCTGGACTTTTGGAACGAAAATTATGTTCTTGCACAACCATATTCCATCTACTCCCAACTTATAATCATACACCTTTCGAAGTATCTTAACCTGTTGTAGCATTTCTACCAATTCTCTATATCACAGATCTGCATGAGCAGCTTACATACTTTTGCTTTTAATATCAGTTTGGTACATGCTAATGGTTGTAGCATGTAGTTCATGCACCCTCCTGTTGAATGCATCATCCACTTTATTTTCTTTCCCATTGATATGCTTTATATCAAAGTCATATTCACTTAGGAATTCTAACCATATGCTTTGTCTAGCATTTAGATTTGCCTGATCAAATAAATTTTCCAGACCATTGTGGTCTGTTCTTAGCTCAAATATTTTTCCCATGAGGTAGTGTCTCCATTTCTTCAAGGAAATCACTATGGCTGCCAACTCCAAATCATGAGTGGCATAGTTTCTTTCATGCCCCTTCAACTTCCTTGATTCGTAACATATCACAAACCCAGTTTGACTGAGGACTCCACCAAGTCTTACATTACATGCATCAGTGCATACAATGAAGTCTTCTTCTAGGTCAGTGATCCTCAATATTGGAGCACTTGTCAATAATTGTTTCAAGTGCTGGAAACTCTTCTCACAATCCAATGTCCACTAAAACTTCACCCCCTTTCTTTGCAAAGAAGTGATTGGATGTGAAATCTTTGAGAATCCTTCAATAAATATTTTGTAGTAACCTGCAAGACCAATGAATGATCTCACCTCTGTCACATTCTTTGGTGATGACCATTCACTAATGGCCTCTATCTTCTCAGCATCCACTGCTATCCCATCTTTTGAAATGATATGCCCCAAATAATGAATCTGTTTATGATAAAATGAGCACTTGCTTAATTTGGCATATAACTAGCGTTCCCTTAATACTTGAAACACCATCCTCAAATGATGTTCATGCTCTTCCTCTAACTTGGAATATATAAGAATGTCATCCAAAAAGACAATGACAAACTTGTCCAAATACTCTCGAAAAACACCATTCATTAAGCACATCAAAATAGCTGGTGCATTTGACAACCCAAATGGTACCACTGTGAACTCATAATGAGCATAACTTGTCCTGAAGGTGGTCTTGCTAATATATTATTCTTTAATTATTACCTGATGGTATCCTGATCTGAGATCTATATTTGAAAATATCTTTGTATCCTTCAATTGATCAAAGAGGTCATCAATCCTTGGTAGAGGATACTTGTTCTTAACAGACACTTTATTCAACTGTCTAAAATCAATGCACAACCTTAGTATTCCATCTTTATTTTTCACAAAAAAGACTAGGGCGCCCCAAGGTGATACACTTGGGCGTATATACCCCTTTTTCAGAAGTTCTTCAAGCTGCATTTGCAACTCCTTCAATTCTGGTGTACTCATTCTGTAAGGAGTCTTTGATACTGGCGCTTCTCTAGGCATCAAATTTATAGAGAAATCGATGTCTCTCCTTGGGGGTAATCCGGGTACCTCCTTGAATACATATTCAAACTCTTTCAGGACTGCATAATCCTCCAAATTTGGCACCTTGTCTTTAGGTGTCTCCTCCATATGAGCTACAAATATTTGAAATCCTCCTCTATAACATTTCTTCAGCTGCAATGCTGAAATTTCTCTAACGGTTACTACCCTGGGAATTCTCTGCACTTTCATTTGGTTCCCTTCTTCATCCAAGCAAGTGAATGTTTTTTTATGACAATCCAATAGAGCATGATGTGGGTCCAACCAATCCATCCAAATTAAATAGTCATAGGAACCTAAAGGTAAGATGTTCAAATATGCTTTGGTGTTCATTCCATTCATGTCTATGAGGCATGACTTAACCATCTCATTAACCTTTCTTCTATCTCCTGTAGCCAGTTATACCAACCAGGATTTCCCATGCTTGCTTCTTGGTAATTGAAAATTTTCCACCATCTTAGGGTCTATATAACTATGACTAGATCCTGAATCAATTAAAATAGCAAGGGTTTGGTTGTTGATCATACCTTCCACTTCAATCATGTGGGATTGCTACTCTTCTTGCTTGTTGTCCAGGGCTACATAAATCCTAGGCACATATCTACCCATTTCCTCCACTGTTTCAGCTCGTTGTACATTGTGAACAACCCTACCTTTTTCACCTCTGTGAGGACTATCTCTGAAACGATGGTCCCCTTTACAACCCCAACATTGCATAGGTGGTTGTCTTGGCCCTTAACTCTCTGTGTCAATCACTTTGGGTTCTTTAGGTGTTTGCCATCCTTGTGGATTATTTCTGAAGAATGGTGGCTTAGCTCCCTTCTTCCTTTGATCCACCTTGAATTTCTTATTGTCTTCCCAAGTCCTTTGGAAAGATGGTCTTACTTTCTACTTATCATATAGGCATTTATCTCTCCTTATGGTCTCTTCTAATGTCTTCAGATCATCATATTGTATTTTGTCACTAATGAACGATGTAAATCCACTTAAATACCTTTGAATCTTGATTGTCTCATCCTTAATGAAAGAGACATACTTCAGCAGTTCCAGAAACCTTCTCTCATATTCATCTATGGTCATACTTCCAAACTTGAGTTCAAAGAACTCTTTCATTTTCTTGTCATAGTATCTCTTAGTCAAGTACTTCTTCTCAAAATACTTCTTGAATTCCCTCCAAGTAACACTTTTCTCTACAATGTGTTGTACCTACACAAGTTGATCCCACCACATGGAGGCCTTTCCTCTGAGTTGTGTTGACGAGCGAAATTGACCGTCCGTCAACTGGGAGAGTGGAACCGGTCCGGGGTTGTCTAAATAACCCAAGCCGTTTGGAATGGACCACCCTGACGAGTTTAACGGCTCCGTTGGCCGCTCTAAGGTCTCCCATGGAAACCAAAGAGAAATGATCTGAGCTAATAAATCTAACTAATCTAAATAAAACAAACTAAACTATAACTGAATACAAAAAACTAACTAAAATAAAGGAAACTAGAAACTAATAAAACAAAGAAAAAGAACTAAACTAATAAAAGAAACTAAACTAATAAAGCAAACTAAACTAACTACACTATTCTAACTATAAACTACTAACTATTATATATACAAGGTA
>SNQJ01S0001915.1:498418-515160 GCA_010110895.2 Picea sitchensis | reverse complement strand
TTACTAATTATTCAATTATTCTTTAAATTAAACCAAATAAAAAAGAATGCAAATCGGGATAGAGTAAGAATACTCTGTTTTTCCAATTGACATAAAATCAAATCAAATCTTAACAAGACTGTTTTCACAAATGCAATCAATGGTAAACCAAATCGTATGAGATACAAAACAATCATTACTGATTTGCATATTGTTCAATCCATTGCCAATATATAAAGCCATCACGATTTCATGCATAACTGTATCCATAGAATCCAGCCATAGACTTCGTTCGCTGAGTTTCAAACAGTTCACGGGTATAGTCGTAATTATCATTGACCAATTATAATCATAACAGCAGATTGATATCATTCAATTAAAAGCACGATATGTAAATAGCTTCCTTTGTAATCGGATGAAATCAAACTCCGTGAATATCTACTCAAAAGTCTTCATGTTTGATCACCACACAGTCAACAGACAGAGGCGCGATAAAATCGATAGGATCCATGAACTGGGCAATAATCAATACGAATCTTCATCGAGTTAATTATAGAAATGAAATCGAAACCTTGAACAGAATTCAATTCAAACAATAATGAGAATCGAATAAGTTGCAAATGTTTATGTATCAACAGAAAAGTATCCGATTTGGTTGAAAGACAAAAATAGCTAACTGATAACTAATTCAATTCATACCATTGACTGTATTCGAAACTTAAAACGCCAACAACAGTCTATTTTTAAAAATATAACAACTTGTCTTATTAACAGAGCATCGAACTAAATTTGAACAATCATATCTATTCGATGGTCCATCGAATCAAAACCCAATCCAATCAAATCTTAAACTATCACCACAAAAAATATATACAGCGAGGCATGCTTATGTAACAGAGCAGGTGAAATATGTACACAGGGTGTAATATAAATGAGTGAAAAATTACCATCGTAGTTGCTGAGACTATGTCAATTTTGAATTGACAATTGCTGTAGAAGACTCGACATTTTTGAACAGGATCGAACCCGTAGTTCGTTGCTTCTTGTCGTTGGGTTGTTCTTTTGCATTCTAACCAGTGAGCTCTGCCACTTGGTTTTCCAAATCGTGGATTTTGGATTGCAACCTTGGGACATCCAAGTAATATCTCTCCAACCACAACCCACACTGATCGCAAGGTGGAGCAATAGGTGGAGCAGTCAAGGGTTTCGATGATTCACCAAGGGTTTCATGAGGTGGTTCAATACCAGGGAAGTCAGGGTTATCCCATAGACAAGGAGGTAAATTCTTGACAAAATCATAAGGAGGTTTTCCACACAAACCCTCTGAGTAAGGATACTCTTCAGCGAGAAAACGTTCAATGTCTGAATCAGAGTCTTCGCTGACCACGATAGGCTCTGATTTGGCAGGGGGCTTAGATTTATTCCTCGCCATGTGAGAGATCAACCTTGCATTTTTCTTGCCTCTATCATTATCACCAGTCTTTGCTTTAGTATTTTTGGTTGTAGGCTTAGCAACTGCAGCCTGTTTAGTCACAGCCATAGGCACACTCGTAGGTGAGTCGGGTTTAGGTTTGGGTAACAAAACACTATAAGGCACAGGGGTAGGCTTTCTCTCGGTCACCATGGGCTTATCGACCTGTGGAGGGTTAGACTCTTCAAATCCATTACGACTGAGAAAATCATGCCAAGAATCACGACGCAACCCTAATTCATGAACCAAAATCATTTTAATCAACCCCAAATGGAAGAGGCTGGTATGAGCTTGGCTACGCTTGTACCGTTTAGCCATTTTGAACAAACTTCGATGCAGGTAATGGGGCATATTTAGTTCGAAACCCATAAAAACCATCAATAAATGCAGGTGAAACAAGAAAATGAATCCGTACCTGCCTTCACAAGTAACGAATTGCTTGATAATCATCAGGAGTTCATACCAGCGGGGTTTCAACATTTTCGTAGGCAAACCTCTGTCGCATGAGTTCACTGTGCGAGATTGGAACAGTAATGTCCATGGAACATCATCTACCTTGCAACTTTTCGACCATTTTTGTCCTAAGACAGGCAGGTTGGTTTCCAAGCTGAGGAACTGTTCAGTGATTTCAAGCTGGACATCTCCAACTTTGGCTCGGCCGCCATCGAACGATAACGCAAATTGTCGAGCCACAGTGTGGTTATAACTATCAAATTTCCTTATGAAAGCGAGCCACCCGAATTCTTCCAGGTCGCTATACGCGCCATCAAACATCAACAGTGCTTGGCACCCGTTGGGCTCGGCCCTTACGATAGGAGCCATGGCTTCTGTGCATGGTGGGGTTTGGACCGAACAAAACAATGCACAGGGTCAAAAATGATAGGGTTTAACATCTCCAGTGTTCAAAGAGGCCGGAATTAGCTGCATGCGTGCGAAGGTGGTGGGATTACCACCGCCATGCAATGTATTAATGACTGTGTACAGTGTCGTTCCATCCAACATCATAATCGTTTAAACCAAATGTTATGGCCAACCGAATAGTTGTATCGTGATATCAACGTGCCATTCATCTGAAGCAGAACCAACACCATATGTGATAATCATGCGCCAAGTGTTAAGTTTAATCCAACATGAAATCCAACATTAACCAACGATCTGTCGTGTCAATCAAACATTTTAAACCAATATTAATTCAATCATGCCAATGCATAGTTTAAAACTATGATCATTCAATGTAATATCAACTCACAAAACAATGCACCAAACATCGATTATGAACTTTAATCAACGCGCCTTTGTGAAACTCAAACCATTTCCATTCCTCAAATCGACCTTATAAATTTACCAATGCATTCGTTGCACATTCAAATGTGTATATTTCAAAGTTGTTAGAACATTGCAAACAAAAATCTCATATAATAAATGAGTCAAGAGTGCATAGCAATAAGGATCAAAGCATATAAGACCAAATCAATCATAATCTTTATAGGACCAAATGTAACCAGTTAATTTTCATGCTCAAAGGCTTAATAATCAAACAGATCCAAATGTGCAATCAAGGTAAGAGTAGGCCAAAGGACATAAGTTTTTAAAAAAAAACTTTTGCAGTCATGTGATAAACCAATGGTCAAGTGTCTTTCGGAAAAATCAATAAGAGACGACGACAGTTCAAATGATGAAATAGGTGTTTTCACACTTTCAGTTGTGAAAATTGAATCGAAACCAAATTGCAATTGTCACAAAAAATGAAACAAATGTCTAGTAGCACAATGCGACGATTATTTGTCGTTAATGAGACAAGGGGTGTAGGCAGATTTTTTAAGAGCAATTAAAAAATGAATTGGCTGCCAACAAGTTGATAGATAGCGATTCTACCTTATGCACGAGAATAATAATTATGCAATTGAAAATACTTCCTCATGCCTAGAAACCATGTTTTTGCATCTTCATCCTTCTTGTTCTCACCATCAAATGTAGGAGGTTTGATTTTTTTCATTTCTCCTCACAACTCATCCACCCCAAATCTCTTATACCTTCTGATAGGGGATAGACTTGAGTTGTTTCCTTCTCTCTTATTGGAATGCCTTTGGGAATGATGGTGATGTCTATTAGCACTTTTTACTTTTCCTTTCTCCTCTAAATATTTGTGACTCTCAGATTTACTTGAGTCACTCTCCTTAACCAATTTATTTTCTATTATGTTAAAACCTTCCAATGGATTCATGTTGAAGTCATCCTGCTACTCTTTGGCTTTCATAATCCTTTCATTATCATGTTTATGGCTTTGGACATCCTTCTACAAATTCTTAATGGTCTCGTCCATATTCATATCTTCGTTCCCTTCCTCTCCATTTTTGTTAGAGTTCATTCCTTCCATGCCCAAATGGACATCCACCCCTCTGCTCTTCTCTAGATGAATTTAATTCCCCTGTGCCTATTCCATTCCTATGGACTCTTCAATGGTCTAACCTAATCAAGTTGTTGTTAATTATGCAAAACATGTAGCCATTGAAACCAATCAGGCTAACAATTCCACAATTCATGAGAATATGCACCATTTCGATTCAACATACACATCAACATTATCACTCCCAGTTTCCTACTGTTATCATCATGAAAATTCTAGATAAGACCCCCAAGTCTCAAAAACACAGATGTCCAGTGCCTTCCGAGATACACTTGTGAAAGAAGGTGTTTTGTCTAAACCACTTTCGCCAAGACACGGTATCATGTGTCTCAACATGTCAAATCCACCACTCGTGGAGCGGGCGATGGCTAGTCAAATCACCTTGCTTCACTCGTTCAGTACTTCGCAGCCATGTGACATCAGTTGAACGCCACCATGTAACGAACTCAAAAGATAATAATTCAAAATGGATTGGCCGAGCATGGAAACCCAACACTCTTGTACATAATCCATCTGCACTTCCTAAATGGAATTCTATAATTACCATTCCCCGAGTATGAAGATATCTGCGTATCCATAACCGAGGTAATCCCCAACTTATCAACTTTTTTCTCTCTGTAAAAACACCTTTTGGTATCCACAACCTGAGATACATGGACAAGGATAAATTGAGTGAGACTGGTTATTCGAGCAACATGCTAGACTTTCCTGCGAGTAAGGAGGAAAGGGTCCTTGCACACATTCTAGCAACTAAGTTTCATACAGAGCCAACTACAGACTCACGGTTGGAAGTCAAGTTGAATCCCACTATAAAATATTTAGTCATCAATAGGCCAGTCGCTAAGAAGAAAAGGAGTAAGCATCATAAGAAGGAGGAATCTACGGCTGAGGCGACCGAATGTGTTGTGGAGAATCAACCGGTCTGCTTAGATTCTTCCTTAAAGGTGGAGATCGCTAAGTTGAAGTAAGTCTTCAACTAAGATAAGCATGTCTCAACAAATTTTGAACAGCCGATAGTGGAGGTAAAGAGTACCAGAGATGATAGGCACGTTCTTCAAACAACCCTTTTTACAACAGGCTAACTGTTGTCATCACCTTTTTGTAATTTTGTGATTAATACGATTATATAAATATAGAAACAGATTTTAGACTGTTTTATTACAATTTCTATCTGGTGATGTTATGAATCTTGTTTTCTTTTATAATATTTTTTTCTTGTAATCTTATATTTTTATTTTCATCTATCTAAATCGGAGGAATTAAAACTCAGAATTCTTTTTAATTAATGCTTCGATGTGGTTATGTGTTTCTTTTTCTTTTATTATTATGCAATTTAAACTTAGACTCATCACCTTCCAAGTGACTTTGCGCACATTAAACTTGACCTATTCATTTATATTTATTGTGAATAGAAATATTACAAGGTAAAACGCTTTTCCGTGCACCTAAATCTACTGTGCATTTCTTCTTCGTCGCACCGACAACTCACGCGCACTACTCTTGCGTTGTGCGCCAATATCCACTGGGCACATATTTTGTAATGTGCACCGATATTCCACATGCATTTCATCCTATGCATGCACCATGTCAAGTTTAACATATTCCATAGCACCCAAATATCTACGCACACTACTGAATACACCACCGCAAAACAACTTATACTCATACTTATGCGTGTACTAACAAAACTACTCTACATTAAGCAATACTTTCACACCCCATGTGCACATTACTATGTGTGTGCTCACCGCGCAAGGATAAATTCAGCGCGTTCATATACACATAATAATCTTCTGCATGGCGCCACAATTTATCGTGCACACTAGCTCGCCATCGTTTTCCCGCGTGGTGCCAAAATTTACCACGAACACTGGCACACCATCGTTTTCTTGCGCGGTGCCAAACTTTACCGTGCACGCACCAGCACACCAACCTTTTTCCATGGACACTCTGTGACTACAATTCTGGTCACTTCAAAGTTACTCTTATGTGAATATTCGCTTCAACTAAACCCCTCTAGCCCATCCAAGCTCAGTGTTGAACTAAAGCTCTGATACCATTCTGTAATGTTCCCCCAGCCAACCTCAGGTCGGGGTACACCACTCCAGAGCAACCACTCATGCTCTAACACCAGTTGGTAACATTCCCAGCCTTCAGGCCAGGCCATGCTACTCTAAGGAACACTTTCATTCCCATACTGCAGAACATACAGTAGCATACCCAGTAGTCAACTGATAAATGCCACATATATTTACTCTTTAACTTGCATGTAGCTAAAACATATACATACAACATTCTTGCGGAATCTTTAAATATAAACAACAATTTTCTTTCTGTAACATACGACTTTATATTGAAATAACAGTAACTACAGATATGCATCATTTACAGGAAATTACCCATAAGCACACAAGAAATCATAATCACATATATGACAAAATTGTAACATAGGCATGTAAATAACAAACATCATATCATTTTTATCATACAACTAGTACTTATCTTGGAAATATTATCACCAACTGCGTACAGAACATCCACAAACCTCCCAGCCATAGACTACATTTTTCATCACTCTCAACAGTGAGTCACCCTGGAGCTAGGACTGAACTCCACCTAGGGTAAAGGGTTCCTATCTAGGCTAAGGCTCATGGACAACAGGAAAGACTCTGTCTCAAGTGCTCACTCAACTAACAGCCTACAGCCTCTCATTCCCCACATGCCTATCCCACCCAAGGAAGTGTGCCCCTTCTCTTCTCAACAGTCCCTCGGTTGCCCCACTTCCCTTCCAGGGCTTCAGCAACAGGCTAGACCGAAAGTCTCAGAGCGTTGTAGCTATAGTCTATAACCTTCAGAAATTAATCCCCAGCAATTCTCTCACTCAGAGAATTGCTCACTAGCCTAACAACCCGCTTCTTCAATCCCGCTCCAAGCTAACCAGGTACACCAACCAAAAGGGCTACGAAAACAGGCTTCGGAATGGTGAAATGGTTGTCTCAAGGATAACGGAATGTACAAGTGAAATGGTCATGGAATCATTGATTGGATAACTAAATGTGGACAGGAATCACTGTGAACTCTCCGTGAAAAGTGATGGTGAGAATGATGGTCGTCGAGCTACTGGTAAGGTATCCATGAGAAGTCTCCCAAATGAGCTAAGTTCTCCCATGATATGAATGCATGTCCCCAACTTGACACTTGTCATATCAGAAGTTACTTTTGTCCACTTGTCCCCAACTTTAGAACTTAGGATAAAATAATTATCCATACTTTATGTTTTAGGAAATATTAAAATAATATTCCTTTTGACTTTTGGCCCTCCCTTTCCCTAACTGGTGAAGTTCATTCCCCCGTCTCTTTTATCGTGGTCGGTCTGCATGCAGCAAGGTATTTTATATTAATCATGAGTCATGTACAAAGTAGGCGCATTGGCCCTTGACATCTAGGCATTCCTGCCTAATACTAAAAAATAAGCATCCCATCTTATAATAATCGACTCACCAGCCTATAACACATGTCATATACACGAGGCTCATTGTCCTCCATACTGCACGCACTTTAGTTACTACACGCAGTATCTTGCGTTGTGCATATTACATCATTTTACTATGTAGTTCATGCGCGCACTATGCCACATGATGTGCATTACCAGATGAGGTCAAAACAGCTCACCAGCTTAAGTACATTTATATTATAATTACAATTGGGTTCGGTCAAGGGATATTACAGGTAGGGTTGTGTGGAAAACAGTTCCCCTATGTTCATGTTTTGTGTTGTTATGTTCCCAAGGGTTAGGGTTTTTATGGTTCTTGTAAACAGGGATTTACCTTGTGATATAGCTCTATGATATACATGCAGGGTTGAACAGTATTACTTGACCCAATATCTCAAGACACAAACTAAGGAGGCTCGACTGTACCCTTATTAATACTACCCGATTACCCAGGTACTAGAGAGTAGTCTTCATGAGTGTTGTTCTCGATGCCACTATAGTAGTTAGGTGAGTGATAAACTGATATAAAGTTGGCTTCATGAGAGCTAGGGGAATCCCTATATCCACGAAGGTATGTGGGAGCGGTGGTCATGTAAAGGTGTTGTCTAATTCGTTACTAATCGAAGGGGTACCAACATGGGTTATAGAGGTTTCCAACAAGGTTAAATGTTTTTTTCAAGTAACATGTGAAACCGTCTATATTTCCTATGTGTATTCTTCCCCAACCATTTTACCCACTGAATTACAGATCTATGTTCTTTAAAGACACTAACAATACACATCTCTACCCTGGAAAAACATTTGTCCCAAAAATTCTACAGCGGAAAGTGGTCTAATACCACTTGTAAGGTACCACATATATTATGCAAAGAAGAAAAAAATAACTATGATGAATACTAGTAGAAACAAAAGAATGTAGATAAAAATAACACCGGAAATGATACCTTTATTGATATAAATACAAGTTCACTTTCCTCTTCGAGGGGGAAACCTCCAGCATAGAAGATCTCAGTTACAAAATAATTCTTAAGACAAAAATTTATCATGCCTTCTACTCTTATTTGTACTAATTCTATATTCTAAAGAACATTCTAGAGGAAGATCTTTCTAGAAGTGAAAACTTCTATTAAGTATTCTTACATTAGACGTGTTCACACTATTATATCGGTCTTATTTACTAATGTTATCCTTATTACATACAAAACATATTATTCTACCTATCTGAGGGGTTAGGGAGGTTAGGTCCCTAACATTTTTCTCACATTCGATATTTACCCACTTAAGAAGTGGTGACAATGGTGGTATGGATCTATAGATCCTTATGCACTTAGAGGATTATTGGTTCCCAGATGATGATTATGGAGCATGTCCTCTGGGGTCATCATTACACCTGGGCCTTCCTGATGAGGGAGGCTATGTTTGCTTAGCTTACATGGTAAAGTTAGAGAAAGGTTGGGGACTTTTCCTTTGGATCATCCCTTTACTACTTTTTCTTTGATTAGGTGCTTCTCTTGTTGACGTGTAGTGGGAAAACCCAGGGTTCAACATTAAATGACCAATAAAAACCTAAAGATATCGGCCCTTTTGGCATCACCCGCAAGCAAGTGAAGTCTCACCTAAGGTACCTATGGGGACTGCAGGAACCAAGATTTTGTGTTCATGAAGGGAATGGACATCGTTCTAAAATCCATTATTAATTAACATTCATTCAACATGTAATATACCATGTGCATAAAGTCATAACAACATAATAATGTAGGACATATTCATCTTACTTTATCATTCAACATGTGTGCGGAACCCTCAAGTACATATTCATATCAAATCATAAGCATATATTACATATGCATAATAAATAGATTAAACCAACACATCATAACAAAAAACACATCATAACATAGGAATTTAGCATGGTTCACCCCAAACTAGACTACAACCACAACGACTATTTTCTTATATAATTCATTCATATTCAATCTTTACAATAGGTGTGCACTGCACTCAAATAAGTGATCCAGATTATTTTCGGCACGAAATGAGAGTGGAGATATAATAAATAATTTTACAGAGATGTATCTTATATCCAATAATATAACAAAGATTTATTATAGATATAACCATAAATACAGAGATACAGTAATATACAATTTCTATTAATGAGCAAAATGTACAAGACTGTAAAAATATAAAGTGAAAGACTCGCTAGAATGGTGGCATCTTATCTCTGAGAAGAGATGTGACGGCTACTCACATTCGCAAGAAGATGATTTTACAATGAGGCTCCAAAGGCCTTTTTATCATAAATAAAATCCAAAACCCTAACCCCGAAAGATGAAAATCCAACAGTTTTTTGGACCTCGTTTTGGGTAGTTTGGTCTATCAACTACCCAGGGTGTAACGTTGGCATATGATCTTCGTTTGGGGTGCACAATAGATCGTTTGAAAGGTATATTCGAGGATATTCATTTTGGGGGCTCAATCAAGCCTTTGGCTATCATTGAGGTGTTCGATCCCAAAAAAACTTCATTTAGGCTCTCAAAATGGCCCCATAAGTTTAAAAACCGAAAAATGCTAAAAATAGTAAGTTTCCAAAAAAATATTTTGATCTAGTTGGAATAGGTGGGTGGCCATGGATATCCACCTAGATCAATCCTCCCTCCTTATGAAGAAATGGTCTCCATTGCATTGAGTAGTCAGGGGAGAGGGGAAAGAACTTGTTGAATTTGCATCTTGATGAGTTGTTTTCCTTGTTGGAGAAGTTGCACAGCGTAGCTTGTTGAAGGTTTTAATTAACCTATGGTTGGAAGGGTTGGACATTTTTAACCAGTCTGGATACATGAGATGACTGTGTCCAGAAGGAATCTTTGCACTTTGCTGCAATATTTTTGACTTGCTTCTAGTGGATAGAAGTTGCTTGGGTTGAGTCTGTAGTGGTTGTGGTGTTCTTATGTTCGCCTTTTGAACAGACTATGAAGAAGCTAAATTTTGTATTATGAGACACTACCTTGTGGCACTGTTTAGGTGGGATAGTAGTTGGAACTATTGTTGTGTCCCTTTCGTCACTTGAATGAGAAAAAGAGGGGCACTTTCAAGTCTAGTTGGGTCTTCTAGATAGGACACGGGTTAGTGTATGAATCAAATGACTCAATCACATGAAATAAACAAACAACTAAGCTAACAACAACTAAAGAAATAACTAAATAAATAAAACTAAAATGCATGAGGAAATTAGAACCAGAATTAATCAAACGATTGACCAATAATCATGCCATCAATGGAGAAGCATATTAATGGGAAAACATCGTAGAGAAATGGGGACTTATGGATCCCCTCTTCCTCCTTGGGAGGGCTCTTGAATCCCCTATGTGAGAGATCTTCTTACAAATGGTAAACTAGAAAAACAATGGTGAAGAAATCCAAGCTTATTCCCTCAAGAGGTGAGGTCAATAGCTTAATGAGATGATGCTAGAATGATCCAAGAAGAAAAGAGGTTTCTTGTAGGAGAATAGAGGCAGCATAACAATACAATTCTTGAATTCATAGTGTACCCATGGCCTCTTTTTATAGAAAATCTTTGAGTTAATATCCAACCGGTCTTTGGTGTGAACAAGGGGCCCTTTAGGACACTCTTAGGTATTTGACCAGCCCCCCATTCGGATTCTACTTGGATTTGAGGGTCAAATAAAGTTGGGAGTTGGTCCAGAAGTGGGTGAGGGGCCGACAAGAACCATAAATGTGGTGTTCATAGGAGTGTGCATATTTTATCGTACACAGTCGCGCATCGGGCGCATGTGTGCTTTTCTGGATTTTTTGGCCTGTGCATGTGCACGTTCTTCCTTTAGTGTTTCAGCGCATGTCAATTTTTTGACCAGTTGTATAGTTTGTGACTTTTGGAAATGCATTTTGGGGGTTGTAAGTGTTTTCTGGATTTTTTGGCCTGTGCACATGCACGTTCTTCCTTTAGTGTTTCAGCGCATGTTAATTTTTTGACCAGTTGTATAGTTTGTGCCTTTTGGAAATGCATTTTTGGGGCTATAAGTGAACTAATAGGTGTTTGGAGATGTTGTATTCCTGTAACCATTTTTGGATGATATTTCAGTGATAACAACTGCCTCTGGTATCCTCTAGAGATGACCCCCTAGAGTAACAATGACACTATGGCGTTGAGACTCACAAATAACATGGTGCTTCCACATATATGGTTGTCCCAAGAGAACACAAAAGACATATAGTGGGAAAATATCACATAATACCTCATCCTTGAAGGGTTGGATGCCATATGAAAATCAACAATATTGGCTGACACGAATATCTCATCCCTGGCGAAGCCACCCGATGTTGTATGGTTTCAGGTGTGATGTTGTCGACAGTCCCAACTATTTGATGACCTTTGCTAAGATGAGGTTCTTTTGGCTTCTGCTATCAACAATAAAATGCAGTTGGGCCCCCTTCACCCACATCTGTGAATGAAAAAGGCACTTCCCCTCTTCAGGATCTGTTGGTTCTTCTGGTTGAATTGTTGCGATTGCGCCAATAGCAGTGGGGTCTGTGTCGATGATCTTTCTTCTACTAGTATTTTCTTAATCAGATTCTAAATCACGGTTCAACTCCGTTTCTTTGATCTCATCCACCAATGAATTTTTTGAGCAACATTCATTGGTGTTGTGCCATTGGATTTTGTGGAAATCGCACCATTTTCTAGTGTCCTTCTTCCTCTTTTCATTACCCTTCTTTTCATGTGGCTTGGACTAATTTTCTAAAGGTTGGTTGTTAGGGTCATCTTTACCATACTTTGGTTGTTGTGGATTTTCAGACCTGAACTCCCACTTGTTCTGGTTCTTAAAATTTTGCTCGATTTTAAAATAATATAGATAAGAAACAACTAGTGATGAGATGTCCAGAAAATCCATTTCAGTTTGGATGTATCTGTGTAGATCCCCATGGTATTTTAGAACCAGATGTTGCTTGAATTCTTTGATACTCATATTGGTGCACAAGGTATGGAAAGTATTGGTGATATTGGAAACTTCTTGGCCCCTATCTTGCCACAATGTGGTCCATATCATGTATTGGTCGTCATAGTTACCAATAGGGTAATATTGTTCCTTGACCGCATCCACGAAACAATCCCAAGTGGGATTGACACCCTATATTCTAGACTCCTCTGTGGAAATGTTCTCCCAGTAAGTTTCCCACCAATTTTTTACATGGGGGATATCCTTAAGGAGTGCGAAGGTGATCTTTTCACTGTTGGAGAAATTATGAACAGAGAAATAACCTTCTAGCATATTTAACCATTTTTCTAGGGCATGTGCATCACAATTTGTCCTTAAAATACAGGAATATCAAAATTAAATTGTACCTTGAAAGGAGAGGTGCCTCCAAAGTGGTCTCTTGATGAATATGTGTTAGTTTTTATCGGAAGAATATGAAGGATGTGGGGAAAATTCTCCATCATTTCGTCCCTTTGTCGCGTGAGAGCTTGCTCAAGCAACAAATTAATAGAATTTTTTGCTCCATCGTTTTTTTTTTCTTCCACCATGGAGGGTTTCTTGGGTGTGCGAGAGATATTTTTCTCATGAGATACAAGCTTTATACCCAACTTTCTATACTCGAACCTCGTCGGGGACATGCACTGAAAAATGATCAAGAGAAACCTGCTCTGATACCATTGATCTGGATTATTTTCGGCATGAAATGAGAGCAGAGATATAATAAAGAATTGTATAGAGATGTATCATATATACAATAATATAAAATATATTTATTATATATATATAACCATAAATATATAGATACAGTAATACACAATTTCTATTAATGAGCAAAATGTACAAGACTGTAAAAATACAGAGTGAAAGACTCGCTAGAATGGTGGTAGCTTATCTCTAAGAAGAGATGTGACAGATACTCATATTTGCAAGAAGATTATTTTACAATGAGGCTCCCAAGGCTTTTTTATCATAAATAAAATCCAAAACCCTAACCCCGGAAGATGAAAATCCAACAGTTTTGTGGACCCCATTTTGGGTATTTTAGTGTATCAACTTCCCGGGGGCGTAACTTTGGCATATGATATTCGTTTGGGACGCACGATAGACTGTTGGAAAGGTATCGTTGAGGAGATTCATTTTTTGGTCTCAATAAAATCCTTTGACTATGATTGAGGTGCTCGATCCCAAAAAACCTTCATTTAGGCCCTCAAAATGGCCCCGAAAGTTTAGGAACCGAAAAACTGCCAAAAAATTGTTTTGAGCCAGTTGGAATAGGTGGGTGGCCACCAATATCCACCTTGATCAATAAGATACATATTTTCTACCCAAAATTCCCTATTCGTTCATACATACAGTGCACATTTAGCTCCTTCGATCTCATTCTCATCTCTTACTCCAACAATCCCTCCTTTCTCCCATTTACTGACTCACTCACTCTAATCATCGCTCCCCTCTACCCAAAACCCATCCATATTTATACATTGATATTAGCGCTCATCTCATTAAAAAATGGACCAAAAGGTCTAACTACTTATAAATAATTTCCATCTTTCACGCATTGGCTTCTGAATATGCGTTAACTATCTTCCACGCATGATACTCCTTTGTTGACTTGTTGTGTGGTTTTCTCCTGCGTGTTTCCAAAAACTTACCCAAATTTTCCTACTCCAACATGCCCCCAACACTCACATGTGGCTCATCCTAATCCACTTCACGCTTTCTTCTAGTTCTCCATGAACTTCTGAAATGTCTCCCTTGTAGTTGTGATCTTTTCCCCAGCTTGTGTTTATTGCATTGATATCTCTTCTGCAGTAATGATAGCTTAAGATGATCTTCCTAGGAAGTAAATGAGTCGAATAAGTGTGGAACTCCTTCTTAAATTTCTCCTGCTATCTGGGTTGATGGTTTTCTTGTTTCTCAAGTATCATAAATGTTGCAATACCTGGGTTCTTACTGCATAACAATTTATCTTCCTTTGTTATTTGTGTTCCTATTCTTCTTCTTGATCCTTTTTTTATTCTTGTGTCTCTTTCTGTGTCATTTATGACCTTGATGTCTTTATGTTCTGGGGAATTTTTCCAACCTTGGATCTACTTCTTCTCTCGGGACTTCTTCCTACAACAATGTTTTTTCCTGCTTATCGCGTTGCTTCTTTACTATTTTTGTGGAATCTTCTTCTTTTTGTGATTTCATAACCCTTTGAATCACACCCGACGTTCTCCACAATACCCTCAACTTTCTCTGTACCACTAGATCTCTATTCTCTTAAATAGGATTTCCTTATCACCCATTTTTCTACTATTATATCATGTCGTGAGTTGTTATCTTCCTTTGTGTGTCCATCATTTATAGTCCCATATGATTGTACTCTCATGCAATGCTTTCCATATTTTACAATAATTTTGTATCACGTCAAAGATCAGTGTATACAACTTTCCAATCTGTCACAGTCTCGTTGTCGCTCTTCATTTATGAATATGCATCTCCACTACTTCGTCGTTATGATTTCTCTTTAATTCTTGTCCCATCATGTATTATTTTTAATGTGTTTATCTCCCTCTGCGCAAATCTATGTCACACTTCAATCCCTTTTCCTGCGCACCATTCATTCCTCTTTCTACATAACTGCAACATTTTATAGCTTTATCTCCTTACTTGTTTAACCTTATGCATCACTTCAACCTTAAAATTATTTTATTTCATTTCTTCTCTTCTTTTTCTTTCTATAATACACTATAATAAAATTACTATGGTACACATACTGCACACTCTGACTAGTGCACGAAAGTGCAATTTTCCCTATACAGTTTTAGTCGAATACCATTAACCAGTCCTTCCACAACTTCTTCATTCGGTTTCTTCAATTGAACAACACATGCATCTGTCACAAACTTGATCATATATGGACCTAACCAATGCATCTGGAACTTTCTCGGGTGTTGCAAAAACTTGTTGTCATAAAGAAAAACTAAGTCTCCTATCTAAAACATCTTTTGTTTAATGTTCGTGTCATGCCATGATTTTTCATGCAATTTCCAAAATTGCTAATGGAAACCTGTGACAAAACCATACTCTTCCATATCTACTGGCTCTAATAGTCTCTTCTCCACCATGCCAAATCTGTAATCTCTGCCAAAGAAGAAATGTGCAGACTCAGTACTATGAATTCCATAGGCATAATAGATTCTTGGCCATATACTAGTATTTTGTTCCCATAACATTGTTGGAATCCTCAAGTCCCAGTCATCTTGGCTTACATTACACACCTTCGTTAGTGCATGTTCTAGTATCTTATTGAACTCTTCCACTATTACGTTTTCCTGAGGATGATATGGTGTGCTCTTATAATGATTAATCTAAAACTCCTCTATCAAGGATGAAATCATCCTATTAAGAAAATGAGTTCCCTAATTTCTCATAATAATTATCGGGCATCCAAATCTCATCACCACATTTTTAAACAAAAATCGTGCAATTGTCTCCACGTTGCAATCTCTAATTGGTTTTGCTTTGTCCAATTTGGTCAAATAAATTGTCGCAGTAATGATGTATATAGATCCTAACTTCTTTGCTAGTGGATTGATTGGCCTAACAAATCCCATTACCCATTCATAAAAATCTTGTAATGTTACTTGCGGTACTATGGGCATCTCATCTCTCCTGGAAGGATTCCCAATTCTTTGGAAAAAATCACAAGTCTTGTAAAATTCCTTTGCATCCTTATGAAGGGTATGCCACCATAATCATGTGCGCAAAATATTATGAGTTTTTTATTTTCCTGCGTTATGTCCTCTTTCAAACCCTTCATGCTCCTCTGATAATATCATATGTATTTCATGTTCTAATACACATCGTCACAAAATACCATATTCAACTAACTTATATGAATTTCCTGCTATAAGTTAATAGTATGTTGCCTTCACTACTAACTTCTTCTTTTCTGCAACTATAAACTCAGGTGGGGCTACTCCTGTACTCAAGAACTCAACTATGTCTACAAAATAGTCATCAACCATTGTATTGTAAATAAATGTGTGTCTGGTAAACTGTCATCCAAGTTTCTTACATCTTCTCCTGATATTTGTTGGACACACCTACCACACTTAGAGGGGGGGTGAATGAGTGCGGGGGTCTTTTTCCCAAAACTTTCCTCTTGCGCAAAAACTCATCAATTAGCATTCAACATTTATTCATTACCCATTGTTGTCATTTATAACTAGTTAGATGTGAGCACATATCAGCAACATATATCAGAAATATATCATCAACAAGTCATCACCACAATGAACACAAATAACACAAGATGTATGTACAATTTTCTTTTTATTACGGACTACAATCCTTGGGGTTTATCAGCAACAACTGAATAGAGTACAACTCTACAAGAGCACCAGCTCT
>SNQJ01S0001915.1:453466-498408 GCA_010110895.2 Picea sitchensis | reverse complement strand
TCAATGACAACTCATTGATCCATCTTCATCTATGCATTCTCATCAAGGACAATACATATTATATTACATAAATCATCAATCAATCAATCCTTTGACATCAATCAATCCTTTGACATCAATCAATCACTTGACATCAATCAATAAAACCATTGGCATCAATGAAAACATGATCCAACAATAGTATGCGCGATAAATGATTAGGTCCTGAATTAAATTTCCCTCATTTCACAATTACCTCTAAGTCATATTCCTAAAAAAAATAATATCCATCTACATATTCTCCCCCCAACACTAGATTACTGACCAAATATATTAGTGCATAATGTTTTGTGTACGTCTTAAAGTGTGAGGCCATCAAGTAATCTCTAAACTTATGTAATGCATACACCATTGTTAATCCTTCATGTTATTTCGTAGTATAGTTTTGTTCTATATTTGAAAAATTCTTCCTTGCAAATTCAATAGGATGATCTATATCTCCTTCTCCCAACTGAGCTAATATTGTGCCTAAAGCTATAGATGACGCATCCAGGTGAACATGAAAATCCTTCTTCCAAAATGGAATTATCAAAATCAATGCGGTAACCAATTTTTGCTTCAAAGTATATAGACCTTCCTGACATTCCTCACTCCATTGAAACTTGTTCTCCTTATTTAGAAATGTTTCCATCGAGGATGTAATATGCACATATTATTTAATGAACTTCCTATAGTATAATGTATGTCCCAATGTTTCTCGTAGTTGTCGCATTGAATTCGGTGGTGGCAAATAAAAATCACATCAATATGCAAAGTATCCACCAACAATCCTTTCTTACACACTACATGGCCCAGTACGATACCAAACAAAGAACAAAAAATCCACTTCTTCAAATTCAAATATATCTGAAATAGTCTACACCTATCCAACATCAAGCGCAAAATATCAATATGATCTTTCAACGAGATAAATAGCGTCTAGTCATTTAAGTATACTTTTAAGATCTTATGTATGAACTCTTTAAATGTTGCTTCAACCACTCTAGAGAATAATGTTGGTGCATTCTTCAATCCAAAGGGCATCAGTGTGTACTAGTAACATCCCCATTCTGTCTCAAATATAGTATTATATCGAAATCTTGATCTGGTGATATCCTGAAAATCTATCCGTGAATGAATAGGATTCCTATACCCCTACGTTCTCCAACACTTCATTTGTAAATGGTGCAGGAAATGGATCATGTAAGTAGGAATCATTTAACTTCCTAGGATCTACACAAATTATGATCCCTCCTTTCTTCTTATCTTGAACCACCATTGGACTAATCCAATCTGATTCTGCGACATGTTCAATGATTCCAACTTCCAACATCCTATATATCTCTTCTTTTACCTTCTGCGTATACATTGGGTTCATTCTATATGGCCTATGCTTCCCTATCTTAGCATCTGGACTCAAGGGGATCTTCATCTCTCCTAACTCTTCAACAATTTCTTTCATATTTAAAAAAGTAGTCGGAAATAGGTCTTGATACTCATGCAGTAAGTCAACTATCTGTTCAATAGTTTCATTGTTCCAATAGTCTCCTATGTTCACAAATTTGGGCTTATCTTCTGTACCAATGTTCACTCTGCGCGTTCTCAATGGTTTTGCATATATGGTCGATTCAAGCTATGGTCCTTCTACTGTGTGCTCTCCTTCATTTTATTCTATTTGCATAATATTTTCTTCTTCAACAACATTATAATAACAAAAAACTTCTTCAATTGTGGAAAAATATCTATGCACACTACATACAAGTACTAGTTCTATCCATTATTTTGATAAAAAAATATTTTTCTTCATGACATGCAAAGTTGGGCCAATTAAATGAGAATCATCTTAAAAACTAAAGGTTACCTTGAAATTACAAGTTAATTCCTCCTAGTCTGCATTTTCTCTATGCACTTCCAATTCCAAGTACCAATTGTTTGAGATTGTTTCCAAGGTGTGTACAAACAGGTGTGTCCATTCTTTCCTAGGTACTTTATTCCATGTCGCAATACACTTTGTAAAATGATCCGTCAGGAAAATCAATCGTGTATACTTATGCATAGTATCTACATTATTTGTCCCGAACATAACATATAATAGCCTTATGCACTATTGCTAATCTCTTATTCCATCCTTATGCATGACCCACCATCTTGTTGGGGTCACTTTTAGAGTGACGTCTAATGCTAATAATCTATGTTGATATTATATTTTCAATTTAAATTCTCTTTTAAAAGAAGCTACATCTATTAGTCTTTCATACCTTGGAGGATCACATACCTTAGTTCCAATCCATCGCAACACATGGGTAATTCGAGCACATTTCCTTGTAGACACTTCGTGCAATCTCTGCTGCTAGTTTTCCAAAGATTCTTCTGAATTTGACACTCATGAAATAATACTTCTCCAACTAAGTACACCATCGATTGTAGGATTCACATAATCTTCCATCCGTGTCATATTACATAGGTTGTCGAGATCTTTTCCCTTCGGTAGTTCTACATATCTTCTTCCTTCAATAGGATCTAACGACATAGTAACCTTCAAATATTCTACTTATAATATCATCTTTCTCTTCTTCAGATCAATGATATTCTATTTATCAAAGGACCAATTGAATCCAAGTAGTTTTGGGTAAGGGTTTCTTCCATATACTATCTCGATCACTTCGAAATCGGCCAAAATACACACTCCATCAATGTTAACACTTGCCCATATCATCCTTCCAATTGGGAAAAACTTATGTTGGTTTTCTAATCTCAACTGAATGGGTGACCAAATCAACTTCGACTCACCCATCATTTCCCAGGTTTTCTTTGGGATGAAATTCACATCGAAACACAGATGCAAAATAATATTTTTCGTGTTGTAGTTTCCTATTTGTGTATTGATTAAAAACTCCCTAATCGTTCTCTTCTTTAGGTGCACCTGGTTAACTTCTTTCTGTGCGACAGGTATCTCTTTCTCTTGGGAAAAACAGTCAATCATCTTGTGCAGCATACTCAAAGAAGAATCATCCTTAATTATATCTAAACAACGTTTTAGAAAACTATTCAAAGTTATTACCTTGTCAACTTTCCTTTATGAATGGTTATATATCAGTGGCATATCATACACTGGTGGCTTGTCATCCAAAGGTGACATTCTCAAAGTCGATGTTATCCATTCTTCTACTATCTCTTCCTTCCTATATTACATATACGTCTCTTTATCCTTTCAAGGTTCAAACAACAGTTGAGGCACTACTGCTTTCGTTACCCACTGGTAGATCATTTTTCCTTAATTCATCGCATCAGCTCTGGTTATGGTTTCTCCACACGTAACTGTTGTAATATTGGGTTGTTCGTTGCGCACCTCTTCTACTATCATATGTACATTTGTGTTCCTCTTTTCTTGCCATTTTGTGATCAGTTGTTTGTAATATGTACATGTCGTGCATGGATTCATGTAGTATCATTCCAAATTTCCAAGATAATTACAGTTATAACATATAATTTCTCCTATTCCTCTACTGAATCCTCCTCTTATATGGCCTATGAACCCTTCTCTTCCTCCTTGATTATAACCTCTTGGAGTATTATACTACAGAGTTTCTCCTTCAAATTATTCTCTCTAGACTATATATGCATCTGCTTTGCACTCTCTCATCAGATCAAATGTGGGACAATCCTTCTCTTCATTTCTGACAGACTTTCAAAAGTTTAAAAATAGGTTTCTAGTAGTACTTTAGCACTTCTGCATCAATGAGAAAGCAATAGGGTGATGACCCACCATTTTGCAAATATCGCACCATAATCCTAGTGGATTCGGAGCTCTTGTATTCAAATACTATTGAAAATATGGGTATTCATTCTTATGATGGCCTTATGTTCTACATGTGATGCACTAGACCTCCTCATGATTTTCTTTACCTTTTGCAAGTTCTTGCAACTAAATATTCAGCATTGCTAATTGCGACTGCACTTGAACCATCCCTACACCATTTTCCCCTACCAGGGATGCTTCTAACTTCATTGCAATTTATAAGGATTCTTTCTACGACACAATCTTCTATTGCATCAAAGGGAAGCGTATATGCAAAAACAATCCTACAATAAACCACTCTTTGTGTTGTTCATCTAGAATTTGGAATGTCAACCGATTCTTCAATATCTTAAATATTTTATCATAGTACCACACCGATTCATTCACTATCTACTTGATCTCCTTCATCTATGTAATTCATTGTCACTCGAACTTAGGTTTCTGAAACTCTTTCAATAGAGCTTGTCTTACCTCTTCCAATGTTCTAGCCTTTCCCATAGGCGTAGTAGTCTGATATTTCATGTACCATAATAATGTGTGGTCTCTTAATTTTGTTTCTAATTGTGCAATATTCACATCATCATATTGAACTTTCTTCACATTCCTTATTGTCTCAAAAATGAACAAATGATGTTCTGGATCCTCTCTCCCCACTCCATGGAATACAAACATTATTAAAGTAGGATCTACTCCTGCCATTGTGTAATGAGCGATATTATTTCCTGATAAAACTAATTAATTCTGACACGACGTATTACTTCCACTACTTTGACTACTTTTACCAATATATTTACTTCCTTCACTAACTATAATTGGAAAATCTTATGATCTTACCTAAGTTCTTGGAGACACATACAAGGTCATGGGTTCAACACAGACTCTGATCTGAGTGGGATATTCTTCTACTAGACTGCGTTGGAATATATTTTCTTTTGTGTGAAAAATCCTTTGATATGGAGTATCACACCAGTGTCTCTTTCATCATTATCATTGTGATTTCCCTCTCTCTCAGCCACAGTTTTCTTCTTATTCAGTCTAAATATCTTACCACTGCACAATACTCCAATCTCTTCGTTCTTAGCACACTCTTCTTCTCTCATCATCCTCCTCCCACTCGTTCCTCATTCCTTCTCTTCATCCCTCTTTATGCTCAGACTATCCCCTAGTCAACGCACAGTCCCCCTATGTGCACGGAGGTGCTTAGCATTCAGATTCCATTTTTATAACTCCCTTGTCACACAATAACATATTAATCCAAGTAGATAGTGAATTCAGGTATCTTCCATGTGGTCCCTTAAATAATTCCCTTTCAGCGGCATTATATGACTGAGTACAATCTATGGAAAATTCAGTAATGTAACCTCCCAACACACTTTCCAGCCAGTAATATACTGCACATGATACCCGATTTCTTATAGAACTGACTTGTCTAATTAACTTAGGAGTCCAATTTCTCGGAACAACAGTACAAAATCTCTCGATCTGTTCAGCTAATATTTGGATCCACTTTGCTAAAATATTCAAAAAGTTAGCAAAGAAAATTTCATGCATATCTGTAAATACATACCTTTATATCCACTTCTTTGTGTTTATCTATACCAAAATTGATCTCCTTCATGTCCAACCATTGTCCAATATACTCCTTAGTAGGCCTCCACATCCCCCTTAGTCGTAGATCCCAGTCCCAACAACAGGTAACATACCCATCCACCGGGTTGGGCCATACTACTCCAAGGACACTCTCAAAGAGACATTTGAAACCACATAATAATGAACCCAGCCACCCATAGGACAGATCTCAAAAATAACAAGACTCATTTCAATTCTTAAAATCAATATCTGGTAATAAAATTAATTCAAGAATGGATGCAGGAGATATGATAACGAAACATTCCTTTAACAAGAATCGATTTAAATTCTTAAAGAATATATGTCTTGCCATGCACAACCATATCTAACAATCATGCATAATATAAACATGGATCTCAAAGATAATAATTAATACACATCAAAAATAAATATACAAGTAATGGAAACCATGACAGAGGGCACTTATCTTTAATAAAATGAATCACCAACTGGATGCATACCAAGGACATTTCACCCAACCATAGACATTTTTTTCCAAGTCTCAACAACAATTTCACCCCCAATTCATGGCTATGAATCTACAAGGAAGGTGCCAAGGTGTCACTCAGCTTCCCAAACCAATCAACACTTAATCTCTCATGGATTTCTCAACACACAACAATCCAAATTACACCAGCTCTCTTCTCTCTATCCTGCACAACCTCACGCATCCACCCCCTCTCTCTTCACTTCCTCTTGAGGGGCTTCTCGACCTCTCGGTTTAGGATCATTCAAGTCACTAAACCAAATGTTTCATCGGGCTCCAGATGGAACCAATTTAACTTGACACAGGCCCTCTACTTTCTCGGTGCAGGTTGTGTGGCACCCGCGGACCCTCTCCTTAGAGATTTTCAATTATTAACACCAATGGATGCTAACTCTCCATGCTAGTCTCCCTCCTTGATGTGACCATGGACTATAACCGTGGGCCATATTCCTTCACGACTCCATGCTTCGAAACTTTCGTGAACTGCTTACTCCCTTTTCCCCGATTCCCGAATTGACGAATTATCTGGGACTAAATCTACAGTCCACATTCCTCTCACAACCAATGCTTGATATCAGATCATGAGTTAAGACTTTGTGATTCCTTCCTTCTCCCACTCTGCTTTTCCCAATCTCCAAACTAGCTCATCTAGCTTCTCCATCAATTGGCTCTCCTTTTGACAACTAGCTTGTTGCATTTCTTCCTTGTCCATGGGTAAATCATACCGACCTCCCATGTTATCTTCTTCATCTCTTGTGGCCTTAACTTTCCACTCTGCTACAGCTTCCACTGCTACATTCTCCTCATCATTGGGCTTCTTCTCAGCTATTACTTCTGACATATTGACTACTGCCAGTTCTTTAGGTGGTTCCTTTCCAGCTTCCTCTAGCTGCAACTTGTGCTGGTGTGTTTCCTATGGAATGGCTATTTGATGGTAGCCACTTTTTGGTTCCAGACTGTCTAAACAATACTCTAGTTCCTTTAACTCCAATTTCCACTCACTGAGTAACTCAACTGGGCATTCTCCTTCTATTGGGATAGACTTTAGTATCTATTCCTTCTCCATGACAGTTTCAGTTTGTTGTCTTTATGTCGCATCTACAACATTTGTGCTAGACTCTCATCGGCCTCTTGGCAGGAATATATCGATTCCTCCAATGATCAGAACGGTCTTCTAATCCTTCTCCTCGATGGTGGAAGTTTTCAACTTCTCATCATCTTCATTCACACAGTTCATAGTTCCATGCGAATCTTCATCTGAGTGAGGTCTTTCTTTTTCTTCCTCCTCATCTGTCAACACCCACTGAAGTGAACTCTCAGTTGAGCTCATTTGTCCTCCCTTACCCACTTGTAAATTCAGGATGTCTCCTCTTCCCACCTGGAAGTGTACGAGACCCACTGATTCCTTCCCATTTCCCACCTGGAAGTGTACGAGATACACTGATCCCTTCCCATTTCCCACCTGGAAACCTACAGAACCTTTTCCAAATCTCTTTCCCTCGTCACTGAGATTTTCAGCATACCTCAGCCACCTTTTTAACAACTGTTGTTTCCCTCTTGCCAACAACTTCTGAATAGGCCATTTATTTGTCCTATTCAAATGCCATTCATACCTCCAGCACACCTTTTCTTCCTGTTGCATCTTGAATGCTATTTTTTTCATCTATGCTCGGATTTCACTAAGCTCCTTATCCACCTCCACTTTGATCCTCTGTGAATGGAATTATCCTCGACCGCGTTCATAACTTCCAACTACCATCTTGCTTCATCTACAACCCACCTGACTATTTATCATCTGTTGCACACCTTGCAACAACTTTAATAAAGTATTGTACCTTGTCTCCCTTGCCTACAGAAATCAATTATGCATTAGCTCTGATATCTCCCCTTGCCTACGATCTGTAGAAAAAACAAGCTCTGATACAAATTCTGGTGCAGCCACCCCCTCTCTCTCCGCTTCCTCCTGAGGGGTTGCTCGACCTCTCGATCTAGGATCGTTCAAGTCACCAAACCGAATGGTTCGTCAAGCTCCGAATGGAACCGATTTAACTTGACACGGGCCCTTTACTTTCTTGGCACAAGTTGTATGGCACCCGCAGACCCTCTCCTTAGCACTTTTCAATTCTTAACACCAACGGATACTAGATCTCCATGATAGGCTCCATCCTTGATGTGACCATGGGCCAGCTTCCTTCACGACTCCGTGCTTCGGAACTTTCATGAACTACCTACTCCTTTTTCCCCGATTCCCAAATTGATGAATTATCTGGGACCAAATCTACGATCCACGTTCCTCTCATGATCAATACTTGAGATCAGATCATGAGTTCATACTTCATGAGTCCTTCCATCTCCCACTCTGCTTTTACTGATCTCTGAACCAGCGAAGTGTTGATTTCACGTCATGCATCCTATCTCGATGGATGGCTAGGATTGCTTCGGCTCCCAACTCCTTGGGTATTATGTCCTCTTAACTTTTCGCCGAAGGGTTCCTCCTTTGAAATACATAGATCTCTTCCATGTGCCTTCTAGATCCAACAGTCTGGATTCAAATCGATCTTCGCGACTTTGCGAAGATCCTTTTTTTCTCTCAGAAAACCTCTCGAAGTTCTTTCTCCCGAACCTCTCGGTCTTCTGCCACCTATCTCCTCCAGCGATGGAAAATTTCATGGCCTTTGGGACTTCGGAAAGTCCTCGACCTCTTTGCACACTTAGCGTAAATTTATCTTTCGAGACTTAGGCTATTCTCGAGCTCCTTCTACACTCCTTGCAGAGTTCTGTGTAGACTCTACTACGACTTTTCTCGGCTTGAAACCTTCAAGGTTTCCCTATTCCTCTGTGAAATTTCTCTTGCCCTCCTGGCAATTTATCACTCTTCCTCCTGAGCTTGTAATATGGACTTATAGTCTCCTGGGCGCGCTCCTTTCACTCGGATAAGATTTTCGATGCCTTCTCCCTTAGCCTATCTGAGCATCTTAAGGCATCTCCTTTCCTTTGTCGATGCGCTCCTACAAATCCTTCATTCCTTAGAATGTTCAGTAGTTTTGATATTTCCTTAAGGATAATAACACTTCCAACAATTTTTTCCTTGTGCATGCTCACACTAACTCGATTCCCTCCTAGAAGAGTGTTTCAGAGTGTTCGGTAACTCTGAATTATGCTTCCTCCCACACAATCGTTCTTTCTAAGGTACTTAACCATCTTGAAATTTCCTCCCGAGTCTCTGAATTAATCTGGTGTTCCCTCCTAGCAAATTATCTTCTGAATCCACTGAGTTCAGACACACACTCCTTACACTGGCTCACAGAGTTTCCTCTGTCTGTCATGTACTCCTTGCACTTAGCCTAGAGAACCATAACTAATTCAACAAACTCATGAATAGAAAATTTTATCTCTATCCCTGTAGATGATTTCTAACATTCATATACAACTCAAATTCATACAAATGACATTCATAACACAACATCCATCTCACAGAAATTGAAAACAAGAAAATCTGTCATTTCCTATTGATGATGGAATTTCAAATTACAATAGTGGAATACGAGCTACAACTAAGTCTCGGCTCTTTGTGGGTCTCTCCCTATCTCCTATGCATCTTCTTACAACAACCTCTACTTGGAAATAATACAAATATTTATACAAGAGGGGCTCGATGAGCTTCCCTCGCAAGCTAAACTAGTGGTGTCAAATCACCATTCAAAATGGTTGTCTATTGGGAAAATTACAATGATGGAAATCTGCTCCAAATCAGATGTAGATCCTTCCTACCGTCAACCACTTAATGGAAACCTTATCTCCATCTTTTGTGAATGCACAACTTGGCTCTTCCAACTTGTCTTCATTAAATGCTTGGATCACGCTTTTGATTCTCGAGGAAAAATGAGAGAGTGGTGCCTCTCCCTTCCTTGAATGTGCACCATGTGTGCTAATCGGTTGGCGCATGATAAGGTGGAATGATGCTCCTGCATCACAACCCAGGAGAATGGACCCCCTTCTCTTCCATGCAGTCCCTCAGGTTGTCCACCTCCTTCCATGGTTTGAGTGCATTTGGTCAAGAATATCCATGTTGGAAACTCTTAGGACTCACAACTGTGAACAAAACTTAACACATTCTAATACAACTCAGACATGCATGCATGGATTTCAAGGTTGGAAGACACCAATCATTACTATAGCCAAAAACGTTGGCTTCTTCCTCAACAATTTACCCCCAAGTTCCAATCAAGAACAAGAATGAATGGAAGCAATGAATGAATATTGAATAGAGAAGAACAATGAATAAGAACCATGGAGAAGAACCCCCAAACATCCCACAAGATGGGTTTTTATATTTACTTGGAAATCAAGAACCACGTGGCCTTCCCCCAAGAAGCTCATGTAAACACTTCTCTCAATTAAAGAAATTCTGGGTAAATAAAATATAATAAAATACATATCCCCTAACCCCCATCTCTCATGGAATCATATCCCCCTATAAGTCTTTTCCTTGTCCATCTAGCAGCCATTGGTGTATTTTATTATTAATGATGATCAAAACAATACATTTCCTAGGCACGATGGCCTCTCTAATTGTTTGGGCACTCCAAAATTTCATCAAATAAAAAAATACATTATTTAATATCAGGACTCAAAACTAAGGTATTACATTCCCCTCCACCTTATTTTGGCATTGTCCTTAGTGCATATACAAAACAGAAATCAAAATTTCAAAATTTATTCAAAAATTTGTGCATACCCTTCCTGCATGGAATATTCATGCTCCCATGTATCATCTTCAGGACCATAGTAGGTTCACTGAACTTTTACCAACTCTATAACTCGATTCTAGAGCATTTTTACTTTTCTGTCCAATATGTGCATTGGTTAGATCTGAAAGTCTCCCTCTGGCTCCACCTGAATCAAATTCCAATCAATAACATGGTTAGGATCATGTACATATGTTTTCATCAAAGAAATATGAAATAAATTATGCACATTCATGGAAGCAGGAAATGTAAGGATGTATGCAACTAGCCCTATTCTATCCAATATCTCAAATGGACCATAGAATCTGGCTGCTAGCTTTGTACATCTTCCCGATTTCAATGAGCTCTTCTTGGGATTCACTTTCAAAAGAACATGCTCCACCACTTTAAATTCTTCTAATGTCCTATTCTTATCTGCATAACTCTTATGTCTATCTTATGTTGCCTTCAAATTATGCTTAATTCTAACCATCTGGTCTTCCATATTCTTGAGCAATTATGGCCCAAGTGCCACTCTATAAACTAGGTTATCCCAACTCACTAAAGTATTGCATTTCCTACCATACAAAGATTCAAATTGGATCATCTTCAATGAATCTTGATACCCATTATTATAGGAAAATTAAATTAAGTGCAAGTAATCTTCCCACTTAGATGGATTATCCATCACATACATTCTCAACATGTCTTCAATTACTTGGTTGACTCTCTCTGTCTTCCCATCTTACTGTGGATGGTATTCTATGCTAAAGTTCATATTTGTATCAAATCCTTTAAACAATCCCCTCCAAAAATTTGAAGTGAACTTTCTATCTCTATCTGAAAAAATTGCCTTACGTATCCCGTGCAACCTAGAAATCTCCCTCATGTAAATTTCTGCAATATTAGTTGTTTTATGGTTCATTTTTGTAGGAACAAAATGAGAAATGTTTGTCAATTTCCCAACCACTACCATGATTGAACATGTTGCATTATTTTCCTAGGCAATTTAGTTATAAAATAAATGGTTACCACTTCCCATTTATTCTTTGGAATTGGTAATGGTTGTAGCAAACTTGTTGGGTGTCTATGCTCAACATTCACTCTTTAATATTCCATACATATAGAAATGTAGCCAGAAACATGTTTCTTCATTCCTAGCCAAACGAATCGGCTTCTTACTGCTGCAATTATTTTATGGTAATCGGGATGTTTGGCATACGGAACATTATGAATTTCTTTTAATACCAAATCCCTAAGTTCTCTGGAACTAGGAACATAAATTCTATTTTTATGCATAAGTAATCCATTTTCCTTATCTCATATTCTTTAATTTTCTGCTATACATTTTCATTTTGTAAGCTTTCTTTTACGTGTAGGTAATGTTGATCTGTAACAACAACATCCAAAATTGTGTTCTTCAAATATGATTGATGCATACTAATGGTTGTAGCATGCATGAGATGTACTCTTCTATTGAGTGCATCAGTGACTTTATTTCCTTTTCCTTTGATATGCTTGATGTCAAAATCATATTCACTAAAAAATTATAGCCATCTCGTTTGCCTGGAATTCAAAGTTGGTTGTTCAAAAACATTTTCAGATCGCTATGGTATGTTCTTAATTCAAATCTCTTTCCCATGAGATAATCCCTCCACATCTTCAATGCATGAACAATGGCAGTAAGCTCCAAGTCATGTGTGGCATATTTCCTCTCATGTTCTTTAAGACTTCTGGACTCATAACCAATGACATGTCCATTTTGAGTGAGGAATCCACCAAGTCCTTCTTTGCATGCATATGTACATACCACAAAAATTTCATTTGGGTCAGTAATCTTTAAAATAGGTGCACTAGTAAGTAATTATTTCAACAAATTAAAGTTTCCTTCACACTCAATTGTCCATTCAAATTTAATTCCATTCTTTTGCAAAGAAGTGATGGGATGACCAATCTTAGAGAACCCTGTTGTAAATATTCTTTAGTAACCAACTAGTCCCATAAAAGATCTGACTTATGAAACATTCTTGGGTGTTGTTCATCCTCTAATGTCTTCAATCTTCTTTGGATCTACTGCTATACCTTTTTCTTAAATAATGTGTCCCAAGTAGTGGATCTACTCTTGTTAAAAAGAATACTTACTATGCTTGGCATACAACTAATGTTCCCTCAATACTTGCAACACCAATCTCAGGTGATTTTCATTCTCTTCCTATGATTTAGAATAGATAAGTATGGTATCCATGAATACTATAACAAACTTATCCAAATAAGTTATGAATATGCCATTCATTAAGCACATAAAGATAGTTGGTGCATTGGTCAATCCAAATGGAACCACTACAAATTCATAATTTCCATACTTGGTTCTAAAGGTTGTCTTATTGATGTCTTATTCATTGATTCTTACCTGGTGGTATCCTGATCTCAAGTCTATTTTCGAAAACATATTTTCCCCTCTTAGCTGGTCAAAGAGGTCATCAATTCTTGGTAGAGGGTATTGTTTCTTCACAGTGGATTTATTTAGTTGTCTAAAGTCAATACACAGCCTCGATTCTCCATCCTTCTTTTTGAAAAAGAGTATTGGTGCTCCCCAAGGTGAAACACTTAGGCATATGTATCCTTTCTTCAACAATTCTTCCAGCTGCATTTGTAATTCTTTTAATTCTAGTGTACTCATTCTGTAAAGTGTTTTTGATACTGGGGCAGATGTTGGTACTAAATTAATAGAGAAATATGTCTCCCTTTTTGGTGGAAATACTGGTATTTCTTGGAATACATCTTCAAACTCTTTCAGTATCGAAAAATATTCAAGGCTTATCCCTTCTGTATTTTTTGGTTCTGCCACATTGGTTGCATACAATTGACATCCTTTCCTGAAACATCTCTTCAGTTGTAAGGTTGAAATCTCCCTTATAGAAATGGGTCTTGAAACTCCTTTCACGATGCTTTGTTTTCCTTCTTCATCAAGACATGTAAATGTATTGTTATGACAATCTAGGATAGCATGATGCTTATCCAACCAATCCATTTCAATTAGAATATCATAATATCCCAGTGGTATAATATTTAGATCAACATTAGTATTCACTCCCTTAAGACTTATGGGACAACCTATGACCACCCCATTGATCCTTATTTTGGTTCCAGTGGCTAGCTGAACCAAACTTGATTTTTCAAGCTTACTTTTCTCCAAATGTAATCTATATGCTATTTTAGGATCAATGTAGCAATGGATTTCTCATGAATCAATTAAAATTGTAACTGGATGATTAATGATCTTACCTTCCACCTCAATCATATTGGATTAGTACTTTGCTTGTCAATCTTCTAAGGCTGCATATATTCTACCCATGTCTTCTACTTTTGTAGCCTCTCAGATGTTGTGCATAGTCTTCTCTTTATCTTCTATGTGAGGGAAATCCTTGTATAGGTGATTTTCTTTGCACTCCCAACATTGGATTGGTGGTATTCCTCTTTTTCCCAAGGAGTCTTCTTTCTTGGTTTCATCCTTACCGGGTTGATCTTACTGATTTTTATTTGGGATATTTATGTTGAAAGGAGGTTTGAATCCCTTCCTTCTTTGATCATATTTCTCCTTCTTCTTATCCCTCAAATACTTATGCATGGATTCTTTTCCCTTTCCTTGATCATACAAGTACTTATCCTTCTTGATGGTCTCTATCAAAGTCCTAGGCTCATCATACTAAATCTTTTCCTTATAAAAGGATGGCAGTCCACTCAAAAACCTTTATATTTTCACCTTCTCATCCTTTATAAACCCCACATACTTTAGAAATCCCAAGAATTTATTTTCATACTCTGCAATTGTCATGGTTCCCAACCTGAACTCAAATAACTCTTTCATTTTCTTGTCATAGAAGTTCTTTGAAAGGTACTATTTCTTAAAATGCCACTTGAATTACTTCCAAGTGATCTTTCTCTCATTTATGTGCTCAACTTTATTAAGTTGATCCCACCACATAGAAACTTTCTCATGCAAATGGTAGGTGGAAATTCTAGCTTCTAGGTTTGATGTGTACTTATGCAATTGAAAATATCTTTTGAGTCCAAGAAACCATGCTTTAGCATCATCTTCCCTTTCTCTTTCACCATCAAAGGATTGTGGCTTAAGATTCCTCGTATCACCTTCCAAACTGTCTAATTCATGTCTTATTCTTTGGTTCCTAACAAGAGACATCTCTAGACTACTTATGGGATCTTTAGATGCATAAAATTTTCTTGATGAGTAAGGAGGTGAGTGATGTCTATGAGTTCTGCTAGCACTTCTCAAATAACCATCTCTTTTGTAGTTATCTCTTCTTTCATGATATGTTCCCTCGTCCTCTTGTCTTGAGTTTGATCCATTCTTTGTTTTCCTTTGCAAATGATTTAGGATTTTTATCACTTGATAATTTGTTTGATTTAATTTGTAATTATATTCTCAGGCTTCTCGCAGTGTCTATTAATGCTTATTTCTCCTCTCTTCCCTTGTGTCCATTTGATTATGTCTTTGCATTACCAACAATGATACTTTTTCCTTTGGCTTCTCTATCATGATTGAAGGCTCCCTCTCCTTCCTCCATTTCTTGAATATGCACTCTTATCTTGAACTAATATGTTTATACCCCCTAGTTCTGCAAAATGTGCAAGCAACCATTTTTGTTAGAAATATGCATATCATAAAAATTTACCAATTAATGCTACAGGTCCCTTTTCTATTCAATTTATGAATATTTATATCAAAATTCTCCCAATTCTATTAATTTCATGTTATTCTCCTCTAAATCAGATTTCCAATTACTATTCTCTTGTCTGATTGTGAGTTTTGAGAAGAAACGTTATTGGTGGAAAAATAGTGAAGGAATATTCATTAGCACATGCAACATAGTAGTAATGTTCATCAACCATCTTATCATTCCTTCATATTTAAACTTGATCGTTGATTTTCTCACGGGAATGCCATGCGGTCGTAATGCACACCAGTCATCCAATCATTTCTTGATTATATCTCAGTCATTGATCTGTCTTAATGGATTCACCACGGATCTAAGTCATATCTCTTCTTCATTTTTGGCATCTGAGATCTCCAAGTTGTACCCTCTAGTTATGTTGCACTCACTTTTCACTTATACTTAGATTCTTTTCCATTATTTTCTCCATAGGTCTATGATACATCATGAGTCGTCAAATCCCTCACTCTCTGTCCATGTGATATGTGACACATGGAGACCTCCTAGTCGTTGGATCTATGACACATGGTGACCTTCTGGTCATTGTATCTATGGCACATGGTTACCTCATAGCCACCTAATAGATTCTCCATACTTAGTCCTTTTCTAAGATCTTACTACGGGCAGCAGGTCTACAACACTTTCCCGGCTCTTATATATGTGACCCCATCTGTACGACCAGTTCTTGAAACTTAGTTGATTTTGTTTTTGAGATATCTCCATTCAAGATATTCTTCATACTTAACCAATTTTTGACATCTTATTGTGGGTTCGTGGGTCCACAACATTCCTTCACATACCCTTTACTCTCTGTCATGCTCACCACCTCCGCGATATCTTGGGACTTAGTCGATTTTCCACTTCTTACCATGGGTCCATGGGGATACCACACTTATTTCCATACCCCCAGTCCTCCACCACGTTCTCCACCTCTGCAACATCTTGGGACTTAACCAATTTTCCACTTCTTTCATGTAGACATTGTAGATGAGGTGTCCTCCACATGGGATTTTGTTGATGTGGCACTAATCTAAATGTTGATGAGGTTTCTACCATGGTGTTGACATGGTAGGGTTGGCCCACCATAATTTTTCCCTCTCCAAGTCTTTGATCCTAACACTTGATCTCCATGGATCAATGAATAACATTTAACTTCCTTCGGATTCATCGTTCTTTCTCAGAAACGTTCATTTCCTTACATTGGGGCTTCATACTCTCTTGTTTTATTTTAATCCATATATCTTCACATTTTATTTATCAACTTTTGGTATTCATTTTCCATTGCGAGTGTGGGATATACACATATACATCAACAGTAACCATTTACATCGGTCGATATATTCTTGATTATGTAGTAGTTCTTCACGACCCGACGTTGTATCTTATATCTTTGTCTCTGGTCCACATAGATTGAGTGTTGAAACCAAGGCTCTGATACCAATATGTAACATACCCAGCCACCAATATGGGCCACGCTACTCTAAGGATTCTCTCCAAGAGACATCTGAAACCACATTGTAACAAACCCAACCGCCCATAGGCTAGATCTCGAAAACAACAAGACTCGTCTCAAGTCTTAAAATCGATCTCTAGTAATAAAATTAATTCAAAAACGCATGAAGGAGATAAGATAAAAGAACATGCATTTAACAAGAATTGATCTAAATTCTTAAAGAATATTTATCATTCCACGCACAACCATATCTAATAAGCATGCATAATATAAGCATGGATCTCAGAGATAATAATTAATACACGATGGAAATAAATATACAAGTAATGGAAACCATGAAAAAGGGCACTTATCTTTAATAAAATGAATTACCAACTCATTGTAGACCAAGGATGTTCCACCAAACCATATACATTGTTGTTCCAAGTCTCAACAAAAATGTTACCCCCAAGCTAGGGCTATGAATCCACAAGGACGGTGTCAGGGTGTCACACAACTTCCCAAACCAATCAACACTTAAGATCTCACACATTTCTCAACACAGAGAAATATAAAGTACACCATATCTCTTCTCTATAGCATGCACAACCCAAGAGAATGGATCCCCTTCACTACCACGCATTCCCTCAGGTTCTCCACCTCCTTCCAGGGCTCTAGTGTATCTGGTTAAGAATCTCCATGCTTTGAACTCTCAAGTCTCACAACTATGAATAAAAATCAACACATGTTAATGCAACTCAGACATGCAAAAATGGATTTTAGGGATGGAGCACACCAGTGATTACTACAACCAACAACAATGGATTCTTCCTCAACAATTCACCCCCAAGTCCCAACCAAGAAAAATAACGAAGGGTAGAAATGAATGAAGAGTCAATATATAATAACAACAGAGAAGAAGCATGGAGAAGAACCCCCAAAGAACCCACAATATGGGTTTTTATATTTACTTGGAAATCAAGAACCACATGGACTTCCCCCAAGAAGCTCATGTCACCACTTCTCTCAATTGAAGAAATTATGGGTAAATAAAATATAGTAAAAGACTTATCCCCTTAAACCCCCTCTCTCGTGGAATCATAGCCCCCTATAACTCTTGTGCTTGTCCTTATAGAAGAAAATGATGTATTTTATTATTAATAATGATCAAAACATTACATTCCCTAGGCACATTGGCCTCTTTAATTGTTTAGACACTTTGACCTTTCATCAAATAAACAAAATAGATTTTTTTAATATAGGGAATCAAAATTGGGGTATTACACAACAGAACCATTTTTAATCACCCGCAAGTAGGTGAAGTCTCACCTAAGGTACCTATGGGGACTGTAGGAACTAGGATTTTGTAGTCATGGAGGGAATGGATATTGTTCTAACATTCATTCTTACTTAACATCCATTCAACATGTAATATACCTTGTGCGTGGAACCCTGAAGTACATATTCATATCAACTCATAAGAATCTATTACATATGCACAATAAACATATTAAACTAGCACATAATAACAACACACACATCATAACATAGGAATTTAACATGGTTCACCTGAAATTGGACTACGCCCACAACAACTAGCTTCTTATATTATTCATTCATATTCATTCCTTCAATAGGTGTGCACTGCGCTCAAATACGATACATCAATTCTACCCAAAATTCCCTAGTCATTTGTGCATAGAGTGCACACTCAACTCCTTCGATCTCACTCTCACCTCTTACTCTAGCAACCTCTCATTTCTCCCATTTACTAACTGAATCACTCTAATCACCACTCCCTTCTACCCAAAACCCATACATATTTATACATTGATATTAGGGCTTAGCCCGTTACAAAATGGACCAAAAGTTCAAACTACTTCTAACTAATTTATGTCTTCCTCACACTGGATCTTGAATATGCACTAATTGTTTCCTACACTTGCTTCTCCTTTGTTGACTTGTTGCACAACATTCTTTTGCGTGTTTCCCAAAACTTACCCAAAATTTCCTTCTCCAACAACTCATGTTCTCACAAATCTATTTAAAGTTGGTTGGGCTTGTTGAAATATTGTAACTTCGAAGAATATTCTAATTATATTTGAGTTATTATTGTATAGATCAAATCCCCTTTTGCATATTGATCAAATTCGGGTCTTGTATAAGATCAAATCCCCTTTTGTGGATTAGTCAAATTGTATTTGCATGGTCGTATTTGTAAAGTCATCCCCTAGTAATTATAAAGTGGTTTTAACCACTTCTAGGACAAGTCGACTCAACCAAGTGAAGGGACAAAACCCTAGCACCATCTCATACTTGTATTTATATGTGAGGTTGGTGTCTCATTTGAATACACTCACTCACTCATCTAGTGTGCATATCTTGAAGGTAGTTGCAATTGCAGGAAGAAGTCTAACGCATGAGAAGAGAGACGCATGCTTGGTCTTGGTCTATCTTTGGTGTTTTGTTCTTAGTCTTGGCATTTTATTGGCAACCTATTATTGAGGAATTTGTTTCTAGGTTTTATCCCCCATGAGGGTTTCCCGAGATAAAATGTTGTGTACCTTGTGATTGTGTTTCTTTTAGTGATCCTCTTTAAATTTGTTTTTGGAAATGCATTAAATGCTCATGAAATTTGGAAATAACCTAATAACAATAGTAAAACATTAACATGGTATCAAAGCTTGACTGAATATAGCATCTTTCACTCGATATCTTGACGTTTATGTTGTTGTACAAGAAAATTAGGGCTTCTTACTAAAGAGGAATTTTTTACCAAATACCACCTTGGTAAGTGCACTAGCGCATCTTTTGGAAGCTTGAGAGAAATTTTTCAGTGGCTAAATTATACTAAAATTCAAACCTTAGTTTTGAATGGTACCAGAAAAGAAGAAAACTAGGAAACTAGAACCACCAGAAGTACCAATCCATAATTCTGCAGGTCAAGTTTCAAGGGGTAAAACTTGGAATTTTTGAAACAGTATGCTCCAACAAACTCACCTCAACCCAGCGCATCTCCTGGTAAGCTCAGTTTCATTTTTTGAGCACTTTCATTTTCTGGTCATTTTTCAAGCTTGTTGACAAGTTAGAAGGTGTGGAAAATTTTTGTTCCTAGAAGTACAGAATTGGACTCATTCTTGAAGAGAATGACCTTGCAAAATTCATAAAAGAAAATGTACTAAAGCCCAAAGAAAATGCAGGCAAAGAGACGTACAAGAAGGATTTGATTAAGGCTAAAAGAATACTTGTAGATTCCATTAAATATCACTTGATCCCTCAAGTGTATTATAAGAATAATCCAAAAGATATGTTTGATTCCATAACCATAATGTATGAAGGAAGGAACATCAACCGAAATATGAACTTGAGAACCCAACTCAAGAATACAAAGATGCAAAAAGGAGAAACAATTCAAGACTATTTCTCTAAGTTTTCTAAATTCAAGGAATAGTTAGAGGAAATTGGAGACAACTTAGATGAAGATGAACTCGTGATGACAACTCTTAATTGACTCATGAGACCTTGGGATTCCTTCATCCAAACTATTTGTGCAAGAAAAGAGAAACTCTAATTTGACAGTTTATGGGAAGAATTCGTTCAAGAAGAAGCAAGAGTGGCTAATCGAGAAGTCGTTCTATTAAGAGATCAATATCAAGACCTAGTTTCTCATGCTAAGGGTGGAAATGGAAATTCTCATTTTCAAAAGGAGACTCACTTTCATAAAGAGTCTCACTCTCCAAAGAGATTCCAAAGATATCATAAGGGTCAAAGAAAGGGAAAAGATTTCTCCTCCTACCAATGTTATCATTGTGATAAGATGGGACACATTGGTAATAATTTTCCTGCTAGAAGGGAAGAATACAAGAAGAGAAATAACAAAATACATCATGCCCATGTAGTTGAAGATGATGAGCCACCCAAGAAGTTAGCTAAAGAAGAGATTGAATAATATGTTTTTTTTTTCTCTCTCTCATGATCTGTAACACCTGGAGATGATACTTGGCTCATAGATAGTGGTTCCTCTAAGAACATGACAAGTCAGAAGAACACTCTCTCTATCCTTATAGAGAATAACCCCCCCAAGAAAGTTTCACTTGAAGATGATTATCAGTACCCAATCAAATGATTAGGAGAATCCACCTACAAACTTGATTCAGAAACTTCGATGAGAATGAAGGATGTACTCTATGTACCAGGTTTGAAAAAGAACTCACTTTCTATTTCTTCTCTAGATAAGAAAGGTTTCAGGGTTTCATTCGTATATGGTGAAGTTCTTATGTGGTCTAAAGGAAAAACTCTAGAATATGCAGTTGTTATTGGAAAAGAAGAAGGTAGTTTGTACAAGTTAAAAGGACACTCAGATGTATCCTTGGTTCACTCTACTGAAATTCCTTGTGAACTTTGGCATAGAAGGAAAACTCACATCAAATACAAAGCCTTACCATATGTGAGCAAGGTAGTTATAGGTTTAACAAAAATAAATATTGATCATGAAGGTGTATGCAAGTAATGTGCACAAGGAAAGAACATAAAGAATAATTTTCCAAAGAGCGGCAATAAAGCAGAAGGAATTTTGGAGCTTGTCTACTCAGATGTATGTAGTCCAATGCCATCAACCTCTCTAAGAGGGTATGTATACTATGTATATGTTATTGATGATTACTCTCGTAAGACTTGGTTTTATTTCTTGAAGTCAAAAGATGAAGTATTTGGAAAGTTCAATGAATTCAAAGTCTTGGTATAAAATCTCTTTGAAAGAAAAATCAAGATACTCAGGTCATCCAATGGAGGAGATTACACTTCAAAAGAATTTGGAAACTTTTGTACATTTTTCGGGATTAAGAGGGATCTCACCACTTCCTATAACCCTCAACAAAATGGTGTAGCAGAAAGAAAGAATAGAACTATTATGGTATTAGTAAAGACTATGATTCATGATAAATATCTTCCAATGCACTTGTGGGATGAAGCAATAAGAACAATAGTATATGTCTAGAATAGATTATCCCATAGTGCACTTGGATTCAAAACCCCCAAAGAAATGTTCACCGGAAATAAGCTAGAAGTAATCCATCTCAAAATATTTGGTTGTCCAGTATTTGTACACATTCTGAAATAAAAGAGAACTAAGTTTGATCCTTTAGGAAAGAAGGGAATATTGGTTGGGTACTGTGAGGTATATAAGGCCTTCAGAATATACATACCAGGATACCATCATATTGAGATCAACAGAGATGTAACCTTTGATGAATATGCAGCACTTAAGAGATCAAGAAAATTTCATCTTGAAGAAGTATATGAAGAAGAACATGTATCTCCCAGAGTTGCAGAACCTGTAAAGGAAGTTGCAGTTACCCCTGATGATGAGATTTCAAAATATGATGATATGATAGAATCTAAAGAACCTCCCCATATGATGATCTCTCACAAGATAAAGTCAGCTTGGGAAAAAGAATGTATGCAAGATGCAGAGAAGTATGGTGCCCCAGAAGGAACCATGAGACAAAGACAGAATCTTAAGCCATTCTCCAACTATATGGCCTTGATGTGTGATCTCGTAGAAAAGTAACCTACTTTCTTTGAAGAGGTAGTTCAGAAGAAAGAATGGATGGACACCATGATAGAAGAATACCGGTCCATTATGAAGAATGATGTATGTGAATTAGTTCCCAAACCAAAGAAAAACGATTTGGTATCTTCCAAGTGAATATACAAAATAAAACATACAGCAGATGAAAGTATTGAAAAACATAAGGTAAGATTTGTGGCTCGTGGATTTTATCAAAAGGAAGGTATTGACTACAAAGAAACATTTTCTCATGTATCCATATACACTTCTATCATAACCATCATAACTCTTGCAGCCAAAATGAAGTGGAAGTTGCACTAGATGGATGTGAAAACAATTTTGTTAAATGGTGTTATTGAAGAAGAAGTGTATATATAACAAGCACAAGGGTTTGAAGTTGAATATAGAAAGACTCATGTATGCAAGTTGAAGAAAGCTATGTATGGGTTGAAGCAAGCTCCTAGATATTGGTATGGAAGAATTGATAGTTTCCTAACAAGCTTGGGCTTTACCAAGAGTAGAGTTGATCCTAACCTTTACTTCATGGTTATGAATGATGATCCAATTATATTTCTACTATATGTGGATGATTTAATATTGACAGGAGAAGAAACACTTATCATGGATTGTAAGAAGAAGCTTGTTGTTTAATTTGAGATGAAATACCTAGGCCCGATGCATTATTTCTTAGGTATTGAATTTTGGAAGATCCTAGAGAAGATATTTCTTAACCAAGGGAATTATGCAGTTGAAATACTGAAGAGATTTGACATGTTGGAATGTAAATCTATGACCACACCCATGTAAAGGAATTTGAAGTTCTTGATTGATACTTCATCAGAGTTGGTTGATGTTACTCTATATAGAAATATTATTGGTTCGTTGATGTATATGACGAATAACAGGCCAAATATATGCTTTGTTGTGAACACCTTGAGTCGGTATCTGGTGGATCCCAGATGTGTTCACTTTATAGATTAAAATAATGTGATAAGATACCTTAAGAGTATGTTGGATTATTGTCTCTGTTATACTGGAGATCATGACTTCAGATTATATGGTTATACTGATTCAGATTGGGCTAGAAGTTCTTCATACAGAAAGAGCACTTCAGGATGTTGTTTCAGTTTGGGGTCAGCCATGACTTCATGGAAAAGTAGGAAGCAATCCAATATTTCTCTCAGCATGAAAGAAGTGGAGTACATTACAACATGTTCCGCCAGTTCTGAATCCATATGGCTTCGGAAGTTCTTGACAGTTCTATTCAATCTGGAGATGGAAGCCACCATGATTCTATGTGATAACCAGAGTTTTATAAAGATGATGGAGAACCCAGTGTTACATGATAAGTCAAATCACATAGATATCTAGTACCACTACATTCATGATATGGTGTAGAGGGGAGTTGTAAATATCCAATATGTTGGCATAGATTAGCAAGTTGCAGATGTGTTGACCAAGCCTTTGTCTCATGTGAATTTTGAGTACTTCCGAGACAAGCTTGGTGTAATCCAAAAGGACCTCCCTCGAAAGGGGGAGTGATGTTGATGATACTGTGGTATCCTAACCAATGGCAGGTAGCTCCATTAGAATTTTATATCCTAGGGAATCTTATTATTCCTGGGCATATCCAGAAGGTCTGGAAAGGACGGTCTGTCAGAGTACCTATGCAAATATATGTCAGTTGTGGTCAGTAGTGGTAGCTCAATTAGGATTTTATATCCTAGGGAATCTTCTGATTCATGGGTAGATCCCAAAGGTTTGGTAAGGATGGTCTATAAGAGTACCATGTGGTAACTTGTTAGTATTTTATATCCTAGGGAATCTTATGATTCCTGGGCAGATCCTGAAGATCCGGTAAGGATGGTCTGTCAGAGTACCACAAATGTTGTTGATGCACCTGTCTCATTATGTTGCCACATGTTGATGATGTTGTTCCAGCTTTGTGTTGTTGTTGATGTTGATGTTATAGCCTCATGATGATGGTGTTACTCCAGCTCCATGTTGTAAACGATGATGATATTGATGATGAGGAAAAAAAAACTTATGATTATTTATAGATGTTTTAGTGATCGTCACAGATGTTGATGATTGTATTGAGTCATGTCAATAGAATACCATTCTCGTTAATGGGGAGTGTTGAAATATTGTAACTTCAAATAATATTCTAATTATATTTGATTTATTATTGTATAGATCAAATCCCCTTTTGCGGATTTATCAAAGTCGGGTCTTGTATAAGATCAAATCCCCTTTTTTGGATTGGTCAAATGTATTTGTATGGTGGTATTTGTAAATTCAGTCCCTAGTAATTATAAAGTGATTTTAACCACTTCTAGGAGAAGTCAGCTCAACCAAGTGAAGAGACACAACCCTAGATCCATATCACACTTGAATACACTCACTCACTCATATAATTCACATATCTTAAAGGCAGTTGCAGTTGTAGGAAGAATTGTGACGAAGGAGAAGAGAGGAGCATGCTTCGTCTTGGTCTATATTTTGTGTTTTGGTCTTACTCTTGGCATTGTATTGGTAACCTATTATTGAGGAAGTTTTTGTTGGGCTTTCTCCCCCATAAGGGTTTCCCATGATCAAATGTTGCATACCTTGTGATTGTGTTTATTTCAGTGATCCTCTTTATATTTTTGTTTTGGAAATGCATTGAACGCTCATGAAATTTGGAAATAACCTAATAACAGTAGTAAAAACTTAACATGGTTGACCCAGCCCTGGATGAGGAAATAGGAGGATCTCCTTATCTGAGAGGGTGGAGGATGATAGGAAGGTATTTCACTCCCCAGTATCGACACGGGTAGGGAAAGATCCCCCAGATTATCTTGGAGTATTCATATGTCGTTATGGATTATCGACATGATTTGGACATGGTACTACCCCCAAGTGAGGTATGGGATTGACAAGGTGAGTAATTATTTGGTTTTGGACAATGTTTTTTATTTGATTCTTTTAGATCATGGTTTTTATTATTTGAAGCATTACTAATTTTGGGTAGGTGTTATATTATTTTCATGTGTGTGAAGGGGGTTGCATCATATTTGAAAACTGTGTCTGATGATCCCTCCCCCCTTTTTAGGTGTTTTTTTCAATTTTAGTGTTTTTTTCTATTTTTAGAAGTTTTCTAAATTAATCTTGGATTAAGGGATTAGGGTTTTGGTAGTTGAAGAATACCTAAAATATTGTTTATATATTGTATTGTGAATGGTGAAATTAACAAAATGAAGAATTGAGAGGTGTGGCACCAAGGAAGGTCATTTTTCTCCCTGTTAAGGGTTTCTAGCATAAATCTATGTGTACTATTTGTATAAACCATTGACTACTTTCTATTTTTCTTAAGAATATGTATGCATTTCGTTACTTCATAGTTTTAAAACTTACATGTGGTATCAGAGCACATTTGTGTCTTTAGGGGTACACCTTTGTTGTTGATGGTTTGGCTCGGTCTTGATAGATCAAGTTTATATTGGGTCTATGATAAACCAAGGTTCAATGGGATATTTGCAGTGGTGATTCGTGCATTTAAAGATAATGGAAAGCAGTTCTAGAATTGAGATTGAGAAGTTCAACCATAAAATATTTGAGTTATGGAAACTCAAGATGGAGGAAAATCTTGTAGAAAAAGAACAATGGATCATTGTGGATCCTAGTACACAACCTACTGGTACACAACCTACTAGTTCACAAACTACTAGTACACAAACTATTGGTAGACAAACTACTAGTACACAAACTACTAGTACTCAATATACTAGTATGTCGAAAGAACATTGGGAGAATATGGATAGAAAACAAAGGAATATGATTCGAATATTCCTGGATAATTCAATGTTATTGAATGTGTCGGGAGAATATAAAGCTAAGGAAATATGGGAAAAGTTGGGGAATTTGTATCAGTCAAAGTCCCTAGTAAACAAGTTGTTTCTTCGAAAAAGGTTGTATCATCTTAGGATGGAATATAGATATTCTATGACAGAGCATATAAATGCCTTCAATACTCTGGTAAGTCAACTTGGATATGTTAATATTACACTTGTAGAAGAATATAAGTGTATTACTTTGTTATGTTCTTTACCAGACTCTTGGGATAATCTGGTTGTAGCAATTGGTAGTACCACACAATTTGCATTGAAGTATGAGGATGTAGTTGCATCCTTGTTATCAGAAGAGATGAGGCAAAGAAGCATGGATAGTCATATCATAGATGATTTATTGGTAAGAGGTCATCCCAAAGATAGGAATACAAATAATTCCTTGGGGGAAGATCTAAATCTAAAGGTAGATATAAATCCTCAGGAAAATATTTGAGGAAATGTTGGAAATGTGGTAAAGTTGGGCTTTATAAGAAATATTTCAGGTCTAATAAAGTTGATAAAGAAAAGGGATTTGATGATGCCTCTTCCACAGAGGTGAAAACCTCCACAAAAGAATGAGGTGATGTTTACTTGGCATCTACAGGTACACATGTAGATCGTGATGTATGGTTGATCGACTTAGGTGCATCATTTCATATGAATCCTCACAGGGAGTGGTTCAATGAGTATGAAAAGTATGATGGTGGTGATGTCTTCCTAGGAGATAACTTGACATCCAAAATCATGGGATGTGGGAGGGTTAAGTTGTTGTTGAAAGATGGAAAGATTAGAACTCTCCCTAGAATTTTGCACATTTTGTATCTATCCAAGAGCCTAATATATGTAACTAAGTTGGATGATGTAGGTGTGGATACTTTATTAGAAAAGGGAACTTGAAATATGGCTAGAGGATCAATGGTGTTGATGAGGGGAGTTCGATGTGTAACTTTGTACAAGTTGTTGGGAATAACTTATATTGGTGGGTGTAAACGTTCTGTTGTCCCTAAGAAAATAAATAAAGAAGAAAAGAACCATATTGTCCCTGGAAAGAATACATTGTTATGGCATCAAAAACTGGGACATATTGGAGAAAAGGGACTTCAAACACTACATGGTAAAGGTATGGTTGAAGGTATGTCTAATTTCACCCTAGATTTTGATTTTTGTGAACATTGCATATATGGTAAACATAATCAGGTAAGATTCTCATCTGGTGCTACAAGAGTAAAGGGGATCTTAGAGTTGATACACAATGATGTGTGTGTACTTGTGCTTGTTCCAACACTAGGTAAATATGTGTATTATGCTTCATTTATAGATGATTTATCAATAACGCATAGATTTCTTTTCTTAGGAAGAAATATAAGTTATTTGATAAATTTAATAAGTTTAAGGCTCTAGTAGAAAATAAGACAGAGAAGAAAACAAAGGTGTTGAGAATAGATAATGGTGGAAAGTTTTGTGGGAATGAATTCAAAGAGTTTTGTAAGAAGTGCAGTATAGTAAGATAGAATACTACTCCATACACACCACAACATAATGGGATTGAAGAAAGGATGAAGAGGACGTTGATGGAAAAAGAAAGGAGCATGTTCAGTGGTTTCGAGTTAGGACAAGAATTATGGGTAGAGGCAATGGGTACTACATGTTATCTGGTAAATAGATCACCCTCATCAATGTTTGTGGAAAAAACTATGCATGAAGTATGGACTAGTAATAAACCCTCTCTTGAACATCTTATATTGTTTGGTTGTGATGCTTCGGTACATGTTCCAAAGGAAAATAGGAGTAAGTTAGATAATAAAGACAAAAAGTGTATCTTTATTAGTTATAAATATGGTATGAAAGGTTATAATATTTGGAACCCAAAAACCAAAAAGATTGTTTGCAGTCAGAGTGTTGTTTTTAGAGAGGTTAAATATGTTCCCAAATAGGAATTCCTACCAAGGAAAGAAGAACCTAAGAAAATAAAGTTTGAGTTGGATGATGCAAAATCTAAATCAATGGAAGAAGATGAATCTGAAGAAGAATAACCCCATACTTCGGTATTGAAGAGATCAATGAGGGAAAGAAGGCAACCAAAAAGTTATATTCCACTTGATTTTTGTGCTAAATTTGCTTTATATATTATTGATGATGATCCTAGAACTGCCAGGGAAGCAATGAATTCATAGGATAGTAAACTATGGAAGAAGGCCATGGTTGAAGAGATGGATGCCTTGGATAAGAATGAGGCATGGGATCTAGTTGAGTTTCCAACTGGAAGAAATTCCATTGGTAGCAAATGGGTGTTTAAGAAGAAGTTGAATGCAAAAGGCAGAGTGGAGAAATACAAATCTCGATTTGTAGAAAAAATTTATTCCCAGGTAGAGGGAATTGTCTTTGATGATTTTTTTTCTCTTGTTTCCAAGTTAACTTCTATTAGATTTATTTTATCTATTTCTACTACTTTTTATTTTGAAGTAGACCAAATGGATGTGAAGATAATATTCCTACATGGGGATCTAGAATAATAAATCTACATGAAGCAACCAGAAGGCTTTATAGTGAAGAGAAAGAAAGAGCTAGGTTGTAAGTTAAAGAAGTCACTATATGGTCTGAAACAATCACCTAGGATGTGGTACCAAAAGTTTGACGCATACATCCTTAGACTGGAATTTGTGAGAAGGGTTGATCAATATGTATATTCCAAGTAGGTTGGTAATCACTTCATTTATGTAGTGTCATATGTCGATGACACGTTTCTTATAGGAAATAACATGGATGTTATCAAGGAGGTGAAATCATAGATATCCTCCAAATTTGACATGAAGGATCTCAGTGATACTACTAACTTCATTCTGGGAATGGAGATTAAAAGAGATCGTGCAAACAAGAAACTCTGGTTGAATCAGAGAAATTGTATTGAGATTATATTGCAAAGGTTTAATATGAAGGAAAGTAAAATAGGTTGAGATGATCATGATACTAACTTCATTCTAGGAATGGATATTAAAAGAGATTGTGCAAACAATAAACTATGGTTGAATCATAGAAAATATGTTGAGATGATATTGCATAGGTTTAATATGAAGGAAATTGAACCAGTCAAGGTTCTTATTCTTATAGGTGTAAATTTATATGCAAATCAGTTTCCTAAGAAATAGGAAGAGGAAGAGGACATATCCCATGTTCCATATGCTAATGCAGTTAGCATTTTGATGTATGCAATGGTATTTATGTTGGTTGTGGAGCCTGATTATCTTCATGATTTAGATGTTTGTTTTAGCCATGCTTGGACCCCATTCCCTAACGGGGGTGTGGGGGTTATTTCCCCCCACAACTATCACTAGGGGGGNNNNCCTGGCGGGATATTTAGGGGAAGTGCCCCTGAAGAGAAATTTTGGGAAAATTTTCCTTGTAAAATATTGTAATTTCATAGTCAATCTGGACCGTTCATTATAAGGTAATAGATCTAATGGTAGAAGTTATTTTAGGGTTTTTGACCTATAAGGAAACCCTCTTTTATGAGGAAATTATATTTTGGTTGTGTATTATCGCGAATATTATATTCTGAGAGAGGAGACTGTGATAAAAAGAAGAGGAAGTTACAACGGGTGTGTTGTAGGTTGTATCCCTTCATTTTGTTGGATAATAATAAGGAAGGACCTGGAAATTTATTTGGTGGATGTAGCCCACACTAGGTGAACCACATATATATGTATCTCTATTGTATTTGTATCTTCTGTGTTTTATGTCCACATTTGTTTTATTTTATTGCTCCGCGATCTTGTTTTTATAACACTATACTAGATTGTACATTGCACATGCAGTGGGAGTTTTGAGCAAGCATGTGAGTAGGTATATGTCAAAACCAGGAAGGAGCATTGGAAAATAGTAAAGAGTGTTTTCAGGTATTTGTGTGGCACTTCTAGCCATGCATTATTCTACCAAGGAAGACCAAGATTGGATAGAGTGTTGGAAATACATGGGTTTGTTGATGTAGATTGGGCTGGAGATCTAGATCATAGAAGATCTACAAGTGGGTATGTGTTTAACCTATTTGGAGGAGAAATCAGTTGGATGAGAAAACTATAGGTTGTAGTGGCACTCTCAACTACATAAGTTGAATACATGGAAGCCACTCATGCATGAAAGGAATAAGTATGGTTACAGATATTGTGTTTAGGTATTGGGTTGGTACAACAAGCTGTAAGGTTAGATTGCGACAGTCAGAGTGCAATCTTCCTGCAAAAGAACCAATCTTATCATTAAAAGACAAATCATATTGATGTTCAATATCACTTTGTGAGAGACATGGTTGAATACAAGAAGGTGTTGTTGGAGAATGTTTACACTATGAATAATTTTGCAAATTCATTGACAAAGTCTATGAGCACAAAAACGTTCTCCTGGTGTAGAGAAAAAATGGGCATTATTGCCCTGGATTGTTGACTATGTAATTATATGGCCCCTTATATGCAAAGAAAACAACAAGTGAGAGAATGTTGGGTAGATTTTATATTCTTTGCATGTGTGTGGGGGGTGCACCATATTTGACGACTGCATCTGATGATCCTTCATTGCGTACTCATTCCTAGATTAACGGATTAGGGTTTGGTAGTTGAGGAGTACATAAAATATTGTGTATATATTGTATTACAAATGGTGAAATTAATAGAATGAATATTTGAGAGGTGTGACACCCAATGAAGGATGTTTTTCTCCCAATTAAGGGTTACTAGCATAAATCTATGTGTACTATGTGTATGAACCATTGATTACTTTTTGTTTTTCTTAAGAATTTGTATGCATTGCTTTACTTCATAGATTTAAAACTTACAACTAATGGGTAATTTGTTTTGTGATTTCATATGTGGGACCACGAGAGTAGGAGGCCCCTATTGTGACAAACATCCCTACACTAGCAAAGGGGATGGTAGTGGAAAGAAGAGGAGAGTCTGAGAGAGTGGGGAGGCGATGGGTCTGCCACGAATCATAATGTGGAGGGAGGACCTGTCCATTAGAGGTGATGGGTGATTCTCAAGGTAGGGTTGATAGAGCAGGTGGAAGGAATATAGATGCGATTGGTGGACCTTCGACAACATTTTGATTGGGTGCTCTTGGGAGTGATAGAGGCTAGCTGGATATAGCTAGGTGAGGCGATTTTGGAGGCTTGCATAGACTTGGATCTTAAGTGGAACATGCTAGTTAGATGGGTGGTGATGGAAAGTGTTGTTGCCACTAAGCATAGGAGGCCTCCAACTAGAGGATCCAGAGTAGCGGGAGGGGATAGGGGTGTATGTATGTATTTTTACAGGCATGTCCTACTTTTTTATACATGTGTATGTATATGGGAGAGGCCCACATTTTGTATATGAATTATGTATATGGGAAATGCCTCAATTTTTTGTATATGATATGATACCTTGGGATGGACATAGTGAGGGTCGACTCGATTGTAGTGATATACCCCATTTTTTAAATTGTGTGTGTGTAGACACACACACAAACACACAAAATATTTTGGTGCTTCTTTATGGTGTATGTGATGGTGTATTTGATGATGTGTTTTATGTTGTTTTATTTCTTTACCTTACATGATTTTTATGTGGATAAAAAACATGCATATGTTAAACAGATAAATAATGCTAGACAAAGTTTGTTAATGTGACAAATGCTAGTCTAAAATTTCATTTGCAATGTTGTCTAAAAATTAATTTTCACTTTTAGGAATATGTGTGAATGTGATGGATTCAAATTTCCTTGAAAAACGTTTGACTTGTAGGTGATTTATAAACAAGCAAGGGTCATGAACATGGTAAACATTATTCAATTGTGAGATGACAAGATGGGAATCCAAGAATATGTAGAAGTGGCAAATGTGAAGTTGTGTAGCTATCAACCAATAGGATTAGTCAATCTATTTGGTTGTTTGAGTTGCCTAGGTGGCCAAAGACAACCGTTTGAATGGCTAGGATGAAGCTACACTACAAAAAAATTGTTAGAGTTAATCCATACATATAAAACACCATTTCAAAGTAGATAAACAAAAGGAAATAAATAGACAAAGATCATGGGAATGAGAATAATAATAGCAATGAAAACAAAGGTGAATATATACCAATGGTAAGACCATGTAATTACACCATAGAGGATTGGAAGATGTAGGTGAGCTCTCATCTCCTCCTTGGGAGGGTCCTTGGTTGTTCCTTGGGGAATTTTTTCTCTCTTTTTGAACCAATAAGTGTGAAAGAGACATCAAAAGGGAAGAGATCATTGCACAAGATTTGAGTTATAATTGCACCAAATTATAACTTGAGAAATATGGTTTTCAAGAATCATCCAAGAAACATAATATTTGTCAAACAATTGGTTTAGATTGATGGATAGTTGGTTTGGATTGTTGTTTGTCATTGATGTCAACCTTTGGAGAGTGATATTGTAGATTGATGTCAACTCTTAGAGATTGATGTCAACCCTTGAGTATGTCTGATATCTCTAGAGGTATGGGTAAGGAACCCAATTTTGGTTGAGTAATGATGTAATGAATATTAGTGTATATGTAGGTAAGACTATTCTATATGGATGGTACATGTCATTCCATTTATGGTGATATGTGGAACGTCACATAAATCCTCATGGTTAGAGATTTATGGCCTTGTGAAGTTGAAGAACCCTCATGAGTTATCTAGAAGCCCCTAGAAGGTCAAAGAAGTCAAATTATTCTAGAAACTCCTAGAAGAAGTTGACCAGTCAAAGTGGGTGAAACTAGGAGTTAATCATGGGTATAGTTGTTGCATTAAGAAAATAATTAAAAATAAATTAGTTGCAACAAGAAGTTGTGAGTTTCGTAATTATGGTAAAGTAGTTGTTATGAGAAGATTAAATAGTCAAAGTGGTTGACCAAGAAATAAATTAAATAATAAAGTGGTTGCAACAAGAAGTTGTGAGTAAAGAGAAATTATTTAAATAATAAAGTAGTCAAAGTGGTTGAAAAGAGAAATTATTTAAATAATAAAGTGGTTGCAACAAGAAGTTGTGAGTTTACTATTTATGGATAAGTCAAAGTGGTTGCAAAAGAAATTACTTAAATAATAAAGTTAGTTGCAACTAAAAGTGGAGAACTTACTATTTGTGGTAAAGTGGTTAAGTTAAGTGTAGCAAAGTGAGCTAGAAGTGGACAAGTGGTTAGAAGTGGGTTAGCCCTAAAAGAAGGAAAGTGGGTTAAGTTGGTTAGAAGGTAACCCCTTGAGGAAGCTACATGGAAGTATAAATAAGAGAGAAAGGCTCTCCCATTAGCACCTATTCAATATTATTGAATATCTATTTTGTGAAAGGTTATTTGGGCAAGTATTATTGATAAAAAAAAGTGCAGCAGAAAAATCGTTGCAGGAAAAGTGCAGCAGAAAAAGTGCAGCAGAAAAAGGGCGGCAGAAAAAGTGCAGATGGAAAAGTGCAGTAGAAAAAGTGTGGCAAGAAAAGTGCGGCAGACAAATCGCGGAAAAAAAACCGTGGAAGAAAAAGTGCGGGAGAAAAATCGTAGCATCAAATTTGCGACAACAGAATCCCGATAGCAAAACCATGGTAGTAGAACGCTACAAGAAGAAAAAGGGTATGGTTTTAATATGTGTAGCGTTGAACTTATGAATCTGGTTGAGGGTTTGCTTTGTAAATATGTTGGATGCCCTCTTGGAAGTTTAGGGTTTGTTGTAGAATGGTTTTGAGACAGATCTATTGAAGTATATTGTTATTGCACTTAGTTTGATTTATTGGCATATCCTGTGGTGCATTGTGAGAGACACTTGTTAGTGGTATTGGTATATGATTGGCTTATGAATGATACATCCTTGAGGCTACATAAAATTGAGGTTATGACACATGGTTTAATGTAAGGGTTTATGGTATTTGGTTATGGATAGTGTGATGTATTTCTATATAACTTTTGATGGTTATATTGGTATATATATTTGGTATATGGTTGAGGTACATGTTGGGTACATGGTTGAGACAAGTAGTTGATGAGTTGGCACATACATGAGGTGTATAGTTGCTGATGTTGGTACATCTTGATGAGTCATAACTGATGTGTAGTTGATGCATGATTGATACATACTTGGTACATTGTTGGAGGAAGTTGTTAGTAGTATTGTTGACACATGGTTTATGGATGTTGTAGCATACTTGTCTTGGTGTATTATTAGAAGCAAATATTGATCTTGGTGATGATTATGAGTTGTTGTGATATTCTTGGTTGATGCACATCTTAGTGATATTATGCATATGATTGAGAGTTGTCTTAGTGATTGATCTTGGTGAGTAGATCTAATTTTGTTGATAATATTGATGAGACGGGTTGTTGTGATAGGTTGTTTGGATAGGTTGTTGTGACAGGTTATTTGTACACGTTTGGTGCATGGTTGATGCACTTGTTTATGGTACAGGTTGATGCACTTGTTTATGGTACAGGTTGATGCATGGTACATGTTGGCACATGTAATTGTTACAGATAGAGGTTGTATAACAGTGAGGTTTTAGCACATGGTTTGAGCTATAGAATTGTGGTATAGTGTTTGAGGTATATGTGATCAAATCATATTGGTTGATGAGTATATAGTGACAGATTTGACAGAACGGGTTGTGACAGTGACATATTTGGTTTCTACATTTGGCACTTATATTTCAAGGCGGTTGGTCGAGGCAAGGATAGGTGGTTGTAGCCACCTTTTGGTTGCATCCCTAGAACATAGGGAGTTGTAGTTTCCTTGTGGTTGTATCCAGAGAATTAGGGAGTTGGAGCTTCCGTCAGGTTGTAGCATAAGAAACTAGGGGGTTGAAGCCTCCTTCTAGTTGTAGCTAGAGAATTGAAAGTTGGTGCTTCCTTGAATGTAATTCTTGACATATAAGAAAAATATTTTGTGGTTTTCTCCCGCATTGGGTTTCCACATTGTTGGACCTTGACCAAGTTTTCAAGAAACCTTGGTCGGGTTAGGACCACTTTTGGACTTCGACAGGTTGGTCAAAGATGGAGCGCCCAAGCAGAGCTGAGATCATGGATCTCACTCATTTTGTGGGCTTTGTAAGGGGTTTTTCTAATAGGTTATGGGATGTCGACCCATGGGTTTTACCCATGTTTAGACCTTTCTGTAAGGAATTGTAAAAGTATAAATAGATAAGAATGTATGGTAGAAGTAGCAAAGGGGATGTAAGAGTCAATAGAAGTAGCTAAGTTCAAGTAGCTTGAGTTTCTTTGTGCAGCAGAATGTGTATGTAAGGCTCTATGCTTGATAGAGAAGTTGTATTTCTGCCTAGACCCAGTTTTGGAAGGAGGATCTAGTGCTCAGTGTTCAGATCTCATGTCCTATGCAAAGCTTGGCTCTGTGGCTTAGTGCACAGGAGTGGATGAATATAAGATTCAGAAGAATAATAGACAAGATGAAGCAGTTGGTGGGCGTAGCCCCAAACTAGGGTGAACCATGTATATCTTGTGTCTTTGGTGTGCTTTGTGCTATGTTGTGTTTGTCATTTATCTCCTTAGTTCTTTTGTTATTATGTATAATGGATAGATCTGATGTTGCTTAGTGCTTTACTTGTTCTTTATGAATGAATTCTAAATCTAACTCATTGTTGTGAGCTAAGTGGTTGAAGTACTTAATATTTATTGTTACTGCACCGATCTATCTTAGGGTTTTGTTTTGGAATGTTAATGAAGCTAATGAGTTAATGAATATCATATTGTAGTGTTAATAGAATACTCTGTGAAATGTTGTTATCACATATATGTGTCCCATCTTGGTTACAGACACCTGAGTCCTGTAACCCCCCTGCCTCTACCTCAGGTAAGACTTCACCTACTTCGTAGGTGTTGTCGAAAGGGTCGTTAGTTAGGGTTTTGTTGGTGCATTGTTGAAGCGTTGAACCCTGGGTATGCCCCTATGCCAACAAATGGTTTTGTTGTTGGGACCTAAAACTATGATTGTTGGGAACTGAAGTAAAGAAAATAGAATATTTGTGCGTAGATTTGTTGTTGAAGTGCGCAGTACTCTACTTTACTTGCGAAGCTCTGTGCTAAGAAAGAAATCCGATTTGAAGAAAAAAGGTAATATCTTAAAAGAGGTAAAGCTTTGTGCTTTGATAAGAGTAAGATAAGTGAAAAATTTTGTTTCGAATGCATGAATTTAAGTATGTTTAATAGATTTTGTCCTAGTCTGAAAGCTAGGGCGAAGTTGGGAGAAATAATTGATCTAAGTAAAGCTAATAGAAATGAAGAAAGATATGTTATTCCTATGCATAGAAAGAATTTTTGGACTAATAAGTGGATGTAGGAACCTAGAAATAATTTTTGCAAATTGCAGGACCGGCATTGTGATCTTAGGGTGCAGTACAGGAGAGGTTGTGGAATGCTTAAAAGAAAGAGAGGATTGACATTATGTTATAATTGCAGAAGACCAGGACATCTTGCTAAGGAATTCCCTGGTATAGGTCTTATTTGTCTTTGTTTTAAAATTGTTGGTCATGAGGTTAAGGATTGTCCAAATATGATTGCTAAAGATGAACGAATGAACATGAGACAAGAAAACTATGAAGAAAGTCAAGAGACTACGAGCATGTTAGAGAATCACAAAGAGAAAGAATCAAAGAAATCTCAGACTATGTTATTACAGTTGAAATAAATGATGAATGATCACAAAGACATCACCTTACCGGAGATCCTAAAAGTAAAACAACACATAAGTGTAAGAATAGAAGACTTTGACATAGAATGTGTCTTAGATGAAGAAACACAAGTAAATATTATGACAGAAGAAACTTGGGAATTTTTGGGAAAGCTTGATGTGGTACCTTCATTGGGAAGGATAGGCTTGCTTAAAGGAAAGATGATAACCCTATGTGGAAGAGTTACTAATATACCTATTATTGTTCATGGAACATCGACTGAAGAGGAATTTGGAGTCATTAAGTTTGTTGAGAACAAAACCCCTTTCCCACTCTTGTTAGGAAAGACTTGGATTGAGAAGGATCATATCAGAAGGAAAGCAGAGGAAGAAGTTGTAGAAAAGAAAAAGAAAGAACTAAGGGATTTCATAGCTAGAAAAATAGACCGACTAATAGAAGAACGAGATGATAAGTCGAAGCAACAAAGGGAAAGAGAATTAGTTGTCGAATTTGAAAGAATGCAAGAAGGTTTGAAGGACCTATCCATGCAAGAAAGAATAATACCCACCCTAGAATTAATAAGAGAAGGGATACTAACTTCGAACCCTTTGAGAGCACATCAACAGTGGGAAGTCACTACACTAAGAGAAGATAAGAATAAGAATGGAAAGAGGATTCCAGAAATAATTAGAGGAACTCAGTCACAGGAAAGAAGGAAACGAAGCTCAGTAAAAAGAAATCCAAGTTAGAAAATCTACAGGAAGCTACAGAGAATAGATGGAAGACTTTGCAGGACTTGAACCTTGTTGGAACAACAGAACCGCGCAGAATGGGACTTCGCCCTAGAAAAGCTATATGACCGTTGGAGGTGCCCCTCCCATTAGAACGACGCTCCAGAACAGCTAGAAAATGAATTTATGATATTTTGGACGTTGAGACCACGCCATAATAGACAAATTCACACTGATGGAAGCATTCCTACCCATTGGAAGAATCTGTTACGGCGCTCACTTATTTAACCTGTCTGACGTTGCATCAGGACCACATTTTTCCACCCATGATTAACTAATCCAAGAAGAGAATTGATTGTGCATCAAACTGTGTTATTAGAAGCTATACATCACCATTTGTTTGTCTACACTGCCTGTCTATTCACCTACCCTAACCCATCTGTTTAAAAGTGAGAATGTCGGGAGAACGCACTGAGTTAGAGAATTTCATCGAGGAGGTTCTTAACAAGTTTATGGATGATAGAGTTATGTCTGAAGGTGTCCAGTAATCGTCAACTAGGGGACTGCAGGCTTCCCCTTCGACTGGACGATGTTCGGGCCATGCCAACCCCACGACCGAGCAGCAAAGTAAGCATCACAACGATCTGGCTAACACGAAGAAGATCCCGTCGATATTACCATAATATATTCCACCGTTGGCTAGCACGGTTAACCGTGACAACATTCCACGAGACTATGAGTACACCCTGATCACCACGTACATTCTGAAGGAAATATGTGTAGTTGGGAGCCATTTGGGACAAATCTCATTACTAAAGAACAACAAATTCAACCTTGGAGATAGAAAGAACTATTCTATGCTTGCACCCCACAGATACCTGACCAATTCAACTAGGAAGAAGCCTCACATTATCTCCCAGCCATGGATTAAGGAGTTGGCGCAATCCACGGTGCTCAATGTGATGAAGATTCCCCATTTTGGCTGCCACCAGGAGGTTAATGCTTGTGTTAAACTCCTCTTGTCGTGCTACCATGGTGGATACCTATGGCTTGACCGGTTGATTATTGTGTATCTAACACTGATCCACTTGATTATAGGATTAAGCATGAAGGGACATGACCCTCAACAATTTTACCCAGGGAAGGCCTCAAACCACTCTCTAGCACAGTGCATCAAGGAAGCATATGGAAAAGTTGAAAAAGGAAAGTGAGGCTATAAGGCATCCTTTATCCAGAATGGCATAGTGTGCCTCACTTTCCAACTCATAGCTGGCAATATTGTAAGAAAGAACCACCCCACACACGTCATCAGGTTCGTGGTGGACCTCGCAGGAAAATGTGTGGAAGGCATGCAAATGAATTGGGCGAGTTACCTCGTCAAAGAACTGAAAAAAGACTATCGCGAAGCTCAAGATCAAGGATATGAGTTCTATTAGAATATGATGGATTTTGCTTGTCTTACCATAGACAATATCACTATTGTCACCCAACCATAGGCCGAAGCCACACTCCGAGCACCTTAACCTTGACAGAGAATCATTCCAGAAGCAAACCCTAGGCTAGATAGCCAAACAAAGGGTGGATTACCTTTCTCCAAGGATAGTGCACCAAGAAAGAGATGATCAAAGAGTCCAAACCATAACCAAGAGATATTCCAAGAGAAAACTGAAATCTGTTAGCTGCAGCAGCTGCAATGGCATCTCTCCTCCAAACTTGCGCAAAAACTGGCCAACTGCAGTGCGCACAAGTGTTGCTTATGCAGTTCTAAGAATTCCTGCTAGAATGAAGACTGGCCTCCTGTATTTATACTAAATCTAGAAAACTGTCTGGGCCGACTTCTTATTCTAGGTACTAATTCTTTAGTATATATTATTTCCTTTAGCCGACTTCTTCTCTTTGAGGCTAATAACCTAATACGAATTATTCCCTTGATTCGACTTGTCTTCTAGGGTTATTAACCAATCAATTAGGGTTTCTTCTTGCTTCCCAAAATATTCTATTCTTGTAAGGTTTACATGACGAGGTAAATACCTCCCGCAGCTACCATAATATCAACAAGTTCCACTTCAGCTGGTTGCTTGTGTTGATCGCATTTGTCACTTGGAAAATGCCTGAAGCAACCACCTTCCCAAATATCAAACCATCGGAGTCGTTGGTCACTAGGTTCTCTACCTTATGGTACACTAATGACATGTCGAAGCAATGGCAGTCGAACGTTTCGTTCCATGTGTATTATCAGCAACTAAAGGTTTCCATTGAAGCATTTTCGTGCATGACACCATGCAACCTACACCAGTACATACCACTAGCTAATTTCCACATATCAGAATTTTATCTACATCATTGCACTCAAAGATGAGAGCAAGGAAGAGTTACAGTCATATTACAAATTGACAGATGAGGACATGGAGCAGATCACCAAGGAATGGCCAGAGGAGTTCCTTGTATTGTTCGATGATGCAGAACTCTCTGACACTGCATCATAGGAAGCCCCTTGGTCACCTGGGTCAAGCATATTCGATAGTCCAGCAAGACGAAGAAGAAGAAGAAGCAGGAAGACGTCTAGAACATAGAGACTGATGAGGAGGACATCACCTCTAAAGAAAATGGATTTGGCTCGCCCACATGAGGAGGAGGAGGAGGAGACCAAGCATATGGATATGGAGGAGGTGATGAAGGAGAAAAGAAAGGAGAAGGTGAAGCTACACCACTGAAATATCCCCCTACTGAAACACCACAGAAGAGGAAGATTTCGCCGCAGAAACCTTCAGCAAGAAAGAAGACGCGCGCTAGCAAGCCCCATTTAGAGGCCACGCTCACGGAGGACAACATCAGCTTGGTCCGTGGAGCCATGGAGGATGATTCCGAGGACATATTGCAGAGATATGGAGTGAAGCAGGAGGAGTTGTATGGAAGGGTCAAGAAGGAACTGAAGGAAATACAACAAGCTATTCAATTGATCCGCGCAGTACCTACAGCACCCTCCTCACCACAGAATACAAAATTTGGGGATGAATCAGCCCAATTAAGAATACTAGAATATGAAACAGAGGCTCGACTTTTGAAGGTCCAAGAAGAGAAGGATAAGGCTACAGAAGCCTTGAAACAAGAGAAAGAGGAAGTCTTAGAGAAATTACACGTAGCGCGGTACTGTGTAACCGCCTATGAAAATGAAAAAGATGAGTTTTAGGCGATGGTCCAGGAGGAAAGGTACAGCTACAGAAAGAAAAGGAGAAGTTTCTCATGGAACGGGCCATGGTTAAGGAAGATGTAAGTAAATCATGTCACTCTGTGTCGGGTTTGGCATAGGAGGAACAGGAGTCAGTTGAGGCTCAAGTGGTGAAGCTCATTGAGAACATCTAGCAGCTTCAAGTGAGGATAACAAAGTTGGAGGTCTAAGCAGTACCAATCACCCTACAAGAAGTGTGTGACCATAGAGAGGAAGTCGCCAAGAACGTATTAATAAGGATAAGGGCCCTTGCCTCAAAGTGAAAACAGTTGAGCGATAGAAGTGCGTAGAATTATGAATGCCTCACAAAATATCCAGAGCTAAGGAAGTTGGAAGCACAGTTACAGGAGGCGCAGCAGCAAACATTCATCGTGCAGGTGCAAATGAATATCCTCACCGTAGTTGAGAGAATGAAGAGATATCAAGAACAACGCACAATCTAGAAATAGATTACTGCCACCCATGGCAGAGTAATGGAAGTCACGCAGAAGTTGCAACCTGTGCAGGATGAAGCCTACAAGATGTTCGAAGAAATTGAAGGACATGGCTCGCAACTGGACCAAGTGGTTGCAACAGTGGAACAATGCCTGGAAGGGCCTATTACAACACAGACGATCCAGGAGCTTTCTAAAAAGGAGGCTCAAGCGAAGCAGCAAGTCAAGGCAGCTCAAGTGAAGCTTGAGGCCTTCGAAGCAGTGTTGCCCAGACTTGAGTGACTCAGAATGAGTCACATATGAGTGTTGGGGGCATGTTCGCCCACAACTAATTTTTGAGGAAACCTTGGTCGGGTTAGGACCACTTTTGGACTTCGACAGGCTGGTCAAAGATGAAGCACCCAGGTAGAGATGAGATCATGGATCTCACTCATTTTGCGGGCTTTGTAAGGGGTTTTTGTAATAGGTTATCGAATGTTGGCCCATGGGTTTTACCCATGTTTAGGCATTTTTGTAAGGAATTGTAAAAGTATAAATAGATAAGAATGTATGGTAGAAGTAGCGAAGGGGATGTAAGAGTCAATAGAAGTAGCTAAGTGTAAGTAGCTTGAGTTTCTTTGTGCAACAGAATGTGTATGAAAGGCTCTGTGTTTGATAGAGAAGTTGGGTTTGTGCCTAGACCCAGTTTTCGAAGGAGGATCTCGTGCTCAGTGCACATATCTCATGTCCTATGTGAAGCTTGGCTCTGTGGATTAGTGCACAGGAGAGGATGAATGTAAGATTCAGAAGAATAATAAAGAAAACGAAGCAATTGGTGGACGAAGCCCCACACTGGGGTGAACCATGTATATATTGTGTCTTTGGTGTGCTTTGTGCTATGTTGTGTTTGTCATTTATCTTCTTAGTGCTTTTGTTATTATGTATAATGGATAGATATTATGTTTCTTAGTTCTTTACTTATGCTTATGAATGAATGCTAGATCTAACTCACTGTTATGAGCTAAGTGGTTGAAGTACTTAATCTTTACTATTACTGTGTCGATCTATCTTAGGGTTTTGTTCTGTGATGTTAATGAAGCTAATGAGTTAATGAATATCATCTTCCAGTGTTGATAGAATACTCTGCGAAGTGTTGCTATCACAGATCTATGTCCCAGCTTGGTTACAGACACCTGAGTCCTGTAACCCTCCCTGCCTCTACCTCGGGTGAGACTTCGCCTAATTCGGAGGTGTTGCTGAAAGGGTCGGTAGTTAGGGTTTTGTTGGTGCGTTGTTGAAGCGTTGAACCCTGGGTATGCCCCTGTGCCAACACACATAAATATTGGTGTATTTTGCATTGTGTGGATGTGTTTGTTATTGTTTATTATGCATTGATGAATGCCAATGCTTATGATACAATAAGATATTGATGTTGAACGTATGAACATGGTTAAATAAGTAAAATAATATACTTTTTGGTTTAAAGGATTAATAATTGGTATAATTTATCATTACTGATTCACCCCCCCCCTCTCAGTAATCCAATGAGATTGCATGAAATTCTATCTTCGAAATGCATGTCCATGGATTCTATATATATACAATCTTTAAGCTTCATAGTAACTAGCTCCAAGTGTGAAATTTTCCACTTAGACATGGTTCCCCATGTCTTGAGTGAACATGGAACCACTAAGGTACCATATTTGAATTGGCATGGAGCTCAAGAATGCTCAGTACCTCATCTCATGAGTACTTTTGATGTGATATTTTTCATTAAATGATTCAAATGTGGTTGAAACTTCACTTCAGATTTATCTATACTAATTTTGAAGGAACATTCACATAGGCCTGTGAAAATTGCACACAATAAACACTGATAAGTCACACATATGTATAATTATCTAAGTGGATATCGGTGGCCACCCAACTATTCCAACTGGCTCATTTTGGCAGTTTCAGTTTGGCAGTTTTGTTTCTAGTTTTCGAGTCCCAAACGTTTGGGGCCATTTTGAGGCCCTAAACAACATTTTTAGGGCTCACCTCAGTCAGAATGTAGATTGAGTCATAGCATGACGACAACATGTGTATTCCTCGGATAGACCTTTACAATGAGCTATCATGTACCCCAAACGGAGATCGTATTCTAGATTTATGCCCCCGGGAAGTTGATACACCAAATTACCCAAAACGGGGTCCACAAAACTGTTGGCTTTTCATCTTTCGACGTTAGGGTTTTGGAATTTCTTTATGTTAAAAATTCCTTTAGAGCCTCATTTTGAATCATTGGATTGTGAATGTGAGTAGCCGTCAAATATCTTCTCATAGATAAGTTGCCATCATTCTAGCGAGTCTTTCACTCTGTATTTTTACAGTCTTCGTACATTTTCGCTCATTAATAGAAATTGTGTTTTACTGTATCTCTGTTTTTACGGTTGAATCTCTAATATATTTATCTTATGTTGTTGGATATCCAATACATCTCTATAAATTTCTTTATTATATCTCTGCTCTCATTTCATGCTGAAAATAATCCAGATCAGTGGTATCAAAGAAGGCTGCTCTTGATCGGTTTTCAGTGCATGTCCTGATCAGGGGATCAATTTTTGCTCAATTTTCAAAGTGCTCGGAATGCGATGAAAATAGTTCCATTGCGTCCGTATCGTCTTCCTGATTCTGGCGGTATATTTACTTTCGCAAACGGAGTCCGTATGGAGGAGATATTGTGATCTGTCCGCCAAGCCAAACAGGCAAAAATTTGGGATGTTGGTCGTACAGTCCGTACGGTGACGTGGCAGGACCGTACAAACCATACGGAGGTGATGTGGCAGCAGCTGGTTGGTTTTTTTTTGGTGAATATCGTGTTGACACGTGTCCGTTTTGGGCGAATAATATGAGGACACGTGGCCCAACCCGAGGGCACCATGTGTCGCTCATTCTTTGGTCATTATGTTTATATGTAAAATTGTTTTGGGAGTCCACGGGGTTCGACCCATGGACCTCCCATAGCACAAACTTTGTAAAACCTCCGCTAACCACTATGCCTCCCATTGTTCCTTGTCATATGGGTTGGCGCCTTTGTATTTAAGTTTGAAGGTTGTATTATTTTGAAAAGGGGGCGGGTCGGGGCTTAGCCCCGACCCATATTATATGCCATACGTATAAACCATATGTTATAACCATATGTTATATAACATATGCGCGCGGTGTATTGAACCAAAGTTTATGCATTGTATTGTGTATCAAATGTTTGCGCGCGGGTTGTAACATAAAACCGTAACATGTGACCATGTTAAATGTTGCGCGCGGTTTGGAGCACGAGTTGGTTATGCGGTTTTAAAACGGGTTTAACCACTTTGTAACCAAACGCGCGGTCCTATGGCCATATGACCGAGTGCCAAGGCGGTTAGGGGATGGAGGTGCCTTAACCGTCCTACGGTTGCGCCCGGTGTCAAGTTTTTACGCTTAAATGAGCGTGTGAGCCAGGTTTGAAGCACAAGGGTGCGATTTGTAGAACCAGAGACAGCAAAATTGAAGAGGGAGACTTCAAGGAGGCTATCTTCTTCATTTTTCGACCGTTTCAGGTGCCGAAAGAGCCCAGACAAGGGTTTTGGGACGCTGGGAAGCCATTGGAGCAGTCGGTTTGTCATTTTGAGCATTGTAAGGCATGTTTT
>SNQJ01S0001915.1:439210-449770 GCA_010110895.2 Picea sitchensis | reverse complement strand
TCTTTGAGTGCCCGTTGATACGGGCACAAGAGTACTTGTTCCATTTTCTGCTCCAGATGTGGAGCCCAGATCTGCACTGCTTCCTCGTGTGAGGAGAGTAGATTCCCTTCACTGCAGTGGAGGATATATATTTCTTGACTGGACTCCCCTTCAGGGGAACACCATTGCCGGCAGAGCCTGTGCTGCCGAGGGATACACACTTGTCAGAGGTCGCAGAGCGATATTGCTCAGGCGAGAACTACATGTCTGGGACTGTAGTGAGTATTAGTGGTATCGATTCCTTGGTGAATCGCTGCATAGCAGCGATGATTGTTCGAGTGTATGGGTCACTGGCGACCCAACGGATCAGCGGTGGCTAGCTGCTAGTGATGGAGAGGGTGGTGGTGGGCTGTGAGCGGTTCGCCTGGGGGTTGACATTGCATGCGCAAATGATCGCGTAGCTGGACCGTTGTCGGTCCACAGGTACCGGGGAGTTTGCGTTTGGCTCTATCCTGGTAGCCTGTTTTCTGGAGAGGGTGTCGATGCTGCACCCGCGGGTTCTTCTAGAGGCGTCGGGGGCACGAGAGCCTCGATTGAGGCGGTGGTCCGCGATTTTGGTTCACCACGGTGGTGGTGAAGGCGGGCATTATTTCACAGTGCAGGCAGCATAGATCTGGCGACAGATGCCACAGGTCATACTTCGATACCCCTATGCTGGGGTGGACTTCCGGGGGGACCCGGACATGGTATTGCCTCCTGGGGAGGTTTTTGATCACCGAGGTATGTTGAGTTTGGTATGTTTTGATTTATGTTTTTATTTTGATATACCAGTTTATGTGTGATATAGACGTTGATACGATCGTTTGTTTGTTGTTTGGTGCATGTGCAGATGTAGCACTTCGCGAGCGCGAGGTGGAGTGGTAGAGAGCACCGGTTCATCGAGAGTCGGAGAGACTGCCGCGCCATGAGAGACGTCGGCGAGATGAGGCCGCGGAGCCCCCAGCAGAGCCCAGGAGGGTAGTGAGGAGGCGTCGGTTCGATGACCCAGGTGCAAGGCCATCTTATGCCCCTCCGACGGCAGCCGGAGTTGATGTTGATGACATACACCGTTGTTTGGAGACGGTTTTACAGGACATGCCTGAGGGCATGTGGATCCGTATCCAGCATGAGGGGTTCCTGGAGCAGTGCATTGTATTACCGCCACCATGGCGGGGGATAGTGCGACGAGCAGCTGTGCTTGCCGCGATGACGAGTGGACGCCTACCGCCGGGGCAGGAGGATCCTGTAGGTGTGCCACCACCCCCACCTGGGACAGGTAGGGGTGGGCCACCACCTCCTCCTGAGGGAGGAGCAGCTGGGGGTGCGATAGAGGCACCCTGATGTATGTATGTACTTTGTATACCGTTTTGATAGGCTGGTGAGCCAATTTTTGTACTGAGATGTGGCACTGGCCTGCGGGCCGATGTATATTTTTTGTATGTAAACATTCGGATGGCCTGATGGGATGATATATATATATGAGTATACATATTTTTGTGAGATCCTGATGTTGTCTACAAGTGTTTTTGTTGATGATGATGATGTCTGTTCTATCTATATGCTGTGACAGGATGTATGAGATGTTTATGGGTGTGTAGCTTGATGTGATATATGCCAATCTAACACCATCTTAGCTATTTCATCTGTTGTTTGATTTAATTCTCTTGGAATATGTGTAAATGTAATGGAATCAAAATGTCGAGATAATAATCTAACCTGCAGGTATTTGCGAAAGAGGCACAGATCGCGTACACGGTACACATTGTTGAGCTGGAAAACGACTAGCTGGGAGTTGAGGAAAACACTAAGGTGATGAATATGATGATGCTGGACGTCGGTCAGGAGGCCAATGACAACAGTGTGTTCGTCTCGGTTGTTGGTTACTGGTCCCAAACATATGCCACTTGAATGTAGCATTTCATGTGATGGGGTGTAGAGAGCCCAAGCAACCGAAGAGAGATTTTGTGTCCAACGGCTGGCGCCGTTGGCGTAACCAATGTGGTATGCTGGTGGAGGAAGCATCTTTCAAGAGCAAAAAGGATAGTTTAGACGAGAGGGTAGGAGGAAAAAGACTAAAAACACTAAACAAGAAAAAGTAACCTAAAGTAGAATGACTACTCCTAAGCATAAAATTTCTTGAGATATAACCCATTGACGGGNGATTGAGGTTGGAAGGGTGAGGGAACTATACCCTCATCTTCACATAGACTGAGATAGTCTTTTGGAGGTCCAAAAGCTTCCCAATGGGGAGGTGTGATCAGGGGATCAAATTTTGCTCAATTTTCAAAGTGCTCGGAATGTGATGAAAACAATGCCATTGCGTCCGTCTCGTCTTCTTGATTCCGGCAGTATATTTACTTTCACAAACGGAGTCTGTATGGAGGAGATATCACGATCTGTCTGCCAAGCCAAACAGGCAAAAATTTGGGATGCTGACTGTACCTGTCTGTACAGTCTGTACGGTGACGTGGCAGGACCATATAGACCATACGGAGGTGATGTGGCAGAAGCTGGTTGGTTGTTTGTTGGCGAATACCGTGTTGACACGTGTCCGTTTTGGGCGAATAATATGAGGGCACGTGGCCCAACCCGAGGGCGCCACGTGTCACTCATTCTTTGGTCATTATGTTTATATGTAAAATTGTTTTGGGATTCCACGGGGTTCGACCCCTAGACCTCCCATAGCACAAACTTTGTAAAACCTCCGCTAACCACTATGCCGCCCATTGTTCCTTGTCATATGGGTTGGCGCCTTTGTATTTAAGTTTGAAGGTTGTATTATTTTGAAAAGGGGGCGGGTCGGGGCTTAGCCCCGACCCATAATATATGCCATACGTATAAACCATATGTTATAACCATATGTTATAACCATATGTTATATAACATATGTGCACGGTGTATTGAACCAAAGTTTATGCATTGTATTGTGTATCAAATGTTTGCATGCGGGTTGTAACATAAAACCGTAACATGTGACCATGTTAAATGTTGCGCGCGGTTTGGAGCGCGAGTTGGTTATGCGGTTTTAAAATGGGTTTAACTACTTTGTAACCAAACGCGCGGTCCTATGGCCATATGACCGAGTGCCAAGGAGGTTAGGGGCTGGAGGCGCCTTAACCATCCTACGGTTTGCACCGTTGGCGCAGTTGCGCTCGGTGCCAAGTTTTTACGCTTAAATGAGCGTGTGAGCCAGGTTTGAAGCACAAGGGTGTGATTTGTAGAACCAGAGACAGCAAAGTTGAAGAGGGAGACTTCAAGGAGGCTATATTCTTCATTTTTCGACCGTTTCAGGTGCCGAAAGAGCCCAGACAGGGGTTTTGGGACGCTGGGAAGCCATTGGAGCAGTCGGTTTGTCATTTTGAGCATTGTAAGGCATGTTTTTTAGCACTTTGAGCAATTTAATAATAATGATCCATTGGAAGCTGGACCAGGAGATGTAGCCCGGAGAGGGGTGAACTCCTTTATCAAGTTGTTGTGTTTATGTGTTGATGTTCAATGTTTTATGCTGCTGTCTATGTGTATTTTACATAAGTAATCCTTAAATTTATGTGTTGCAAATTGATCCGGTTGCTTTAAACACATAACATTTCACTTGCAATATTTATTTAAGTTTTTCAATCTTCTTCATGTTTAGATCATGTCCTCAACGAGCTCCGAGTATAGCAAGTTGGGTCTCAAGATTGTCTGTCTTGAGTAAAATATATCTCGCATGCCCAAGAAACCCTCCATGGTAGAAGAAAAGAAAAATGACAGAGCATACGATTATATTAATCTGTTGCTTGAGCAAGATCTCAAGTGACAACAAATGACGGAGAATTTTTCCCACATCCTTCAACGCATACTGATAACAACAAGCATGTCTTCATCAAGTGACCACTTTGGAGGAACCTCACCTTTCAAGGTACAAGTTAATTTTGATATTCCCATATTTGAAGTACAGATAGATGCAGATGCCCTAGAAAAATGGTTAACTATGCTAGAAAGTCATTTATCTGTTCATAATTTATCTGACAGGGAAACGATCACCTTCGCACTCCTTAAGGATCTCCTCCATGTCAAATATTGGTGGGAAACTTACTGGGAGAAAATTTCCACAGAGGAGTCTGGAATATATGGTTCGAGCCCACTTGATATTTTTTTGTGATGCGGTAAAGGAACAATATTACCCTGTTGGCAACTATGAGGACCGGTACATGGGATGGACCACACTGTGGCAAGAGAGGGGCCAAGTAGTGTCAAAGTTCACCAATACCTTCCATAAATTACACACCAAGTTGGGTATCAAAGACTCTGAGAGACATTTGGTTCTGAAATACCGTGGAGCTCTACATAGATACATCCAAACTGAAATGGATTTTCTGGACATCTCATCATTCGGTGTTGCTTATCGTTATGTTTTTAAAATTGAGCAGAAATTTAAGCACCAGAACAAGTGGGATTTTGGGTCTGCAAAACCGCAACAAAAAAAGTAATATAAAGATGGCCCTACAAACATCCTCCTGAAAACCAGTCCAAGCCATAGGAAGAGAAGGGTCATGGAAAGACGAAGAAGGACACTGGAAAATGGTTCAATTTCCACAAAATCCCCTGGCACAACTCCGATGAATGTCACTTAAAACAGCCATTGGTGGTCGAGATCAAAGACAAGGATCTGAACCCTGATTCTGAATCTAATTCAGAAAATATTGATAGAAGAAAAATCATCGATGCAAATCCCACTACTATTGTCATGACCGCAACAATTCAACCAAAAGAACCAACAGATCTTGAAGAGGGGGAGTGACTTTTTAATTCACAGATGTGGGTGAAGGGAACCCCGCTACATTTTATTGTTGATAGTGGAAGCCAGAAGAACCTCATCTCAACAAAGGTATTCAAACAGTTGGGATTGTCGACAACACCATACCCACATCCATACAACATTGGGTGGATTTTCCAGGGATGAGATCTTCATGTCATCCAACAGTTTTGATTGTCATACGACATCCATCCCTTCAAGGATGAGGTATTATGTGATGTTTCCCTATTGGATGTTTGTGATGTTCTCTTGGGCCATCCATTTGTGTGGAAGTGCCATGCTATGTATGATTCTCGACCCCGTAGTGTCATTGTTACTTTGAGGGATCATCTCTACATAATACCAAAGGTAATTCCAACTACTTTCCCACCTAAATAGTGCCGCAAGGTAGTATCTCATACTACAAAATTCAGCTTCTTCACAATATGTGCAAAAGGTGAACAGAATGATACTAGAACCACTACAGCCTCGGCCCAAGAACATTTTATCCAACAGAAGCAGGTTGAAAAGACTACAACAAAGCGCAAAGATTCATTCTGCACACAAACATCTCATGTAGGCCAACTGGTTGAACAAATTCAACCTCACCAGCAATAGATTTGTGACAGCCTTCCACAAACCAAGCAGTGCGATGTCTCCAGCAAGGAAAGCAGTGCACCAAGATTCAATTACAACAATCATTTTCCCCTCTCCCCTAGGAACTCAACGCAATGTATACCATTACTTCCAGGAGGGAGAATTGATCCAGGTGGATATCGGTGGCCACCCACCTATTCCAAATGGCTCATTTTGGTAGTTTCAGTTTGGCAGATTTGTTTCTAGTTTTCGAGTCCTAAACTTCTGGGGTCGTTTTGAGGCCCTAAACAACGTTTTTAGGGCTCGCCATAGTCAGACCGCACATTAACTCTTATCCTGATGGAAACATATGTAGTCCTCAGATAAACCTTTCCAACCAGCGATTGTGAGCCCCAAACAGAGATTGTATGCCAGAGTTACACCCCCTGGAAGTTGATACACCAAACTACCCAAAATGGGGTCCACAAAACTATTTGATTTTCATCTTCCAGGTTGAGGGTTTTGGATTTTCTTTATGTTAAAAATGCCTTTAGAGCCTCATTGTAAATTATCAGATTGTGAATGTGAGTAGTCGTCACATCTCTTCTCATAGATAATATGCCACCACTAGCAAGTCTTTCACTCTGTATTTTTACAGTCTTTGCACATTTTCGCTCATTAATAGAAATTGTGTATTATTGTATCTTTGTGTTTATGGTTGAATCTCTGATATATTTATGTTATATTGTTTGATATTTGATACATCTGTGTACATTTATTTATTATATCTCCGTTCTCATTTCGTGCCGAAAATAATCCGGATCATATAAAGAATCCACTTCTCATAGTTTGGTTCTCTACTGAGGATGGTGTGTTATTACAATGAATTATCACTTTGTTGTATTGTATCAATGACCCTTCTAGTAATCACCTGTATAGCTCTATGAGCGATTTTTAGGTGATAAAAAACATTTTTTTTAAAGGAGATCATTTGTGCAAGTCAATATTGTGGACTATTCTTCTATCTGATTGATATGGATTATTTTGAGAATGACATGAAGACAAAAATATAGTAGAGATACAAAAAGGAAATACACAGAGATATTGCAAGAAACACAGAAAGATAGTGAAACCCAACTCCTATAAGAGATAAAAACATTGTAGAACACAAACTAGCAGAATGGGGTAGCTTATCTCTGAAAAGAAAGAGATGTTGGCTACGCTTCATTCGCAACAAGATTTACATCACACCCCATTTCCTTCTTAAAGGGCATGCTTCACCTCAATTATATATGAGAAAGTGAGAGGAGAACAATTCCCATGATGCATGTGGGATAAATTGGAATAAGTTTATAAAATTCCATAGGCATGTAAAACACTATGAATTCTCAGGCGATCACCCATCCCAGTACTACTCTAGCCTGAGCATGCTTAACTGCAGAGTTCTAATGGAATCTGATGCATTAATGCTATGATGTAGGAATGTACATAAGACCACTAGGAAATAATTAAATGATGTCTGTAATTAACAAATGAAGATGACATTAAATTCCATTTCCCATCAAAAGGGTGAATATCATGGTTATCAAAACCACAGGCTCAAAATGGTGATTTAGTGGAAGAGGTGGATGGCCACTGAGATCCATCTGGATCATTCCTCCCCCCTTAGGAAGCAATGGTCCCCATTGTGTCAATTTCCCTTGTGAGATGGGGAGACTTCTTCTAAATCTGAAGCTTGGTGCGTTGCTTGCCTTGCTGAAGAAGATGTCCTTCTTATCTTGTTGAAGGATATCATGAACCTATTGTTGGAGGGGGTTGGATCCATTCAACCAATCTAGCTACATGATCTACCTAAGTGTGGGAGGGATTTGTCGGTGAATATGAAGCATGAAGAGTATGAAGGGTTCTATTATAACCTTGCTTGACTGGGCAGTGTGGGGGCACCCTCGTAGGTGCAACAAGAACATATTCGTACTCATCTACAATCCTATAGATCTGCTTCTGATGGATAGAAAGGTCTTGGGATGAGGCTACAGTGGTTGCAATGTCCTTTTTTTCACCTTCTGATTGGATTGCGAAGTGGCTAAACTTTGCAATATGAGAGATTACTTTTTGGCATTGTTTTGGTGAGAAAATAGTCGAAACTACCTTTGGTATCCGGTATAGTTGACCCCCAGAGTAACAATGACGCTACGGGGTCAAGACTCATAAACAACATGATGCCTCCACATATATGGCTGGCCTAAAAGAACATCACAGACTTCCAATGAGGAAACATCACACAATACCTCATCCTTGAAGGGATTGATGTCGTAGGACAGGTGACACTGTTGGCTAACACAAAGATCTTGACCCTGGCGAAACCACCTGATGTTGTATGGTTGCGGGTGTGGTGTTGTTGGAAAATCCAACTGCTTGACAACCTTTGTTGAGATGATGTTCTTTTAGCTTCTGCTATCAACAATAAAATGTAGTGGGGTCTCCTTCACCCACATATGTGAATGGAAGAGTCACTCCCCCTCCTCAAGATCATCTTATGGTTGGATTGTTTTCATTGCGACAGTAGCAATGGGTTCTGCATCAATGATTTGTCTCCTTTTATTATTTTCTAAATCAGGGTCCAAGTTGGGGTTTGACTCTTTGTCTTTGATCTCGACCACCAATGACTGTATTGAGCGACATTCATCAGTGTTGTGTCAAGGGATGTTGTCAAACTCACACCACTTTCCGGTGTCTTTCTTAGACTTCTCGTTACTTGCATCTGGGACTAGCTCTCTTGAGGTTGGCCTTCCTTGCTCTATCCATGCTTCTCCCACTTACTTTGTTGCTTGAATTTCTACTCAATTTTGAATGCATATCGATAAGCAACTACCAATATGGAGATGTCTAATAAATCCATCTATGTTTGGATGTACATGTGTAGACCACTACGGTACTTCAAAACCAGGTGTCTGTTGGAGTCTTTCATACCCATCTTTGAGAGCAAGGTATGAAAGATGTTGGTGTACTCTGGCACCGTTTGGTCTCTTTTTTGACTTAGAGTTGTCCATATCATGCATTGGTCATCATAGTTTCTGACAAGGTAGAACTCCTCCTTTAGGGCATCTACAAAGGCTACCCAAGTGGGTTCTCTCCCAAATAGTGTAGATTCATCTGGGCTGTACCTATCCCGGTAACCTTCCCACCAAGCTCTGACATGGGGAAGGGATTTAAGGAGCACGAAGGTGATCTTTTCACTGTTGGAAATTTTTTGGATAGAGTAATAACCTTCTAGTAGATTCAACCATTTTTCTAGAGCATTTGCATCTATCTGGCCTTCAAATAAGGGGATATCAAAATTGACTTGTACCTTGAAGGGTGTCACACTTTTGAATTGGTTGCTTGTTGAAGATGCCTCTGTTGTCGCCATTGGTACTCTTCAAAGGATCTGAGAAGTTGTCCATCATATCATTCCTTTGTTGCATGAGGGCTTCCTCAAGCAACATTTGGAAAGGATCTCTTATCCCGTCATCTTACTTTTCTTCTGCCATGAGAGGTCTCTTGGGCGTGCGAGAGATTTTTTCCTCAAGATAAACAAGCTCGAGACCTAATTCTTTGTACCCTGACCTCGTTGGGGACATGCATTAATAATGACAAGCATAAGACTGCTCGGATACCATTGATATGTATTATTTTGAGAACAACATGAAGAACAAAATATAGCAGAGATACAAAAAGGAAATACACAAAGATATTGCAAGAAACACAAAAATATAGTGAAACCCAACTTCTATAAGAGATAAAATCATTGTAGAACACAAACTGGTAGTATGGGGTAGCGTATCTCTGAAAAGAAAGAGATGTTGGCTATGCTTCATTTGCAATAATCTTTACATCACACTACATTGTTTACTTAAAGGGCCTCCTTCACCTCAATTATATATAAGAGAGTAAGATGAGAACAATTCCCATGATGCATGTGGGATAAATTGGACTAAGTTTATAAAATGCCATAGGCATGTAAAACATTAGGACTTCCCAGGCAGTCACCCATCCCAATACTACTCTAGCCTGAGCACACTTAACTACGGAGTTATAATGGGATTTGGTGCATTAACGCTATGATGTAGGAATGTACATAAGACCACTAGGAAATCATTAAATGATGTCTATAATTAACAAATGAATATGACATTACATTCCATTCCCCATCAAAAGGGTGAATATGACATTACATTTCCATGCTTTGGTGTTGCTACCAAGTATTTGAAGTGCACCTCTTCTAACCAGGAGAATTATTAATGATACATTCATTAGTGCACCTGAGAGCATGGTAAATTCATGCACGCAACATTTATATATGTCTGGGATGATTAGAAGAACAATGCATCAATGTTTCGTATACGGGCACCAAAATTTTGTGTGGGATATATTGACATGTGTACTACAATTTCTTGGTGTTTTAACCAAGGATACGTGGTTCACCTAATCTTATGGGGAGCATTTCTCGTGATGCATCCATCCATACATTCATTAGTACACTAGAGAGCAAGAGAAATTCATGTGCATTTCATATTTATCTATCTATTGTGTTTAAATGCATGGTAGCAGCCAACTAGTTTGGTCTATACATGCACCTATAGTGGGTGTAGGTTAGTGTGTAGGTCCGAACCCAAGGTTACATAGATGGAAATTGTTTCAAAAATATTGAGAAAACAAAAAAATAAAAGGATAATTTTAAATCTTAAATGAGTTAAAATGTAAATTAAGGGAATATAATCAATTTATTTAGACTTTTCTCTACTTAGGATGCATGGTTTCTGTAGATTAAAACTTGAAAATTTGGTTATGGTTTGAAAAATTCTAAAATGAAGAAAAATCCATTATGGAAGAGAAGGAATGGAAAAATATAGAAATTTGATAACACTGGACAACATGGAGCTTGTAATGGGATAGGGAAGACCAATTATTGTATGTGTGTCAAGTGGTGAATGAAAGTTGAAATAAAAATATGGTTTTGTCATTTAAAAAAAGAAATTACCCTAATATCCCAACACAACACAATGGTGCATGTATAGGGATAAGGTGCACTAGATATTGTTTATAAAATATTTAAACCTATCTTAGTGCATGTTGTAGGGTTAGGAACTGGTGGGGTTAAGAAATATTGGGGGCACCCATAAGAAGTTTTTTGAAGAAAGGGTCTCTCT
>SNQJ01S0001915.1:393846-422665 GCA_010110895.2 Picea sitchensis | reverse complement strand
AATGCATCATATACCAATGGAACCACATCGATCCATCTTCATCATGTATCAATGACAACTCATTGATCCATCTTCATCTATGCATTCTCATCAAGGACAATACATATTATATTACATTAATCATAAATCAATCAATCCTTTGAAATCAATCAATCAGTTGACATCAATCAATGACATCAATCAATCAAACCATTGGCATCAATGACAACATGATCCAATAGTGACAATCTTCCGCAAGCTAAGAAGCACAACTTCTCCAACAAGGCACACAACTCACCAAGCATCAGATTCAACAAATGCTTTCCCCTCTTCCATGGGAATTCAATGCAATTGAGACCATTGCTTCATAAGGGGGGAGGAATGACCTAGGTGGATATTGGTGGCCACCCACCTATTCCAACTGGCTCCTCTTTTTAGTTTTTAGTGCAACACGTTCTTCTGTACTTCTTTGTAATTGTTGGTTCTACACTTTCGAGGTTGTCTGAAGCCCTACACATCTTCCAGGTGGATACTGGTGGCCTCCCACCTAATCCAAATGGCTTATTTTGTATGTTTTCATGTCAACACATCTTGTTGTACTTCTAGGGTTGTTTTGGGGCCCTAAACAGTGTTTTTTTGGCTCACCACAATCAAATTGTAGACGAAGTCAGAGTTTGATGGTGTAGTGCATAGTTATTGAAAAGACCTTACCAATGGGCTATCATGCGCCTAAAACGAAGATCGTATGCAAAAGTTATGACCACAAGAAGTTAATGTACTAACTTACCCAAACGAGGCCCACATGACTTTTGGCGTTTCATCTCCTAGGGTTAGGTTTTTGGATGTCTAGGGTTTTGGCATTCATGTTTATCATAAAAAGGCCTTCAGAGCCTCATTGTAATCATCTTCTTATGAATGAGAGTATCCGTCACATCTCTTCTTAGAGATAAAGCTGCCACCATTCTAGCGAGTCTTGCACTTTGTATTTTTATAGTCTCTTTACAATTCTTTCATTAATAGAAATCAAGTATTGTTGTATTTCTTTATTTTTGACAATTTTCAGGAGTATTTCATTGTAATATCTTTGCTTTCATTTCGTTCCAAAAATAATCCGGATCACTTTACCAAAACTTTCATCCTGGAATGTGATGCATCAGGAACATGTATTAGGGTAGTGTTATTTCACTTGAGGGGTGCCCATTAACATTCACCAGTAAACAATTCTATAACAAAAATTTACGCGAGACTACATATGAGAAATAAATAAAGTCCATCCTTCACATAGTGGATACATGGCATTGTTACCTCATTGGGAGGCATTTTCAGATGAAGACAGATAATAGGAGCTTGAAGCATTTTTTGGGACAATATGTGTCTTCACCTAAGTAGCACAAGTGGGTCAATAATATGTTAGGTTATGATTATCATATCATATACAATAATGGCAAGGAGAATGTTGTGGTTAACACCTTGATGTGGAAATACAAAGAGGATGGGTCCCTATTTTTTTTATACTTTCTAGTACTAGATTATATTTCTTAGATATGCTAGGAATGGCTAACTAATTCCAAAGTCATTCGACTCATCTAAATGTAACTATAGGAGGGCCCAAACCACAATATAATTTATACTTGGTAGTACGATACCTTAATGTTTAAAGGGAATTTTTTTTGGTGCAACACTCTACTTTAACATCACACGTGTTTGTGGAGTTACATCTCTCATCCACCAGAGGTCACTCTGGATTTCAAAAAACATATGAATGGGTTAAGTGTTCTTTCTTTTTGGATTCCATGAAGAGGGAGATAAATGCATTTATCATTGAATATGACACGTGCCAAAGAAACAAGGGTGAAACAATGAAGACCCCTAGGGCATTGCATCCTCTTTTAACCCCTCCCACCATCTCGATTGACAGTTCCATGGAATTTATAATGGGGCTCCCTAAAATTGGAAATACAATTCTAATCACTGTGGTTGTTGACCATCTTTTAGAATATTCCCACTTTTGTGCCTTATAATGCTTGTTCTATTCATCCACCATTTCACAAGTCTTCATGGAAAATATTTTTAATTTGCATAACATACCTAATTCCGTTGTAATGGATCATGATACTACCTCCAAAAGAAAAGTATGGAAGGACTTGTTTAAATTATAGAACACCCAACTAAAAATGAGCACAACTTATCTCTCCCAATCATATAGTCAAACAAATATCATCAACAAGTTCCCAAAGACTTATTTGAGATGTTTTTCATTAAACTAATAAGGCTAGTGGTTTTAATGGCTCCCCATTGAAGAATGGTGATATAATACCACCTATTATGTTGCAACCAAAATGTTACTTTATGAAGTTGTTTATGGAAAAAAAAAATAGTTGTAGTCTCATACTTCTAGGCACATCCAAGGTTCAAGAAGTAGATGTTAATCTTACAACCAAAGATGACATTTTCAATACACTTAAGGACAATTTAGTCATGGCTCAAAACATAATGAAACAATAGAAAAATCAACAACACTCAAAGCACTACTTTGAAAAAGGCGCTGAGATGTTTCTGTGTCTCCAGCCCTATAAAAAGACATCTCTCAAGGAAAAGGGCTTCCAAAAATTAGTGTCCAAGTTCTATGGCCCTTGTCAAATCCTTGAATGCATTAGACATATTCCTACTAATTAACTCTCCTAACACATGCCAAGATCTACCCAAAATTTCGTGTGTCTTATTTAAAGAAAGTGATAAGATTGAATTAATACATTAAAGCCATCCCCCTGAACTTGATGCAAAGGGTTCCATTTTATTATAGCGGGAAATAGTGATTGAATTTCCATCGTTTTACAAAAAGTCAAACTTTTTAAGAAAAAAGTCAAACTTTTAAAGAAAAAAGTCAAACTTTTTAAGAAAAAAGTCAAACTTTTTAGACATAAAATTCAATATGCAATAGAATTTAGATATTCTTATGTTTGAGTTGGTTGATAAAAGATACTCCCGTTTATTCACCCCTTAGAATGATTCACCATTTTTTATTAATATATTGATAAAAAAATTATGTTTAGTTATTTGATTTATATATTAATTAAAAATAATAAATTAGTTAATGGTATAGCTTGAGTGATTTAATAACCAAGAATGTACACTTTCTCTATATAGGTTATTGATTGAATTTGAAGAGATAGGGAAATCCTTACAGAAATAAAAGAATACCATTCTTCATATGATGTCTATGATGTCTGACTAAAATAGATTAAAGTCTTAATTTATTACTTTTTACTATCCCAATTCAACCTTTGTTATTTTTTCCTATCCCAATTCAACCCAACAGGAACTAGGCTGCCACACAACCTTATTTAAAGAAAGTGATAAGATTGAATTAATACATTAAAACCATCATCCTAAACTTGATGCAAAGGGTTGCATTTTATTATAGCCGGAAATAGTAATTGATTTGACATTGTTTTACAAAATGTGCACCCACCTTTTAAGAAAAAAGTCAAAAATTTTAGACATAAAATTCAATCTGCAATAGAATTTAGATATTCTTATGTTTGAGTTGGTTGATAAACTATAGTCCCCTTTATTCGCCCCGGAGAATGATTCACCATCTTTGTATTGATATATTGCTATTTTTTTTATGTTCGGTTAATGTTTCACCATCTTTGTATTGATATATTGATAATTTTTTATGTTTAGTTATTTGATTCATATATTTAAAAATAATAAATTAGTTCATGGTAAAAATAATAAATTAGTTCATGGTATAGATTGAGTGGTTTAATAGCTAAGAATGTGCACTTTTTCTATATAGGTTATTGATTGAATTTGAAGAGATAGGGTAATCCTTACAGAAATAAAAGAATACCATTCTTCATAATAAAAGAATACCAGTCTTCATAATAAAAGAATACCATTCTTCATATGATGTCTGACTAAAATAGATTAAAGTCTTAATTTATGTGTTAATGTTCGGTGGTAGAATTTCAAAATAATAATTTTAAAACGTTCCAGTAATGTTTTCAAACATTAATGGCGTTTCACAATAATATCTAATGACAAGCATAATCAAATTTCCAGAAATACTTTCTGCCCGAAAATAACATGTTCAAACCAACCCACACCCGCCAATTCAGCTTTTATGCTTCCGGGTCCTAAGGAGATCGGGTCAAAACAATAATAATTTTAAGACGTTCTAGTAATGTTTTCAAACATTAATGGCGTTTTACAATAATATCCAATGACACGAATAATCAAATTTCCAGAAATACTTTCTGCCCGAAAATAAAATGTTCTGAGCGATAATATCTGCATGAAAAATTATTATATTTATTAATATGGATTTGTATTAATATTAAAATTCACATTTTATAATTATATAATATCATTGTGCAAGATTGTATCATCTTTGTATTTGTGATATTATTTGCATGAAAATGTATTATATTTATCAATATGGATTTGTGTTAATATTAAAATTTATATTTTATAATGATAATTTGTAGTGAAAATTTATTATATAGTTTTTAAATATGATAAAGAGAATATTGTACTTTATGTTTTATAGATCAATTTGTTTATGAGATTTAAATTAAAAAAAAATAATTGTAAAAAAAATAAAAAAATCCCAAATTATTTATGTAAATAGTTGCTTGGAATGTAAAAATAAAATCACAATAAAGTTTTTAAATTTAATTTGTTTATTTTGATTTAAATTTGTATAAATTAAATTTGATTATTTTGATTTAAAATTTTACAAACCAAATTATAATTGTAATTGTAAAAAACACATTTAAAATTATGATGCCCAGTTCTTTTTTTTTGGTAAATTTAGGTATTCATATATTAATTAGTATATAAAAATATATATATTCTTGCTAGGCTATCTCTTAACTTTTGATAATTTTACTTGTTTTGATCTTTAATACTAACAATTTTGTCCATAATGGAAATATAGTTATCTATATGCAAATAACAAAAGTTGTTCTTAAGACAAACAATTGTCATCTTATAGTCTATTTCATGTAAAATATGGAATCTAGAGGTTCTCATGCTATCCACTTTCTCCACATTCTCCCACCTTTCTGCATTGTTTCTCCCCGCATCTTGAATTTCAAAAATTTCAATGTGGAATGTGGAGATTCTCATGTTGTCCCCTGTTTTTGCATTCTCATACCTTTCATCATTGCCACCCTCTGCATCTAGCATTCCAAAAAGTTTTGTACATATTCATGTGGAGGTTCTCATGTTGTCCCCTTTCTTCGCATTCCCCCACTTTTTCGCATTGTTTCTCTCCTCTTTTTACATTCTAAAGAGTTCTATGCAAAATGTAGAGGCTCTTAAATTGCTCCCTTTCCTCCACATCCTACACATTTCTGCATTGTCGTTCTCCATAAACCACATTCCAAAAAGGTTCTATGTAGAATGCAGAGGTTTTCATGCCACTTCATTTCCTTTCCTACCTTCACATTGAGGACTCCTACACCTTGCATTCTCCTTCCACTTTTACATCACACACTCTCACATACTACACTCCCACATATTGCTTCTACATTTTTCTTTTGCTTTTCATATCAGATCTATGGATGTTGAGACAATCATCGTTTAGGAAGTTGTATTCATATGATCCCAAGTTACATCCAACTCTTGAGTGGCCAACAACACTTCTTCACTCACTAGTATGTTCGCTAGAAAAAAAAATTGTGATTTACATGGAGGGGAATGATTGCTAAGATGAGCGAAGTGATATTGGTTATTGCTTCCAATCCCAAGGACACTCTCCAATTATGCATGATCTTGTCAACTTGGATGTCATTCAACATTTGTTTGAGTGTATTCACCAATATGAGGGAGTCCCCTTCCACTATCAACTTGTCATACCCATGAACTGAGGCAATGAGAAGGCCCCTTTCTAGAGCGACTAGTTTGGCTGCATTATTAGTTTCTAACCCTGGGAACTATGCAAACACCTCAAGGATATGACCAAGGAGTCCCTAAAAACTACTCCTAATCTTGATGGTCCTGGATTTCCTTTTGAGGCACCATGAAAATTGAGTTTTATAAATCCCAAAGGTTGGGAAAACCATGCTTCAAGGAATTTGTCTTGAGGCACAAAAGTGGGTGCCTTCTCCAAAAGTTCCATAGGGTCAATGTCTAAGAGATGAAGAATTCATTGTTCATCATCAAAACATTTTTATTTTATTTTAGTCGACCAGGAGAAAGAATGGATAATTTATTTTATGTTTTGAAACATTTATGTCAATAATATATCCCCTCCCCTTTTCTTATATTCGAATGTACATTGATTATGTTCTTTACGAAACCCCCATGGAAGAAATATTGGAAGAAGCTACCAAGCTTTGTTTAGGGTCTAGTTGTCAAAGGGAGAGGAGTGCCACTCTTCTATGGTTTCCTGTATGCCATTCTTTCTTCTATATGTTTTCCTAAAGGTAGTAAGTAGCATGATGATCCCTAAAAAACTCTACCTATGTGCATTGGTTAAATAAGTGTTACGCTGACTCAACCTATTTATTGCACATAAAGAAAATGGACGGTCCTTTGAATCCTCTCCTTTGAAGCTTATCGTATGTTCGGAATTTATTTTTGACTCACAGCCAGAGGAAGGTGGAGACTTTTGGCCATGTCCCAGGAGTCCAGAATTGTTGCTAGAGAATTTCTCTTTGAAGTGCATTGTTCCCTAACTCCAAATTATAAGCTTCTTTAACTAAGTAGGTTACTCCACCAATCTATCCCCAACGGAGAGTGTCTTATCCCTCCTCAACTATGATTCTTCTTCTCTTTAATTATTTTCCTAAGAGGTATATTCCCTCTTGTGAGATTGGTGGAGGCCAACCTTTTCTTGATTTCTAGGTTCTCCATCCATTATAGTATGTTCCCTAGCTCTCCTCCCAATACTGTTTGACATGATACCAGTTCTAAGAGTGGAAGAGGTTTCTAGTTTTTGTAAATTTTTCTTGCATGTTTTGTAGTCCTTCTCATACCAAGAGTCATCCCAAAAGAGAGAAAATTTCCCTAATCTAATTTCTCGGAAGAAATGGTTTTGCACAAAATATTTTCTCATCTATGTGTTATTCTATATCAATGAATTAGGTATGTGTCCCTCCATTCATATTAGATCTCACTCCTTGATATATTTTACATATTCCCGCACACCCCCTTCCAAAAAAAATAAGAAAAAAAATATTGACCACATAACTTCCCTTTGTTGTTTATCCATATCTACTGAATTTTCCTTGCCAAAACCTTATTGAGGGTCTTAAGGTCTCTAACTCTAAGGTCACCATGGTATTTTGGAAGGAAAATTTTATTCCATGTAACAAATACCCATTTTCTTTCCTTTTTAGGGCCTCCCCAAAGAAAAGATCTTTGGAGACTCTTCATGGCTTTGAGAATCTTGGTTGGATTTTCCAACACTGAGAACAAGTATAATGAAATAGACTACAAAACAAATTTAATAAAGGTTAATTTTCTTGGGATATTAGGATATTTGAAGGTCCAAGAGATGATTTTTTTCACTCGTTTAGATAGGAGGCTTTCCTTGGAGATATTCCTCGGTGCATTTTCTATGAGAGGAGTTCCTAGAAATTTTGAGGGAAGATAACATTTTTGGAAGCCTATGATTCTTATGATGTTGCAATGGTTGGTCAAGGAAATAGTGAATAAGAACATAAGGTATTTAACTTAGTCAATGTCTATTCCAAAAGCTAACAAGAAAGGTTGTCTTGATGGACACCACTTCCTTGTTAGAGAGATGACCATAGTGACCATTTTTATTAAAAATCTATTTGTCTAATATGATTGTACTTTATTTTTAATACTCATTCTTATATATAATAGAGGATTGAATTTAATTACTATCTCTAAAATATTATAGTTATTAATATTAATAATATATTAATTAATCTATCAAATCAATAGTTACATATACGATTAAATTTTATTACTATCTCTAAAATCTTATAGTAATTAATACTACTATACCCCCAAAGTGGGGGAAAGGGAACATTGAAAAAAGATGTAAAGGTATTGCACTTACATCCGATTGCTCGTGGACTAAGATGTCATGAAGTGGGGGTGTTGCACTTATCCTTGAATATGTGTGGGCTAAGAATCAAGAGGTGACAAGCAGGGGGGTTAATGAACCTTTTCTCAATTGCTTGCAAGGTATGAGGTCATGGGGGGGAGGTATTGATTTGGTACTGGCAGTGAGAGGGGGTGAAAATAGGTGTACTTTGAAGTGAGTGATTAGTCCTCTACAAGAACCTATTTCATTGCAAACGGTGTCTCACAAATCTTGGAGAACAAGTTCCTTTACTATACATAAATCTCAAAGCCTAACCTTATCTAATGAAACCATAGACATTGGAAAAGTTGAACAAGAAGAGCTAACACTCACAATAATATCCCACGTCTAATCATTAGCATGATTGTGAATATCATCTTCCTTCCTATTTGAACATTTAAAAAAAAGAAAGGGCAATGCTTATGTCGCACTAAGATATTACCCTCCTTATTTGACCATTTTGCAAAAATGAAGGACAATACTTACATCACACTGAGAAAGAAATAAGAAACAATTGTAGATGTTTTACCAATTTGACACATTTTACCTCTTCTCATATCAATAAAATTCTTCTATATAAATTTTGATTGACTACATACTCTCATGTGAATGCAGTCCATGACTATGCACTTTGTACACCATGTTCATGTACTCTAGATGTGTGGATTCAATGAAAGCCGATTTCGGAGATGAAAACAAGGGACAATTTCTAATAAGAACCGACACATAATAATTGTGAAAGCAGGTATGTTTTCCAGTCTGTCTCGGACAAGAAAGGACTTGTACATCGTATATTAAAAGAAATTGGCAATAGTTTAGTTTTGTTGGAGGTTTGTTTTCATTTTGATGAATGGAATTGTTATTGTCTTTGATGGGAATTCATGCATTTAAATTTCGAATAAAAAGAGATATAGATATGGTGTTTGTGGTAAAGGAATTTTCGCGGTTGAGGCCATTTACATTAGATTCTGATTTTGATTCTCTTTAAAAAACCACGGAATGGTCATATGACAAAATAACAACAATAAGAAAAAGAGCTAACCGTGGTAAGAATAATATAAGTAGAAAAACTTGAAAGAACAAAGAGGAAATTCCGACTTATCGGATTGAAATCAGTGACATGGGGATGGAAAACGAGAATTATTCTCTCACTACAGTCCTTCGCTCTACCAACTGAGCTAAGGTGTTTAATGATTAAATTGCAAACAACCATTTTTATATAAATTATCTCTTAATTATTAACTATGCATTTTTCTTATATTAATCGTTATCCTATTTAAATTTAAATAATTTATTTTACAATAATATGAAATCCAAATCCTTAAATAAATACAAAATTAATATAGTTGAATATGAAAATGATGGAAATAGTGTTATGTTTTAGGCTTACCAGGTTTAGAAAATATGAATACTAAACTTCATTGAATAAGATATAAAAAAGAGTGATCATCCTCGGAGGACATTTATTTATAAGTTGTCATTTTTAGTGAGTTATGGATTGTATTTAACATCGTAAAATTTAATTGAAAAAGAGAGCATGGACCAGAGCTTCTGGGAAAGTACAACAATGCACATGCTGGCACATAGAACAACCATATAATCAACAATAATAAATCATAAAATACATTAAATATATTGCCAACTTAAAAATGGACTTGTGTTGAGATCACAATATAGTGCATTGTACATTATATAGATGGTTCCATTGGCCATCATAAAGAATATCACTTGTCATAGAATTCACATCGCCACACATCAACAAAAGAAGCCTCATAGGAAACAGAGTCACCATTCATCTAGGTACTCACAGCTACATGTCTTTGCATTGCAAAGAATAGGGTCCTTGCACTGTACATTTGCAGATAATGAGGAAGAGATGGTTGTACATATCAGAGGAAACATTCTACAAACATCCATCAGGTAGTGCATCCACAATATATGTTGGAGATTTGTCACTAAGAAATTCCCTACCAATTACTTTCTCTTTGCCAACCTCTCCTCGAAAATGTCCAACACTTGGCCCAACACATCCATATTCATCTTCACGATTGCTACATCTATGTTGCCTCCCCCGTTAACACAACAAATGTTCCAAAACAAATTGTTGAAGTGGGGTGGAAGAATCATTGTGTTTTCACCTCACGCCACTACTCAACTAAAGCTAGTTCTGACAGCGTCCTACCCAGGGGTCGGTGAGTCACTTCCAATAAGAACTATGTTTCTAACAAGTCATTTTAATAGTAAACAAGATTGATTTAGTAATTGTGTCCTACATGATAGTAAACTTTGGTTGCAATGTACCTAGTGAGTGTACTATTACTGTGTGGTTAAGATCATTTTTAGCTAAACTATAGCATGTAATATATTGAAATAAATTTATGTGAATTATGCACCAGGAGAATAATGGTTGAACCTTACAATGGAGTTCCAAATGACCAGTCTAATGGGATATGTAAATTTATTATATACAAAAATTGATGGAATACTCGTTGATGTCATCGCAAGTGTACAAAGAATCCTTGGAGGCCTATAAATTTAATATATACAAAATTTGATGGAATACTCATTGATGTTGTCATGAGTGTACATAGAATCCTTGGAGGCCTGCAGCATTGTGGAGGTTCTATCGTACCCTTGATGACATTTCCTGCTCATGTGAAGAGTCATGGACATTCCATCATCATCATCCTTTTGTCTAGATGATATTGCAGAGCTATAAATTTAATATATACAAAAATTGATGGAATACTCGTTGATGTTGTCACGAGTGTACAAAGAATACTTGGAGGCCTGCACCATATTGGAGGCTCTCTCATACCCTTGGTGACATTTCCTACTCATTTGAAGAGTCATGGACATACCGTCGTCATCATCATTTTTTCTAGACAATATTGTAGAGAGTTGTAGTGAGAGGAGGACCATGAACATGAAAGTGGTAGACTGTAATATGCAACGTTGCAGTGAAAAGGGGAAGGATAAGGTTGGTGATGCAACAGGGCGGTGGAGGGAGGTCAATGCAAAGGGGAAGGATAAGGGCGATGGTGCAGTAGGGCGGTGGATGGAGGTTGGAGCAAAGGTGTGCAACATGTCGGTGGAGGGTACGAAAACATGGAAATATTTGCCACATAAACTGACACATGGCATAGTTTTATCCATTGGCCATGTCACAAGATGGAAATGTGTGAGATGACAAATATTTTAACCCCCGCCGTCAATATCGTTGATGGATTTGTTGTATTTAATGGAAATATTGTAGTCATATGTTTACCTAACTCTAAAACGTTGCTCGCATCTAAGAGTTCCAGAAAAACGTCCAAGGTAAACATAAGGTACTATCATCTCTACTAAGATTATTATTGTGATTTGCATTGAATATGTACATGTGGAAGGGATAAAATACAGTTGATAGTAGTCCAGTTGTCCTTTGGCGTTTCTTAACACCTAAAAATCAGGCCTTTCTATATGTATTTATTTCTTCTTCTTCTTCCACCTCCACCTTCCTCTTCTTTTGTATGGCTGTGCTATCACTCTGGTTCAAATGTTTTGCATGCTCGGCCTAAAACCCTTGAGAAAAACCCTTCAAACTCTACAATCCCTGGAAATACCAAGATATCGCTGCAATGAAGGCTCCCCTAGTTCTCTTACATATTCCAACATGATCATGGTTGAAAGTGGATAGTAGCTGCCAAAGCCTAAGCAAAGGGCAGACCGAAAACATTTCCTATTTAGCCGTCACAGTTTGGAGTCGTTGAAGAAGAGTTGCAGTTTAGATTCGGTCAATGAGAAGAAGCGTGGATAAAATATTGAATAAAGGCCAACCGGTGGATGACGACCACATGTTCGTATTTGATTGATCCAAGACAAATGATGAAAAAGTCGAGAAAAACCTGTTCATAAAAAATGCCTTCAGCGTAATTAATATGACATTAATTAATCTATCAAATCTTATCAATAAAATCTTATAGTTATTAATATTAATTAATCTATCAAATCTTATTAATAAATTATAAGTAAAATAATTCAAATATATTAACATTATAATATGAATATCATTTAATACTCATTTTTATAATATTTGTAATAAAATAATTATATTCATTAATTTATTAATAAAATATAATATCTTAAATGTAAATTTTTAATAACATTGTCATTCTTAATCCTCCTTCCCAATTTTAAACATTGTAGAACCTAACTCGTCATTGTCTAATCTATCTAGTCATTTACTAAATTCATTATTGTAATGCAAAAGTCTTTATTGAATGCCAAGAGTGCATACTTTATACTAAATTCATTACTTTAATGCAAAAAAATTTCAATGTGGATAAATGCAAAAAAATTTCAATGTGGATAAATCTAGTCATTTACTAGATTCGTTATTGTAATGTAAAAGCAATCTAGTCATTTACTAGATTTATTTTTGTAATCAAAAGTCTTTGTTTGAATCCAAACCGTGAATATAATTTACAGTGTACAATCTATTTTTGATTTTGAAAAGATCAATCTATTTATTAAATTTGTTTTTATGAACGCAAAAATATTTTCATTACAAAAGATATTGACAAACTATTTATTAGATCCATTAATTTAATATAAAAAATATTTTAGTTTGGAGGAGGATATTTACAAAAAAAAATATCAAGATATTTACAAACTAGTGGTCCTTTCTTTACCATATTTGAAAACAACATATAATATAAAAAAATATTTTAGTCGGTAAGAGGATATTTACAAAATATTTCCAGAATATTTACAAACTAGTGGTCTTTTCTTTACCATATTTGAAAACAACATATACTAAATAGATTTCAAAGATGTCATTGTATCATATCTATCCCATTATATCGTATGTTGTTGGAAAATAACATGGATAGCTCTACTTAAATAATTTTGAAGTGGATTTGTTTTTCTTCACTTTATAGGTATGATTTATAAGATGTCAAATTTCTTTATGCATTTAAAAAAAAAAATGTATTATCTATGTTATACCACGTATCTCAACTACAAGATTAAAACCGTGGCTTAATTTAAACGTTTTATGTTTTTATTCTTTTCACTATATACACAAAAAATGAAAAACCACATAATTTTGACTATAAACCAGTAACTTGTCCCTATATAACTGAAATCTTGACCTAACTTTGGTGGGGCAATCCTTATCTGAATTGCAAATTCGGTGGGCGAGCAATATCCATCCTGCTACACATCATTGAATGTTGCGAACAGGTGGAATATAGGCCATCGAATCTGAAAGCAATTCAGATCCGACGGCCTATAATCCACCTACTGGAGCATTAATTGCTACGTAACAGGCTGGATATTGGTCAAACATTATGTGCATCCAAGGGACATGAAGCAAAGTCAAGAAAAGTTAACAGTTGACTTTGCACCATGTCGTTGGATAGAGAGAATTTGCAATCGAGTTAAGTTCAGTATTTTTTGGTGACTATAAAAAATCAACCAAGTTATCGTACCCAACTAAAAAATTCACTTCCATCACTAAGATAAGAAAAAATTATGACCTTGTCCTTCATCCAGTAATAACAATTTTAAATTCTCATAAACTCATATGAGAATTCAACTCAAGGGTGAAGTTTCCCGGAAAAGTAAGAATCTCCAGTAACTTTGCATTGGTTGACAAAGCAATACTTACAATTTGAGAGTTCAAATATCAAACCATTTATGGTACTTGATCTAGGATAAAACTGCAAGGGAGATAAGTTTGAGTGTCAAAAAACAGGGTCACGTCAACCAGGATGACCAACAACAGATAAATTGCATCGTTGTGTACATTGGATGGTGTGGGAAGGTGTGTATGTCAGTGAAAGCATTTACAAATGAGTAGAAAGGAAGATTGTTTCCAACTTGCAAATTCATTGAATCTGAATTCGATAAATATCAATATAGGAAACAGACAGACAACTGAAGTCCACCACTTACCACAACCACCCATGAGCCATGGCGTTGAGTTTTGTTGGAAACTGGTGATGGTGCATGCAAGGATAGAACACTTATTACTCAAACCAATCCAATGCATAAATTCTTTGTTGGTAAAGTATTTATAATACTAATAATACTCGGGATTCCATCATTAAGAGCATGTCCACAAGTTTCTCACAGTACTCTGGTACTTCTACATCAATGATCAAGAAGTAGGGTGATGACCCATCATTTTGCAAGTCTTGCACCATACTCTTAGTGGATTTGGAGCTCATGTATTCAAATACTGCTGAAATTTTGGGAATTCATTTTTATAATGACCTTATGCTCTACATGTGATGCACCAGACCTCCTCACGCTTTTCTTTACCTTTCATAAGTTCCTACATTTGAATAGTCAGCATTGCTAACTATGACTTGACTTGAACTATCCCTGCACCATTTTCTCCTACCGAGGACGCTTCTAATTTCATTGCAAATTCTAAGGCTTTAGTTTGATACACAATCTTTTGTTGTGTCAAAGGGAAGCGTATATGCGGCAACAATCCTACAATAAACCACTCTCTTTTTGAATAATCTGGAATTTGGAATGCCAACCGATCCTTCGGTATCTTAAATCTTTTACCATAGTCCCACACTGATTCATTCACTATCTACTTGATCTCCTTCAGCTCTGTAATGCATTGTGACTCGGACTTAGGTTTCTGAAACGCTTTCAACGGAAGTTGTCTTACCTCTACTAATGTTATAGTATGTCCCACATGTGTAGTAGTATGATATTTCATGTACTATAATAATACACAGTCTCTGAATGTCGATGCCAACTATGCAATCTTCGCATCATCATATTGAACGTTCTTCACAATCCATATTGTCTCACAAAGGAACAAATGTTGTTTTGGATCATATGTCCCCACTCCATGGAAAATAGGCATTCTTAAACTAGGATCTACTCCTTCCATTTTGTTTTGTGCAGTATTATTTTCTGATAACACTAACTGATTCTAACTTGCCATATTACTTCCACTACTCTAACTACTTTTACTACTATATTTACTTCCTTCATTAACTATAATTGACAAAGCTTTTGATCTTACCTCAGTTCTTGGCAATACACACAGGGTTGTGGGTTCGACACAAACTCTTATCTAAGTGGGATATTCTTATACTGGACTGAGCTTAAGGATCTTTTATTTTGTGCGTAGAACCCCTTCGATATAGAGTATCACACCATTTTCTCTTTCCTCATTCTCACTGTGTTTATCCTCTCTCCCAACCACAATCCTCTTCTTATTTGGTCTAAATCTCTTACCACTGCCCAATACTCAAATCTCTTCATTCGTCGCACACTCTTCTTCTCTTGGCTTCCCAACCCATTAGTTCCTCATTCCTTCTCTCCATCCCTTTTTATGGTCAGACCATCCCCTGGTCATCCCCCAGTCCCCCTATGTGCACAAAGGTTCTTAGCAATCATATTCCATTTTCATAACTCCCTTGTCGCACAATAACATTTTAATCCAAGTAGATAGTGACTTTAGCTATCTTCCACGTGGTCTCTTAAAGAATTCTCTTTTAGTAGCACTATACGAATGAGTACAATCTATGGAAAATTCAGTAATGTAACCTCCCAACACACTTTCCAGCTAGTAATTTTTTGCACACGACACCCGATTGCTTATAGAATTGAATTTCTTAATTAACGTAGGAGTCCAATTTCTTGGAACAACAGTACAAAATATTCTAATCTATTCAATTAATCTTTGGATCCACTATGCTAAAATATTTGAAAAGTGAGCAAAGAAAGTTTCATGCAAATCTATAAACACATACCTTTGTAGTCATTTCTCTATGCTAATCTATGGATTCTTATTCTAATCTATAACAAACTTGATCTCTTTCATGTCCAACCATTGTACAATATCCTCCTTAGTAGGCCTCCACATCCCCCTTAGTCGCAAATCCTGATCTCAACAACAAAACCATTTGTTGGCAAGTAGTGGGCAGATCTGAGGTTCAACATTAAATCACCAACAAAACCCTAAATATATCGTCCCTTTTGGCATCACCCGCAAGCAGGTGAAGTCTCACCTGAGGTACCTATGGGGACTATATGAACTAGGATTCCATAGTTATGAAGGGAATGGATATCGTTCTAACATTCATTCTTAAAATTCATTCAATATGTAATATACCCTATGTGTGGAACCCTCAATTATATATTCACATCAACTCATAAGCATCTATTACATATGTGCAATAAACAGATTAAACCAACACATCATAACAACACACACATCAGAAAACAAAAATTTAACCCGGTTCACCCCAAACAAGGCTACGTCCATAATGGATGGATTCTTATATTATTCATCCATATTCAGTCCTTACAATAGGTGTGCACTGCGCTCAAATAATATACATCAGTTCTACCCGAAATTCCCTAGTCGTTCGTACATACAATGCACACTTAGCTCCTTCGATCTCACTCTCATCTCTTACTCCAACAACCTCTCCTTTCTCCCATTTAATCACTGAATCACTCTAATCACTGCTCCCTTCTACCCAAAAACCATACATATTTATACATTGATATTAGGGCGTATCGTGTTACAAAATGGACCAAAAGGTCTAACTACTTCTAACTAATTTTTGTCTTTCGCATGTTGGCTCCTACATATGCGCTAACTATCTTCCACACACAATTATCCTTTGTTGACTTGTCGTGTGGTTTTCTCCTACGTGTTTCCCAAAAATTACCCAAAATTTCATACTCCAACAACTCATATGCTCACAAATCTATTTAGAGTTGATTGGGTTGACCCAACCCTGGATGAGGAAATAGGGGTATCTCCTTATCTGAGAGGGTGGAGGGATGATAGGTGTTATAGATTTATTTTCCACCTAATTAGTAGGTCATTGTTACCTAAATATCACCTAATCACTAGGTCATTATACCCTAGAAACCCCTCATTTTAACCCTTAAAACCTACTACTTATTCCTTGAGTTTCCAGCCAAATTCCAACTCATACACATTTTTCCTTCATTAAGGGAGTGACCAAAATGGATGGTCACTCCTTTTGGCCTGCCAAGGAGCGATCGGTCACTCTATCTATGTGTCTAGAGAGCGACCAAGTCTAGAAGATCCTATTTTTGGATTTGGTTTCGATGGATGAGACTTACCACTAATTTATAAAGGTTTACTCTCGATAAATATTCCACTATAATCTCAAGAATCTTATCCTAATAACTATATGGCCTTATCCCTAAATCCCTATAAGAACTGAGTCATTTCCCATGGGAAGGAAGGAGGAAAGATTTAGCAAAGTTACTCTGGTGATTTGGTTGCAAGACTTTGGCAAGGAGCTTGGAAGGAGGCCATCTCTTCAATCTACATATGTAAGTTGTAATATTGATTCTTTTATTAATAGAAGACATACTGGATGTTTCCCTCTATCTAATTGTTCATATAATATTATGTATTCATTTGTATAGAGTTAGTATAATTATGTGTTATGATATATTGTTAGATCTTTTGTCAATCCATGCATGATTGCTTTGATCTTCAGGAGGTTTTCATCTTCTTTGGTTGTTTTAATTTATGAATCAGATCTAGGAACATCCTTATTTAATGTCTCTATTCATTTCTTAGGCACTGGTATAACCTAAGGGAGATCACCTATTGCATGATAGAAAATCCCTACAACAGATTGATGACCATACTGGGGATTTCTTCTTCGTGTATTAATCCTCTTAGATTGTTGAATTTTTTAATATTCTTTCTAGAGATCTCTTCCCTTTTAAGTTCTCTTGTTCCATCCCAATCATTTATCCACTCTCGTTTTAGTCTAGTTGAGGAAACCCATATCCCAGATTTGTCAGATCTCCTCCAGATCCACCATTGTTTCACTTCCCAGGTTTGGTCACCCTTCCCCTGTGTAAACAAAGCGACCAACCTACTTTGTTTGCACCTTTTTCTATATAATGGAGTGACCAACCCTCTATGGTCGCCCTTTTTTCTCTATAAGGGAGAGACCAGTCATCATCCTAGGTTTACCAAGTGTGACCATACTTTATGGTCGCCCTTTCTCCCTACATAGGGAGAGACCAATCGCTCTGTCTCCATTTTCAGGGAGTGACCATTATCTTGAGGCCCCTTTTTGAAGATTTATCCTTCAAAAAACCCACTCAGATCTATTTTTTGTGGCCCTCTTCAACACTCCAGAATCACCTTGGATCTTCCTTAGATTTATTGCTTTGAATTTTACAATTTTTTGTGATTTGTTTTTCATTTTCTTCTTGAAAATTTTCCCTCTCTTTCTGTATGTCACTCATATGCCATATTATTGAACTTATTGTTCCATTGGTATGACCAGAACCACCTGCCTTGACCTCCTCAAGTAGTCTACAGATTCTTGGAATCTCCTTGAGAAATTGTTTGGAGAAATTTCTCTTTGTTTGTTTTCCCACTCTTGCTCTCATTGCTTTGAGTGTTGATTGCTTTTCCATCATTTGGAAGACTTTCTTCGTTTTTGAAGCCTTGAGTTTTGCGTGTTTCAATTTGGAATCTTTTCTTTCTTCCTTATTATCTACTTTTCAGTGCATTACACATTGTAGATTGAAAGAAAAGAAACAAACGGAATTCCTATCAAATTGCATTTACTTGAAAAAAAAAAGAGAAAGAATAAAACTTTGTTGGAGTGTTTTCAAAAGTAGCTTAGGAATTTTTTTTGCTTTCAAATTACAAAATCTTCATTTTGTCATTTAACATTGTTTTCCATTTCATTGAAAAGAAAATTAAGATTGCATGTTTTTGAGTGCATAGTTATCATTATAAACGAATAAAGAACTCCCCTCCCTTCTTTAGCTAGTTTTCAACGAAAAGGAATTATTGCATTTCATTGTTCTCTGCACCTTTTTGTAGTCGATTACTTTAAACATCATCAGTTTCACTACCACACCCTTGAGTAAACCAACAACCATAAAATCAAGCACTTAATAAAAATGATCTAGCAACCTTTCTTTTTAGGGTATGTACATCAATAAAAGATCAGGATAGATCTTTGGAATAAATTGTGAGGTGAACTCTCCAAATAAACTAAAATAAACTTAGAATCTTGTGATAGGGAGAGAAAATCCAATTTTCATATAAGCATAGCCGGGACCCCCCTCTCACACGGGGGTTAAAAACGAGGTCGCATGAAGGAGAGAAGTGGAGATTACCCCTCCAAGGCTAAACCAAATGTAATGGAACGTTAGTATATTAGGGTTTCTTCTTGATAATAATTTTTTTTCATTTGGTCTCGGAACTTCGTGAATCCCGAATCCATTCGGGGTCCTCTAGAGATTTTCCCAGTCCTCTTATTCTTAGTCCTCTTGAAGGATTTCAGACTTGATATCCTACCCATCCTTTCGGACCCAACTGTTGACTGTACCCACCTGGAGGTTGACTACGAGTTGGTGACCTTAATTTCCATAATATTTAGGGTCTTTACATAAGGTGATGGTGAAGGGGAGTCTTCACTATACCTAGGTCAGACGTTGGTCAAACTCGCTCAAGCTCCTTGGAGGGTCACCCGCAGCTCTCTTTGTAAGGGGGCTTGCACCAGGGCTTAAGTCCATTAAGAAGATCTCCAACGTAACTGATCCACCCACTCATCCCAGACCCTTCGCACGTGTTCCTGTGATGTTGGATTTGTTTATTATTTGGGTTGTTTGTCATTGATGTCAACCCTTGAAGAAAGTCCGATAGCGAATTCTAGTAGCACAACAGTTTGGGTAATGGACCCAAGTTTGTTTGATGGATAATGGTATGAGTTTTGATATATTTGTAGGTAATACTATTCTATATGGATAGTGCATGTCATGCTATTTCCGATGGTATGTGGAACGTCACATAACTCCTCATGGTTAGAAAGTTATGGCCATGTGAAGTTGGAGAACCCTCATGAGTCATCTAGAAGCACCCAAAAGTCAAAGTAGTCAAAGTGGTTGAAAAGAAGAAATTATTTAAATAATAAAGTGAAGTGATGAGTGTACTATAAGTCAAAGTGGATACAAAAGAAATTATTTAAATAATAAAGTTAATGGAGAAATTACTAAGTGGACAAGTGGGTTAGCCCTAAAATAAGGAAAGTGGTTTAAGAGATTTTAGAAGGTAAATAATAAAGTGAAGTGATGAGTGTACTATAAGTAAAAGTGGATACAAAATAAATTATTTAAATAATAAAGTTAATGGAGAAATTACTAAGTGGACAAGTGTTTAGAAGTGGGTTGACCCTAAAATAAGGAAAGTGGGTTAAGATGGTTAAAAAGTAACCCCTTGAGGAAGCTACATGAAAATATAAATAAGAGGCAAGGCTCTCTCATTTTAGTCACACTTGAGAATATTGAATATCTACAAGTGACTGAGGTAACGAAAGGATATCTAAGCTTAATTTTAGAGGGAAGGTGAAGTAAAGAAGGCTGAAATTCAAGGGAGGATAAATTCTTTTGATGATGTTTTCTAAGGTATGTTATTTATAGATCATCTCACCATTTTCAGAATAATTTTTTTTCTAGAATGATTCAGAACATGAAATTGGGAGTTCATTGAGGAAACATATCAAAGTAGTTGTGATACAAATTTTATCTTGTGGGCCGTTGTATTTTTGGAGTTACACGCCGTGGAAAATAGGGTTTGTGGCTAGTCCTGAAACTAGTCTAAAACAGGTGTTTTGGGTAAAAACGTCATAACTTCATCATAACAGATCCAAATTCAGTAAGACCAAATGTATTGGTTAGAGTGTAGTCTTCAATATTATGGTTACAATTTTCACATCCATTCAACAAAAATTATGCGCGGGGCATGCTCTACAAGTTTGCTCTTTAGAATAAGCCAGAATTCAACAAGGTATGCCAATTTTTCTATAACTCACTTTCTGAGAGGTACCAAGTAGTGAAATATGGAGGAATTGCATAAAAGACACTGAAGAACATTTTGTACCATTTTCATATCTTAATTCATTACAGGTACATAGTTATGATTATTGCAAGTTAGGGCTATTGACTAATCCGAAATTAGTCACATGAGACTAAAGTAAAGTTTGATAAAATGATAGTCTCTTGTTGTTAAAGTTAAGGAAGGTTTTCAGGTATGTGATCATATACACCAGTTCTATTACAGAGTTAAAAATCATATTTGGATGATGAAATTGATGAGGGCTTTTGGTTGAGGTGTGTTACAAATAGAGGTTGTATAACAATGAGGTTGTGGCACATGGTTTGATGTAATGATTTATGGTATTTGGTTATGGATAGTGTGATGTATTGTTAGATAAATTTTATGGTTATATTGGTATAGGATGGTTACAGGTTGAGGTACAGGTTGGTGCATGGTTGATGCACTTGTTTATGGTACAGGTTGATTACAAGTTGTTTGGTACAGGTTGGTGCATGGTTGATGCTCTTGTTTATGGTATAGGTTGGTGCATGGTTGATGCACTTGTTTATGGTACATGTTGATTATAGGTTGATTGGTATAGGTTTACAACAATATATCTCACAGTGATAGTGTGATAGTGGTTCCATCATTCTACTTATATTTCAAGGTGGTTGGACGGGGCAAGGACAGGTGGTTGTAGCCACCTTCCGGTTGTAGCTGGAGAACATAGGGGGTTGTAGCCTACTTCTAGTTGTAGCCAGAGAAGTGAGGAGTTGGAGCTTCCCTCAGGTTGTATCCTAAGAAAGTAGGGGGTTGGAGCCTCCTTCCAGTTGCAGCTGGAAAAAACATTATGTGGTTTTCTTTCGCTTTAGGTTTCCACGTAAAACACTGGTGTAATGTGTATGTGTATGATTGCTCATGTGTTCATTGTTTATTTACTCTACAACTATTGGATGATAATGCTACATTGATATAACACTTTCATTTTATGGTGAAAATGGATTAAATTTCTCTATTATTGATCCACCTCCCCTCTCAGTAATCCAACAATTGGTATCAAAGCAGGTTCCTTCAAAAATCAGTTTAACCACTGAAAGGTAGATCATGGAGAGAAACAACATGTATAAAAATGGAATACCACAATTTGATGGACAAAAGTATGCATTTTGGAGCAAAAGGATGAAAACATATATACAGGAACAGGGATTTGAAATTTGGCAATCAGTTGTAGATGGATACAAAGAACCGACAGTTCCGCCGACAAATGAAAGAGTAATAAAACTCCGACAAAATAATTCCAAATCCACAAATGCACTTCTGAATGGTCTTTGTGAATCAGTTTACACCAAAGTTATACATGGTAAATCCGCTAAAGATATTTGGGACAAGCTTCAAAATATTTATGAAGGAGATTCAAAATTTAATGCAGCAAAGCTTCAAACTTATAGAGGTCAGTTTGAACAATTAAAGATGAAGGAAGATGAGAATATTGCATATTACTTCTTACGAGTTGATGAAACAGTAAATGCAATCATAGGATTGGAAGAAGAAATTAAAGAATCTGTAATTGTTCAAAAGGTACTAAGATCTCTCCCTATGATATTTGATCCTAAGATATCAACACTAGAAGAAAGAGTAGATCTAGACGCAATAAGCATGGACGAACTACATGGAATATTCACAGAGTATGAAATGAGAATTGAACATGAAAATATAGATATAAAAGAAGCAGTTGTCAAAGCATCCAAAAGGTCAAAGAAAAAGGGAAAGGAAAAGGAAAAAGAACATAGAAGTAGCAGTGACATCTCGAAATATGATGAAGAAATGGCCAAATTTGTCAGAAGATTGAACAAGGGAACCAATGCCAAATATAAAGGTAAGTTTCTGTTGATTTGTTTTAATTGTGATGGTATTGGTCATTTTTCTAACAAATGTCCTCATAAGAAAAATAAGAGGAATGATGAAGATTACTCAAATAACAAACAAACATGTAAAGGCAAAAGAACGACAAAGAAAGTTTTCAAGAAAAGTTTATGCACGAAAGAATACATCTCATCATCAGATGAAGATGAAGTCAGTGACAGTGAGACATAAAGAGTTCTATTCATGGTAGTAGAAGACTCTGACAAAGAAGACATCGAAGAAGAATATGAAGAGGCCGAAAAAGAATATGAAGAGGCAGAAGTTGACTACCCAGAAGAATTGTTATGTTCCATAGAAGTTATAAGAAGAGAAAAGAAGAAAAACAAGAAGCTACAAGCGGAACTAGACAAGAAAGAAGACACTCAAGAACTAGAACAAATGATCACATATTTGAAGGTTCAAAAAGAAGAAGATAAAAGAATTGAAGAAGCACTCAAAGAATAGCTAGAAGAAAGAGACATGATCATTGGAAATTTGGAAGCAGAGATTGTCACATTAAGAAAGGATCTTCAAAAGAAAAATATTCAGAACAACTCAAAAGTTTTGGATGAAATTATTAGCAATAAAAAACCTCATTGTGACAAGTCCGGACTTGGATACAATCAGACAGAAAATGGATCAAGCTCCAAAACAACATAGCAAGAAACATATCCAAAAATCTATGCAGAAACAATCAAAGGGGATAGGAATATCTACAAGGAAGATTATAGGGACACTCCTCCACCGAGAATATTCAGATTTCAGAATCAACAACCGACAGATAGGCCTCAGGAAGAAGAAGGATTCAGAAGAGAAAATACTTTCAAAAGATCTTCAATTCCCAGGTATCAAACTATGTTTTTTTGGTTTATATTATGCATGTAATAATTTTGAACATAAAGTTATGAATTGCAGAGCTAACAACATGAACATAAACAACTTTGAAAGTCATACACAAAAGGGTAGTTTCATTTTTTTCGGGTTATTCACTTTCATAAAAAAAACTAAAAAACAAATATTAAATAAAATTCAACTTTGCATTAAAGATCATTGAAAGGTTGTTGATCCATTAATCTGAAGGATTTTTCCATACCAAACAAGGAAGAGTTCAATTGGGCCTCTTTCTTGGATTTAATCCCTATTGTTGAGTATTAGAAATCTAATCCCATCAACATGTTGTTGTGGCTATCCTTGATTCACATAGAAATCTCATTAGATAAATATAGATATAAATAATGATAATAAGCAATGTATACTAAAATATTATTTGTTGTATACTTTAAATATTGAACTTTTTTTTTTTTTTTTTTTTGCATAAAACATGTGTAAAACTAACAAGTGTGCTCATTTTAAATAAACACACTATTAGTACACTACAATTTCATAAGCACACCAACAACCGTAGTGCACCAAATCTACATTAACACATAGGTAACAGTACTTTTACTAAATACTTCACACCTCAACTAGTCCAATACATTTTAGAAGTAACAATGCACCCTATTTATGTACATTCATAGTAATCAACACACTAGAAATTGTTTTAATGCAATAAAGATCATGGAGTACTACAAATAAATAGAGAGCATTGGGTCAATGTTGTGATTTCTTAATGTGGACATTTCCATCCTTTGGCGTTGCTACCAAGTATATGAAGTGCACCTCTTCTAACCAGGAGCATCATTGATTATGCATATGTACATTCGTTAGTGCACATAAGAGCATGGTAAATTCATGCCCGCAACATTTATATATGTCTAGTATGATTAGAATGCTTGGAAGAAGCATGCATCAATGTTTCGTATACGGAAACCAAAATTTGGTGTTGGATATATTGGTCTTCTTATTTATTGATATGTGCACTACCATTTCTTGGTGTTCTTACCAAGGATAAATGGTTCACCTAATCTTACGGGGATCATTTCTCCCAATGCATCCATACATTCATTAGTACACTAAAGAGCAAGAGAAATTCATGTGCATTTCATATTTATCTACATAGTGTGTTTAAATGCATGGTAGCACTGCCAACTAGTTTGGTCTATATAGGCATGTATAGTGGGCGTAGGTCAAAACCCAAGGTTGCATCGATGGAAACTGTTTCAAAAATGTTAAAAAAACAAAGAAATAAAAGGTTAATTTTGAATCTTAAATGAGTAAAAATGTAAATTAAGGGAATACAATCAATTTTCCTAGTCTCTTCTCTACCTAGGAAGCATGGTTTCCATAGATAAAAACATAAAAAATTGGTTATGGTTTGGAAAATTCCAAAATGAAGAAAAATCCATTGTGGAAGAGAAGGAATGGAAAATTATGGAAATTTGGTAGCACTAGACAACATGGATTTTGTAATGGAATAGGGAGGACCAATTATTGTCTATGTTTGAAGTAGTGAATGAAAGTTGAAATAAAAATATGGTTTTGTAATTTAAAAAATACCATATCATAGTGCACCCTATATCCCAACACAATGGTGCGTGTAGGGATAACGTACATATGAGATTTTTTTATAAAATATTTAAACTTATCTTAGTTCATGTTGTAAGGTTAGGAATTGGTGGGGTTAAAATATATTGGGTGCATGTAGTAGGGTTATGAACTAGTCCGATAAAATTTAATTGGAATGTAAATAACATTTTTCTTTAAAAAAAATTAAGTCTCTAGTGTAGTGTGCATGGTATGGTTACACCTCGGTGTGATTACATCTATTTGGCACATTGACGAGGATTTTTATGAAAACATTGTCGATATTTTTTTAAAAATATTCTAACCTACCTCGATGTGCATGGTAGAGTTATGCAATGGTGTAGTTGAATTTATTTGGTGCATTGACAATAATTTTTCTAAAAAAAGGATATCCCTAGCATGGTGCACATGGCATTGCAAGCGCCATAAGTGTATATTGGTTATATAAACATTGCCATCTATTTTATTTTAATTTTTTTTTACAATATTCATGTTTTTTATTTGAAACTAAAACCTGTCTAATTGGTATTTACTTTGTAGTGAATTTTGCAAATGCAATTGTCAACCCTTTAACATTTTTATAAATAATGAGATATTTCCAAGGGAAAAATATCACTTTAATCAAATCCTTTATGAAGAAGTTATGTCTCTCACAAGTTGACATATGCTTTTGACCACCATGGTATTGAGTGGATGCCACATCAACCCAATATTCACACTTGTGGACTTTCAAAAATATTCTATGGGGTCCAAAAAATGAACTCTAATTGGTATTTGATGCATGCAAAAACATTGATCATAACCTCAGATGGCTATTAACACATGCTAAATATTGGGCCACAAGGAAATGAAGAGGTTCTATTCTTATTGTATTTGATTTATTGTTCCATAGTTGAGTAGAGAAAATGGGTGGGATGAACATGTGAAGTAGAATACCTTGTAGCAATCATACATGCCACAATATTTATGGTAACTCCATAGTGAATTCATCTTTCATCGTATTTTCATTCCATACTTGAGAAAAAAAATAGCAAGGCACACTCATCTTATAGCTAGATTTTCCGATATTGGGTTTCTTAGGGTATATCTTGTTTTCATTGTGTGGTTTTTAGAATTTTATCTCCTTTTATTGTATACTCAGTTTATTTTAGTAATTTGAGTTTTATGCTTGTAATGTTAAGTTATAATAATAAATAAACATTAGATAGTAGAGATATTTTGCAGAAAACTTAAAAGATTTGTTATGATGAACTATTCTAGTGGAATATCCATAGAAGTTTATAGATCGTGAACATATTTCTTAGCTCTTTTGGTGCAACTGTATGCTTGTCTTCTTTAACAATATTCATATTTACAAAAAAATATGGAAGGCTCCTATGGCACATGTGGATCAAGCATTACAACTACTCGAGAATAACCACTTGTACATTAGATATTTCAAATGTTCTTTAGTTTCTTTTTAAGTGGACTATTTGGGTCACATTGTTGGTCAAGACAAGGTGAGGGTTGACCCCATGAAAAATGAAGCAATGAAATAATGGTCACATCTAAATGCATTGAAAAGCTTACATGGTTTTCTTCACCTCAATGGAATTTGTGTTGAACTATGGTAGAATTTATTCCCCATTAACTTCCTTTCTAAAAAAGGATGCTTTTGTATATAATGATGCAGTTGAGTAGGCCTTTTAGGCTTAAAGTAATCTATGTGTACTACTCTAGTCTTAGTGGCATCAAACTTTACCAAAACTTTCATCTTGAAATGTGATGCATCAGGAATATGTTTTAGGGTAGTGTTATTGCACTTGAGGGGTTCCCATTGGAATTCACCAGTAAACAATTCTATAACATAACTTTATGTGAGTCTACATATGAGAAATAAATAATGTACATCCTTCTCATAGTGGATACATGGCGTTGTTACCTCATTGGGAGACATTTTCATATTAAGATATACAATAGGAGATTGAAGCATTTTTTGGAACAATCTGTGTCTTCACCTAAGTAGCACAAGTGGGTCAATAATATGTTAGGTTATGATTATGATATCATATACAATAATGGCAAGGAGAATGTTGTGGTTAACACCTTCATGTGAAATACAAAGAGGATGGGTTCCTATTTTCTTTATACTTACTAGTACTATATTAGATTTATTATATATGCTAGGAATGGCTATCTAATGCCAAAGCCATTCAATTCATCTAAATGTAAGTATAGGAGGCCCCAAACCACGGTATAATTTATACTTGGTAGTACAATACCTTAATGTTTAAAAGGAATGTTTTTTGGTGCAACACTCTACTTTAACATCACAAGTGTTTGTGGAATTACATCTCTCATCCACCAGAGGTCACTCTGGCTTTCAAAAAACATATGAATGGGTTTGAGGTCACTCTAGCTTTCAAAAAACATATGAATGAGTTAAGTTTTCATTCTTTTGGGATTCCATGAAGAGGGCGATAAATGCATTTATCATTGAATATGACACATGCCAAATAAATAAGGGTGAAACAGTGAAGACCCCTAGGGCATTGCATCCTCTTTCGATCCCTCCCACTATCTCAACTGACATTTCCATGGAATTTATAATGGGGCTCCATAAAGTTGGAAATACAATTGTAATCATTGTGGTTTTTGACCACCTTTATGAATATGCCCACTTTTGTGCCTTACAACACTTGTTCTAGTCATCCACCATTTTACAAGTCTTCGTGGAAAATATTTTTAATTTGCATAATATACCTAATTCCATTGTAATGGATCATGATCCTACCTCCAAAACAAAAGTATGGAAATACTTGTTTAAATTATAGAACACCCAACTAAAAATGAGCACAACTTATCTCTCCCAAGCATATAGTCAAACAAATGTCATCAACAAGTTCCCAAAGACTTATTTGAGATGTTTTTCATTAAAATGATAATGCTAGTGGGTTTAATGGCTCCCCATTGAAGAAGGCGTTGAGGTGTTTCTGTGTCTCCAACCCTATAACAAGACATCTCTCAAGGAAAAGGGCTTCCAAAAGTTAGTGCCCAAGTTCTATGGCCCTTATCAAATCCTCGAATGCATTAAACATATTCCTACTAATTAGCTCTCCTAACACATGCCAAGATCTACCCAGTATTTCGTGTGTCTTATTTAAAGAAAGTGATAAGATTGAATTAATACATTAAAACCATCATCCTACACTTGATGCAAAGGGTTCCATTTTTTTATAGCCGAAGATAGTAATTGATTTCCCATTTTTTTTACAAAAAGTGCACCCACTTTTTTAGAAAAAAGTCAAACTTTTTAAACATAAAATTCAATGTGCAATAGAATTTATATATTCTTATGTTTGAGTTGGTTGATAAACTATACTCCCCTTTATTCACCCTGTCAGGCTGCTAAATTGAAGTTTTTAAGTGACCTGAAACACTAAATTGTCAAACCAGGGTTGGTAAACTTTGAGCTGATACACAGTATGTGCAGGTAAGCATCTAGTCTCTATCTGAACACTATCCTAAGAAGAAAACACACACCTATTCTGAGAACTTGAATT
>SNQJ01S0001915.1:370468-390278 GCA_010110895.2 Picea sitchensis | reverse complement strand
ATGCTGAAACACAGTGTTGTAGCAGATGTTGAAACACAGTGTTGTAGCAGATGTTGAAACACAGTGTTGTAGCAGATGATGAAACATAGTGTTGTAGCAGATGCTGAAACACAGTGCTGTAGCAGATGCTGAAACACAGTGATGTAACAGATGCTGAAACACAGTGTTGAGTCATATGATGAAACAATGCTGTGAGTATATGCTGAAACACAGGGCTGTAACATATGCTAAAACAGTGCTGAAACTGAGTTTGGCATTTAAATTTGACTGAAAATTCAGCGAGACTGAAACTGGGTTGGGATTTTGAAAAATTAACAAATTTGAATTGTTATTTTTAGACACGGATCGAAGTTTTTAGGATCTTAAAAAATGATTGTAAAAGGCTATAAATACCTATATTTTCTAAGAGACAAGGGTTCAAACTGGGATACATTTTTGTGCTACTGTATAGACTCTTATGATATAATAAAATTACAGTCCCCTTTCGTTTCCAATATCAGAAATATCCATGTTTTCATTTCTGTACTTCATTTCAATTTATCTTAGCTTATGAAGACTGTTATCTCTTTATTGAGCTCATAGATTTGAAGTGGAGTATTTTCTTTCTATCTTGTATTAAGCCTTACACCAAACTATATTTGGCAATCAAGATTAGTGTTCTTCATCCCCTCCTTTCAAATTACTTGATCTGATTATTGTTTCCTGAAAGCACTGTTTCTTTAGATGTATGATGAGTTGTCTATTACATTGATCATTAAAGACCCCATTGTTCCAAGCATACCTACACATTATTTTTAAGTTACCAAGCATCCTTAGAATACAACCCTAAGGAGTTTCTTGGAGTGATAACAATATGCATACCTGGCATGTGTCCCTCTTACTTGCATTTTTTTCCAAGCCATCACTGAGTTTCTCTTCTAAAAAACCAATTTTTTGAAGATGTACGTGCCCTGCTCCACTACTTCCCATGTACATACGCTTGATGAACCGCTATATCTTGTGTGCGTACGCATGTTTCACCACTACAACCCACATATACTTGAAAAAGTTGCAAAAATTAAAAAGTTGCAAGGAATTCATTGAGATTACGAGATATTAGGTAGTTTCACAACTAATCCACCACCTATAGATCGTCACCCAACCGAATAACCATCATTTTCCCATATAAAAGGATGTGTTAGGGTATCATTCCACATATATACATAAGAAAAATGAAACTCTCCCCGTTTCACATCCCCTCCTTGCCCCAAGCATTTGCAACCCTTTTGTGAGAATTGCTTCAGAATTCCCCAATTTTCCTTCCTTCCTCCATCATAAACCCATTATACTTCCCGAGAAGAAGATTTAAAGGAGAATATTATCGAAGGTGCACTTGGAGCTTGGTGAAGAGGAGACCAAACTAGGTCCATGGAGCAGTAGTCAACTTTGGTTGTAAGTGATCATTGTATTATCAATAAAAGAAGTACTTTTCTTGTCCCAAAACATGATGTGTTGAATGTTTGAATTTGTTTTATTTTTTTATTCTAACATATAACCCTTATTTATGTATTAAATGTATGCTTGTATCTTTCTGTTTGTTTTTATTTGAATGCAAGCCATCCTTGGGAGGAGGTTTGTAGTCAATGAAGCTATCAAGTGCGAGAGGATTGTCACCGGACGCGGAGTAAAGGTACAATTACCTGATCCTTCTCGTTTTTATTTTCTTTCATAAGTTTGGAGTATGTTTGGGGTATTTAGAGAAGCAAGAGACTTGTAAACGGTTATTGATCTTCCTGCATTGTAAACCTTGGTGTAGCCATAGGGGGAGTTTTCCCGCTAGCACTAGGTGGTGAAAAATGACCACACTTTGACCGATGATATATTTCAAATCGTAAGTCAAAATAATGTGAAACTTGAATCATTGGAATGTTGGAAACAAAATGAAATCAATGAAGATGTCACATTGAACTCAATTAAAAATGAAAATATCATAAAATAAAAAAATTGGAAAAATTTGGGAAATATTTTGGCAAAACTTTTAATGTTACAACATTATGCTTATGAGTAAAGTTCTATGTCTGGTATATAGGAAAGGATACATATTTGTATGATTTTTATGCATGCATGTAATTCAATGTCTCTCTACCAAAATGATGAGAGAGACGTCCCTAGTCATTGTATGTATCATTGTAATCCTATGGCATATTCATGTACTCTCATGTACACACACACACACACACACACACACACACACACATATATTTCTTCGTGCACCACGGTGTTGGAATTCCTAAACCCAACTAGTCTTTCAAAGGATAGGGTACTGTGAAGAAACCATGAGGAAACCATGGATTACCTTGATCAAGAACAATCATTATCGAGGCTCAATAAGACCTCATAAGGACTCAAAGAAAGATATCCATAAAATGGATAAGATCATGAGAAAACTGTTAAGTCAGTGGAGAAGCCCTAATTCATTTCAGAAGAATCATTTCAAGCCCTTTTATTGGAACATAGTTAAGATGCGACCTCATTTGTTGAATGCTCTAAAAGGAAAAAAATCATGACCCTTCATCGGAGTTAAGCACAAAGCCATACTCTAAAATCAACATGGTTCGTTGATCTATTGGGGAGTTATTATAAATGATTCTATATCGTTGGTTCCATGGACATTAATAGGTTCAAAGCCTCCTGGTCAGAATGACCTAGACCATCCATCAGGGTGAGGCCACAATGAAATGTTTTCCATAGATCTTGGTGAATGATGTTGGAATGGGACCAAGGAAAAAGGGTGACATCATCATGACTTACCTTGATGACTAGTATCATCACTAGGTCCCAAGAGGGTACGTGCTAATTGATGATCAAAGAAAGGGGAAAGGGAGAGTCCTTATCAAATCATCGCATGAGTCAAGTGGCATAGAATTTTAGCCGTCAGATCCATGAGATGGAGGCTCTATGTGAGTACCTTATGTCCTGATTGAATAAGGCCATGTGTCACCCTAAGAAATTCCATGTGTCAAATGGTATGTGTACCAGGTGCCACCCTATGTGTCATGCCATGCATCGTTAGAAAAGGGAAAAATGACTAAGTGTTGAAACTTCTTGGACTCATGAAAGTTAGGGTCGTATAATTATACCTTTGTGAGTTTACGAGTCTGTCATTCCACGAAGGGAAAAATGACTAAGTGTTGAGGCTTCTTAGAATCATGAAATTTAAGGTCATAGAATTGCACCTCCATGAGTCCACGAGTCCACAAAGGGGAAAAATGACCAAGTGTTGAGACTTCTCAGACTCATGAAATTTAGGGTCATATAATTACACCTTCATGATTCCATGAGTTTGTGAAGGGAAAAAAGACAAAGTATTGAGATTTCTCATATTCACAAAAGTTGGGGTTGTAGAATTACACCTCTGTGAGTCCGCGAAGGGAAAAATGACTAAGTATTGAGGCTTCTTGGACTCATGAAAGTTAGGCTTGAAGAATATTACCTCCATGAGTCCACGGGTCCATAAGTCCATTAAGATAGATAAATGGCTATGTGTCGATATTTTTTGGGAGGACTTGTGAAAGAATAATTATAATGAGATGTAGTTGAGAGTCCACGAATATGTGAATCTGTGAATAAAAAGGTGTTGTCATCGAAAATCCCTTGAATAAGTATAGAAAATTGGAGATGCTAATGGAAGAAATTAATATAAGTTATAAAAAACAAGAAAAAAATTTAGACAACCCACCCCTTAGAATATTTAAGGGGTCGGGTGTGTTACAAAGTGGTATCAGAAAAAGCAACTACACTTGGCCTGCTAGGGCTCAAGAAGGAGTTAAATACGTTTTATTATAAAAGTTATAAAGGGATGGATATATTTCCTTACCCTATTTATAAGGACCTACTAATATCTAGCCAGGTGACCAAGTACATAGACCTTTGAGGGCGTTGACATTTGTTGGCCACGAGGTAATTTCTTCACCCCTAAGAATGAAACTGTGGCCTTAATGACCCCCACATGTTCCTTAATGGACCCCCTAAAAAAATACCAACACAAACTAAGCTTAGTTAACTCACAAGTGGCTTAGGTGGGAGCGTCACGTTGGAATCATCGATGCTTTAGCGTAATTCATGACCACTTTCATAATGTATGTCGACGTGGACTATTGACTTGACCATAATCAACGATCGCAATTTGAAACCTTACCCACCTAGATTTTGACCACAGAAACCCTGACCAATGATGTATATTTAAAGACCATATAAACCTACAGTCCTCGATTCCCCATTTTACATGGCACATGGAAGCTCAACAAAATTAATTTACCCCAAAATATCAAGAATAATAACGCGACAAGTAATTCATCACGGGGATTTATCAAAAATATTTGTACTGGGGAGAGGAACATAGTTATGTGTTTCTTTTACATAACTAAATAGGGACTATATACTATTGTAAAACACTAGATTTCTATGGCATAATATCAGTTTACAAATGAACCATTCTATTTTTAAGATAATGGCCAATTCGACTAACAAAGAACTGTTGATTCTCAACACTTAACCAGTCTGATAATTCCCAGAAAAATTATAATAACCATGATGGTGACCCGCCAGGAATGGGGGGAGATTTCCCATAACAAATAGGAAGAATATGATGAAAGGAGAAAGGTATAAACCCCTCCAAACTTGGTTGAGACCGTGATAAGTATCGGGTAGACTTGCAAATATTTAAGGTTGATAATGATCAACTAATGAAGGAGCATGAAAAACAGACTGAGATAAATGTTGTTGCAAATTTTTTCATATCTATAGTGGAAATTGCAACACGGTCCAACCTCCAGCAGCATGGCAAAAAATTGACCTAAGAAAACCCATAGTTTACCTGAAATGTAGAGGCACAAACCTAAAATAAGAAACGCAATCAGAAACCCTCTCAATAAGGCTCGTCATTGAGCCAAGATGCATGCCAAAACCAAAGATTCATCTAAGTCTTTCTCTAGTGAAGGAGTAGAAATATCCATAGAACTGTCCAGCAGTAAGACCAGTTCCCATCCCAAGAAGAAGGGGAATAGAAAGAAGTACTCCAAGGGAAGGGACCCCAAGGAATTTAAGAAATCCAAGACACCTACTTTTGATGAGGAAATCAAAAAAGAGGAAGAAGAAGAAGAACTAAAAGAACAAAGAAGGAACCATTGAAATGTTGGGGTTGTGCAAAAAAACACATGATAAGAGACTATCCTCACATCCAAACAACAAGGGAATTTACAATGTCCAAGAGGCTACCACAGTCGATGATGTCGCCAGAAGCACACCCAAAATCCATGCATATTTGGACAATCAAGAAGCAGACCACCAACCCTCAGTGGTGGAAATAAAAGGTATGGTCCCCAACAATTTTATTTCTATTATGAATGACCCTGGTTCTAATATGAGTTATATTTCTCCTCAAACTGTTGAGAAGTGTAAATTACAACAAGAAACACACACTAACCCATGGTTGGTACAATTGGCCACAGAACAAATATAAGGGTAACAAGAGTCATAACAGTGTGCCCAGTCATTGTCAATGGGTTTCCTACTCAAGTCACCTTAAGCATCCTTTGTCTAGGATCATACGACGTGTTGATTGACATGGATGGGTTGGATTCCCATAAATATAAATTGGACTATTATAACATAACTTTAGAATGTGAAGATGACAAATGGGAGAGAAGAACTTTACAGGGAATTCAAAAACCTCTCTCAGTAAGAAAGATATCATCCCTCCAAATGAAGAAGTATTGTAGAAAGGGGTGCCCTTTGTATGAAATACATGTATTAGATTCCATTAAGGACCAAAAACCAAGCCTATAAGGGCACCCTATAATGAAATATTTTAGATATGTGTTTCCAGAAGAGGTACCAGGGTTACCTCCCAAGAGAGATATCTCTTTCTCAATAGAGTATGTACCTGGAGAAGTGTCAATGTCTAGATCACCCTATAGGATGAGTACCCCAAATTTAGTGGAGCTCATATTTCAACTAAAGGAAATGTTAAACAGGGGTTACATTAAACCTAGTGTGTTTCCCTGGGGAGAACCATCCTTATTTGTAAATAAGAAGGATGGCACACTTAGGTTTTGCATAAATTATAGGAAACTCATTTAAATGACAATTAAGAATAAGTACCCCTTGCCTAGGATTGATGACTTATATGAAAAATTAAGAGGTGCCACCATCTTTTCCAAGATTGATGGGAGATACTAAGATCACTAAGTTCAAATCAAGGATGAGGACATCTATAAAACCTCCTTTAGTACAAGGTATGCATACTATGAATTTGTGGTGGTGTCATTTGGTATCACCAATGCACCGGCCACTTTCATGTGTTTGATGAACAATGTACTCGACAAGTTCTTGGATAGATTTGTATTATTTTTTATTGATGGAATCCTAGTTTACTCAAGGAGTAAGGAAGGTCATGAAGAACACCTAAAGCTATTGCTCCAAGTACTAAGAGAACAAAAGATATATGCTAAGCTTAGAAAGTGTGACTTCTTCCAAAGGCAAGTCCATTATTTAGGCCATGTTGCCTCTAAGAAAGGAGTAGAAGTTGACCTTAATAAGATCAAATCCATTATAGATTGACCCACACCTAGAGATGTCACTAACATTATATCCATCATGGTTTTAGAAGGATACAATAGGAGATTCATAAAAGGATTTTCTATGATTGGCCACCCAATCACTTCACTACAGATAAAGAGGGTGAAATTTATTTGGAAAATAGAATGTGAGGTAAGTTTTCAGCAGCTAAAACACCTCTTAACACATTCCCTGGTACTAAAAATTGCAGACCCAAATAAGGAATTCCTGGTGTGCATTGATTCCTACAAGGAGGGACTCGGAGGAGTCCTCATGCAATAGGGACATGTAATATGTTATGAATCCAAAATAATGAGTAAATATTAAATAAATTATGTAACCCATTACCTAGAGATAGCTTCCATAGTGCATGCTTTTAAAATGTGGAGTCACTACCCCCTTGGTAGAAGGTTTTTCCTCATGACTGACCATAGTGGGTTGAGGTATTTATTAAACTAACCCAAGCTAAATTCTAGGCAATCCAGGTGGATGGCTCTTATCAGTGATTTTGAATTTGAAATAAAACACATCAAAGGAAAAAAAAAAAAGTGGTTGATGCCCTAAATAGAAGTATGCAAGTAATTCATTTAGAAACCATGAGTACTTATGAAATATACCTCAAGGAAAGAGTTAAAAGTGCACATGAGTTATATGAGTTCTTCAAAACCATGAAGATACATCCAGCGCAAGAGCTCATTAGGATGAAGTATGTAGGTTATCAAATGACAAGTGATGGCCTACTAACATACAAAGGGAGGTTGTATATCCCAAATTGTGATGCCTTTAAAAAGTTCATATTGGATGAACTACACAAAACACCATATGTTGGTCACCCCAATTATCATAATATGATTACAACCCTTAGGAGATTGTTTTATTGGCCAAGAATGAAAAAGGACACAAATGATTAGCTGGCTAAGTTTCTAGAGTGCCAACAAGTCAAGGTAGGACACCAACACCTAGTAGGGTTGTTGCATCCCCTTCTTATTCCAGAATAGAAATGGGAAACCATTTTCATGGACTTCATCATTGGACAGCCCAAAATGACCAAACAAAGTGATTCCATCATGGAAGTTATGGATAAATTGAGAAAGGATTCCCACTTCATTCCGGTAAAATCCACTTTCAAGGAAATAGACATTGCCAACATCTTCATGAAATAAATATTCATACTACATGAGATGCCCAAGGAAATTATATCTCATAGGTATTTAAAATTCACATTGGAATTTTGGAAGTCCTTGTTCATTGGTTGTGGAACACAACTGTTGTTTACTACAGCCTCTACCACCCCAAATCTGATGTAAAAAATAGATAGGGTTAACCAAATACTAGAAGACATTTTAAGGATGCATGTAATGCATAAACCGAGGAAATAGGAAGAGTATCTAACCCTGGTATAATTTTCCTACAATAATGGATACCATGAATCCTTGAAAATTTCCCCTTTTTAGTCCCTCTAAGACATAAATGCAATATCCCAATAAGTTGGGATAATCCAGTAGACAAGGTTACCCTTGGACCTGAAATTCTAATGGAACTAGAACAACAAATGACCCAGAGAAATAAAAAAGTGAAGGTCGACCAAGACCGATAGAAGAGTTACGCAGATAAAAAAGAAGTAATAAATAATTTAAAATAGGATATCATGTGTATATTCAAATACAAACCAAGGATAATATCCTTAAGAATGGGAGCATGTGATAATATAACACCCAAATTTTGGGGCCCTTTTGAAATTTTGGACAGAATGGGACCTTTAGCCTATAAAATGACCTTTCCCCTCATAGTGAAGGCACATAATTTGTTCCATGTTTCCTTATTAAAGAGATATATACATGATGTTACTCACATAATTGACTAGTCTGTGATACAATTGTATCTAGAGGGAGAGTTCCAACCAGAGCTGTAGTGTATCCTAAACAGGAGAGAGATATCTATCAGGAATATAACCATTTCTTAGGTCAAGGTGCAATGGGAAAAATCTGGTCCTGATGAAGCAACTTGGGAAATGGAGGATTCCATGAAACATGCATACCCTTTTTTGTTCACTGTTGAGTATGGGGTTTTTATGTTAAATAGAACACTGAGGGAGGTGTTACATTAAGGGGAGGGGGTTATAACTCCCTTCTTTCCCCCAATCTATAATTATAAGTGTTATTATCACAAAAAATAAGACAAACCATGGGTAATCAAGGATAAACAATGGACCGTGATAGATTTTGTAATCTCTCTCTCTCTCTCTCTCTCTCTCTATATATATATATATATATATGTGTGTGTGTGTGTGTGTGTGTGTGTGTGTGTGTGTGTGTGTGTGTGTGGTAGGGTTATGCATTGACAAGGACTTTCTTAAAAAGTAATCACGATAATTTTTGTAAAATGTTTTAACTTACCTTGATGTGCATGGAAGGGTTATGCATCGGTGTGATTAATTCTATTTAACACAATCACACAAGAATTGGTTTTGAAAAAATGGTTGATATTTAAAAAAATATTTTAACCAATCTTTGACATTGGTGCATGTAGTAGGGTTATGAACTAGTCTGGTAAATTTTAATTGGAATGTAAATAAGAGTTTTCTTTATAAAAAATTATATCTCTAGTGTAGTGTACATGATAGTGTTACACCTTGGAGTGATTAAATCTATTTGGCAAACTAACAAAAATTTTTATGAAAAAATTGTCGACATTTTTTTATAAAATATTATAACCTACCTCCATGTGCATGGTAGAGTTATGCAATGGTGTAGTTGAATTTATATGGTGCATTGATAAGAATTTTTCTGAAAAAAGGATAGCCCTACCATGGTGCACATGGTATTTCATGTGCCAGATGTGTATATTGGTTATAACTATAAACATTGCCATCTATTTTTTTTAATTGTTTTTTACAATATTCATGTTTTTATTTGAAACTAAAACATGTCTAGTTGGTATTTACTTTGTAATGAATTCTGCAAATGAAATTTTCAACCCTTTAACGTTTTTATAAATGTTGAGATATTTCCAAAGGCAAAATATCACCTTAATGAAATCCTTTATGAAGAAGTTGTGTCTCTTGCAAGTTGACCTATGCTTTTGACCACCATGGTATTGAGTGGATGCCACATCAACCCAATATTCACACTTGTGGACTTTAAAAAAGATTTTGTAGGGTCCAAAAACTGAACTCTAATTGGTATTTGAGGCATGCAAAAACCCTAATCCTAACCTCAAATGGCTATTAACACATGATAAATAGTGTTCCACTAGGAAATGAAGAGGTTCCATTCTTATTGTATTTGATTTATTGTTCCATAGTTGAGTAGAGAAAATGAGTGGGATGAACATGTGAAGTAGAAGACCTTGTAGTAGCCATACAGGCCATAATATTTATGGAAACTCCATAGTGAATTCATCTTTCATTGTATTTTCATTCCATACTTGAGAAAAAAATAACAAGGCACACTCCTCACCTTGTAGCTAGATTTTCCCATATTGGATTTCTTAGGGTATATCTTGCTTTTATTATGTGGTTTTTATAATTTTATCTCTTTTTATTGTATACTCAATTTATTTCAGTAATTTGAGATTTATGCTTGTAATATTAAGTTATAATAATAAATAAAAATTAGATAGTAGAGATATTTTGTAGAAAACTTGAAAGATTTGTTATGATGAATTATTCTAGTGGAATATCCACAAAAGTTTATAGATCGTGAACAATATTTATTATCTCTTTTGGTGCAACTGTATGTTTGTCTTATTTAACAATATTCATATTTACAAAAAATATGGAAGGCTCCCATGGCACATGTGCATCAAGCATTACAATTACTCAAGGATAACCACTTGTACATCATATATTTCAAATGCTCTTTGGGTGCTTTTTAAGTGGACTGTTTGGGTCACATTGTTGGTCAAGACAAGGTGAGGGTTGGCCCCATGAAAATTGAAGCAATGAAATAATGGTCACATCTAAATGCATTGAAAATCTTACATGGTTTTCTTCACCTCAATGGCATTTGTGTTGAACTATGGTAGAATTTATTCCCCATTAAGTTCCTTTCTAAAAAAACATGCTTTTGTATATAATGATGCAATTGAGTAGGCCTTTTAGGCTTAAAGGAATCTATGTGTACTACTCTAGTCTTAGTGGCATCAAAATTTATGATCCAGGTGGATATTGGTGGCCACCCACCTGTTCCAACTGGCTCCTCTTTTCAGTTTTTAGTGCAACATGTTCTTCTGTACTTCTTTGTAATTGTGGGTTCTACACTTTCAGGGATGTCTGAAGCCCTACACATCTTCCAGGTGTATACTGGTGGCCTCCCACCTAATCCAATTGTCTTATTTTGTATGTTTTCATGTCAGCATATCTTGTTGTACTTCTAGGGCCGTTTTGGGGCCCTAAACAATGTTTTTTTGGCTCACCACATTCAAATTGTAGATGAAGTCACAGTTTGACGGTGTAATGCGCAGTTCTCGAAAAGACCTTTCCAACGGGCTATCACGTGCCTAAAACGAAGATCGTATGCAAAATTTACAACCCTGGGAAGTTAATGTACTAACTTACCCAAAAGGGGCCCACATGACTTTTGGCGTTTCATCTCCTAGGGTTAGGTTTTTGGATGTTTATGGTTTTGGCATTCATGCTTATCATAAAAATGCCTTCAAAGCCTCATTGCAATCATCTTCTTACGAATTAGCGTAGTCGTCACATATCTTCTTAGAGATAAAGATGCCACCATTCTAGCGAGTCTTGCACTCTATGTTTTTACAGTCTCTTTACAATTATTTCATTAATAGAAATCAAGTAGTGTTGTACTTCTCTCTTTCTGGCAATTTTTCTGTTTATGAAAAATTTTAGGAGTATTTCATTGTAATATCTCTGCTTTCATTTTGTTCCAAAAATGATCTGGATCAGTGGTATCAAAGCAGGCTGCTCTTGATCGTTTTTTAGCGCATGTCCCCGAGGAGGTCCGAGTATAGCTAGTTGGGTCTCGAGTTTGTCTCTCTTGAGCACAATCACTCTCGCACACCCAAGAAACCCTCGATGGCAGAAGAAAAGAAAAACAACGGAGCAGATGATTTTATTAACTTGTTTCTTAAGCAATCTCTCGCGTGAAAGAGGGAGGAAATGATGGATAATTTTGCACACATCCTTCAATGCCTGCCGATAGCAATAGGCACATCTTCATCAAGCGGCCATTTTGGAGGAACCTCTCCCTTAAAGGTACAAGTTAATTTTGATATTCCCATAATTTAAGTTCATATAGATGCGGATGCCCTAGAAAAATGGTTAAATCTATTAGAAGGTTATTTCTCTGTTCAAAAAAAATTCGATAGGAAAAATATCACCTTCGCACTCCTCGAGGATCTCCCCCATGTAAAACATTGGTGGAAAACTTACTGGAAGAAAAGTTCCATGGAGGAATTTGGAATATATGGGGCCAAGCTCACTTGGGATTTTTTGTGGATGTGGTCAAAGAATAGTACTATCGTGTTGATAACTATGAAGAACAGTACATGAGATGGACCACATTGCATCAAGAGAAGAGCTAAACAGTGTCGGAGTTCATAAATACTTTCCATACCTTGCGCACCAAGCTGGGTATCAAAAACTCCGAGTGACATATGGTTCTAAAATATCGTGGGGCTATGCATAGGTACATCCAAACCGAAATGGATTTCACAAACATCTCATCATTGGGAGTTGCCTATCGATATGTTGTCAAAATTGAGCAGAAATTTAGGCACCAGAACAAATGGGAATTTGGGTCTGCAAATCTACAACAACCAAAGCACATTAAAGATGACCCTAACCAACAACCAATCCAAGACACGATACAAAAAGGGCAAAGTAAAGATGAAGAATGACACTGGGAATTGGTGTGACTTCCACAAAATCCCCTAGCACAACACCAATGAATGTTGCTCGAAACAGTCATTGGTGTTCGAGGTCAAAGACACAGAGCCGAACCTTGATTCAGAATCCTATCTAGAAAATATTGAAAACAGACAGATCATCGATGCAGACCCCACTGCTACTGTCGGGACCACAACAATTTAGCTAAAAGAACCAATAGATCCTGAAGAGGGGGAACACCTCTTCCATTCATATATGTGGGTGGAGGGGACCCCATTGCATTTCATTATTGATAATGATAGCCAGAAGAACCTCATCTCAGCTAAGGTCGTCAAACAATTGGGATTGTCGACAACACCACACCTCCCCACAGCCATAAAACATCGGGTGGCTTCACCAAGGACGAGATCCTCGTGTCATCCAGCAGTGTCGCTTGTCCTATGGCATCCATCCCTTCAAGGATGAGGTAGTGTGTGATATTGCCCCTCTTGATGTCTGTGATGTTGTTTTGGGCCAACCATATATGAGGAAACACCATGTTTTCTATGAGTCTAGACCCTGTAGTGTCATTATTACTCTGGGAGGTCATCTCTACAGGATACCAGAGGTAGTTCTGACTACTGCTCCACCAAAACAGCATCGCAAGGTAATCTCTCATTATGCAAAATTCATCATCTTCATAGTTTGTTCAAAGGATGCACATAACACCACTACAACCATTGCAGCCTCAACACCTTCTATCCAACAAAAATAGATTATTGAAGAGACAAAAGATATTGTTTCTTCACCTACAATGGTGCCTACACAATGCCCCATCCAACTCAGAGACAACAGGTTGGTGGAACAGATTCAACCCCTCCAACAATAGGGTTGTGACAATCTTCTGCAAGCCAAGAAGCACAACTTCTCCAACAAGGCACACAACTCATCAAGCATCAGATTCAACAAATGCTTTCCCCTCTTCCATGGGAACTCAACGCAATTGAGACCATTGCTTCATAAGGGGGGAGGAATGACCTAGGTGGATATTGGTGGCCACCCACCTATTCCAACTGGCTCCTCTTTTTAGTTTTTAGTGCAACACGTTCTTTTGTACTTCTTTGTAATTGTTGGTTCTACACTTTTGGGGTTGTCTAAAGCCCTACACATATTTCAGGTGGATACTGGTGGCCTCCCACCTAATCCAACTAGATTATTTTTTATGTTTTCATGTCAACACATCTTGTTGTACTTCTAGGGATGTTTTGGGGCCCTAAACAGTGTTCTTTTGGCTCACCACGGTCAAATTGTAGACGAAGTTAAAGTTTGATGGTGTAGTGCATAGTTCTTGAAAAGACCTTACCAATGGGCTATCACGCGCCTAAAATGAAGATCGTATGCAAAAGTTATGACCACGAGAAGTTAATGTACCAACTTACCCAAACGAGGCCCACATGACTTTTGGCGTTTCATCTCCTAGGGTTAGATTTTTTGATGTCTAGGGTTTTGGCATTCATGTTTATCATAAAAAGGCCTTCAGAGCCTCATTGTAATCATCTTCTTATGAATGAGAGTAGTCGTCACATCTCTTCTCAGAGATAAAGCTGCCACCATTCTAGCGAGTCTTGCACTTTGTATTTTTATAGTCTATTTACAATTCTTTCATTAATAGAAATCAAGTATTGTTGTATTTCTCTATTTTTGACAATTTTCAGGAGTATTTCATTGTAATATCTTTGCTTTCATTTCGTTCCAAAAATAATTTGGATCACTTTACCAAAACTTTCATCCTGGAATGTGATGCATCAGGAACATGTATTAGGGTAGTGTTATTTCACTTGAGGGGTGCCCGTTGACTTTCATCAGTAAACAATTCTATAACATAAATTTACACAAGACTACATATGAGAAATAAATAAACTCCATCCTTCACATAGTGGATACATGGCATTGTTACCTCATTGGGAGGCATTTTTAGATCAAGACAGATAATAGGAGCTTGAAGCATTTTTTGGAACAATATGTGTCTTCACCTAAGTAGCACAAGTGGGTCAATAATATGTTAGGTTATGATTATGATATCATATACAATAATGGCAAGGAGAATGTTGTGGTTAACACCTTGATGTGGAAATACGAAGAGGATGGGTCCCTGTTTTTTTATACTTACTAGTACTAGATTAGATTTCTTAGATATGCTAGGAATGGATAACTAATGCCAAAGTCATTCAAATCATCTAAATGTAACTATAGGAGGCCCCAAACCACAATATAATTTATACTTGGTAGTACAATACCTTAATGTTTAAAGGGAATTTTTTTGGTGCAACACTCTACTTTAACATCACACATGTTTGTGGAATTACATCTCTCAGCCACTAGAGGTCACTCTGGATTTCAAAAAACATATGAATGGGTTAAGTGTTCTTTCTTTTTGGATTCCATGAAGAGGGAGATAAATGCATTTATCATTGAATATGACACATGCCAAAGAAACAAGGGTGAAACAGTGAAGACCCCTAGGGCATTGCATCCTCTTTTAACCCCTCCCACCATCTCGACTGACAGTTCCATGGAATTTATAATGGGGCTCCCTAAAGTTGGAAATACAATTCTAATCACTGTGGTTGTTGACCATCTTTTAGAATATTCCCACTTTTGTGCCTTATAGTGCTTGTTCTATTCATCCACCATTTCACAAGTCTTCATGGAAAATATTTTTAATTTGCATAACATACCTAATTCCGTTGTAATGGATCATGATACTACCTCCAAAAGAAAAGTATGGAAGGACTTGTTTAAATTATACAACAACCAACTAAAAATGAGCACAACTTATCTCTCCCAAGCATATTGTCAAACAAATGTCATCAACAAGTTCCTGAAGACTTATTCGAGATGTTTTTCATTAAACTGATAAGGCTAGTGGGTTTAATGGCTCCCCATTGAAGATTGGTGGTATAATACCACCTATTATGTTGCAACCAAAATGTTACTTTATGAAGTTGTTTATGGAAAAAAAAAAAAAAAAAAAAAAACAGTTGTAGTCTCATACTTCTAGGCACGTCCAAGGTTCAAGAAGTAGATGTTAATCTTACAACCAAAGATGACATTTTCAATACACTTAAGGACAATTTGGTCATGGCTCAAAACATAATGAAACAATAGAAAAAACAACAACACTCAAAGCACTACTTTGAAGAGGGCGTTGAGGTCTTTCTGTGTCTCCAACCCTATAAGAAGACATCTCTCAGGGAAAAGGGCTTCCAAAAATTAGTGCCCAAGTTCTATGGCCCTTATCAAATCTTTGAATGCATTATACATATTCCTACTAATTAACTCTCCTAACACATGCCAAAATCTACCCAAAATTTTGTGTCTTATTTAAAGAAAGTGATAAAATTGAATTAATACATTAAATTAAAGCCATCCTCCTGAACTTAATACAAAGGGTTCCATTTTATTATAGCCGGAGATAGTAATTGAATGTCCATCGTTTTACAAAAAGTGCACCCACTTTTTTTTAAGAAAAAAGTCAAACTTTTTAGACATAAAATTCAATATGCAATAAAATTTAGATATTCTTATGTTTGAGTTGGTTGATAAACGATACTCCTCTTTATTCACCCCTTAGAATGATTCACCATTTTTGTATTAATATATTGATAAAAAAAATTATGTTTAGTTATTTGATTTATATATTAATTAAAAATAATAAATTAGTTAATGGTATCGCTTGAGTGGTTTAATAACTAAGAATGTACACTTTCTCTATATAGGTTATTGATTGAATTTGAAGAGATAGGGAAATACCATTCTTCATATGACGTCTGAGTAAAATAGATTAAAGTCTTAATTTATGTGTTAATGTTCGGTGGTAGAATTTCAAAATAATAATTTCAAGACGTTCCAGTAATGTTTTCAAACATTAATGGCGTTTCACAATAATATCCAATGACACGAATAATCAAATTTCCAGAAATACTTTCTGCCCGAAAATAAAATGTTCTGAGCGCTAATATCTACATGAAAAATTATTATATTTATTAATATGGATTTGTATTAATATTAAAATTCATATTTTATAATTATATAATATCATTGTGCAAGATTGTATCATCTTTGTATTTGTGATATTATTTGCATAAAAATGTAATGTTCTGAGCGCTAATATCTACATGAAAAATTATTATATTTATTAATATGGATTTGTATTAATATTAAAATTCATATTTTATAATTATATAATATCATTGTGCAAGATTGTATCATCTTTGTATTTGTGATATTATTTGCATAAAAATGTATTATATTTATCAATATGGATTTGTATGGCTTTGTGTTAATTATAATTTATATTTTATAATGATAACTTGTAGTGAAAATTTATTATATAGTTTTTTAATATGATAAAGAGGATATTGTACTTTATGTTTTATAGATAATTTGATTATGAGATTTAAATTAAAAAAATAATTGTAAAAAAAATAAAAAGTCCTAAATTATTTATGTAAATAGTTGCTTGGAATGTAAAAATAAAATCACAATAAAGTTTTTAAATTTAATTTGTTTATTTTGATTTAAATTTAATAAATTTAATTTAATTTTGATTATTTTGATTTAAAATTTTACAAACAAAATTATAATTGTAATTGTAAAAAGCACATTTAAAATTATGATGCCCATTTTTTATTTTTTTTTGGGTAAATTTAGGTAGTCATATATTAATTAGTATATAAAAATATATATATATTTGCTAGGTTATCTCTTAACTTTTGATAATTTTACTTGTTTTGATCTTTAATACTAACAATTTTGTTTATAATGGAAATATAGTTATCTAGTCTAGAAGATCGAGACATAATAGTATGCAAATAACAAAAGTTGTTCTTAAGACAAACAATTGTCATCCTATAGTCTATTTCATGTAAAATATGGAATCCAGAGGTTCTCATGCTATCCACTTTCTCCACATTCCCCCACCTTTCTGCATTGTTCCGCCCCGCATCTTGAATTTCAAAAATTTCAATGTGGAATGTGAAGATTCTCATGTTGTCCCCTGTTTTTGCATTCTCATACCTTTCCTTATTGCCACCCTCTACATCTAGCATTCCAAAAAAAATTGTACATATTCATGTGGAGGTTCTCATGTTGTCCCCTTTCTTCGCATTCCCCCGCTTTTTCACATTGTTTCTCTCCTCTTTTCACATTCTAAAGAGTTCTATGAAAAATGTAGAGGCTCTTATATCGCTCCCTTTCCTCCACATCCTACACATTTCTGCATTGTCGTCCTCCATAAACCACATTCCAAAAAGGTTCTATGTAGAATGCAGATGTTTTCATGCCACTTCATTTCCCTTCCTACCTTCACATTATGGACTCCTACATCCTGCATTCTCCTTCCACTTTTACATCATGCACTCTCACATACTACACTCCCACTCCCACACTCCCACATATTGCTTCTACATTTTTCTTTTGTTTTTCATATCAGATCTATGGATGTTGAGACAATCATCGTTTAGGAGGTTGTATTCATATGATCCCAAGTTACATCCAACTCTTGAGTGGCCAACAACACTTCTTCATTGGCTAGTATGTTCGCTAGAAAAAAATAAATTGTGATTTACATGGAGGGGAATGATTGCTAAGATGAGCGAAGTGATATTGGTTATTGCTTCCAATCCCAAGGACACTCTCCAATTATGCATGAGCTTGTCAGCTTGGATGTCATTCAACATTTATTTGAGTGTATTCACCAATATGAGGGAGTCCCCTTCCACTATCAACTTGTCATACCCATGAACTGAGGCAATGAGAAGGCCCCTTTCTAGAGCGACTAGTTTCGCTGCATTATTAGTTTTTAACCCTAGGAACTATGCAAACACCTCAAGGATATGACCAAGGAGTCCCTAAAAACTACTCCTAATCCTAATGGGCCTGGATTTCCTTTTGAGGCACCATAAAAATTGAGTTTTATAAATCCCAAAGGTTGGGAAAACCACGCTTCAAGGAATTTGTCTTGTGGCACAAAAGTGGGTGCCTTCTCCAAAAGTTCCATAGGGTCAATGTCTAAGAGATGAAGAATTCATTGGTTCTCATCAGAATATTTTTATTTCATTTTAGTTGACCGGGAGAAAGAATGGATAATTTATTTTATGTTTTGAAACATTTATGTCAATAAGATATCCCCTCCCCTTTTCTCATATTCGAATGTACATTGATTATGTTCTTTATGAAACCCCCATGGAAGAAATATTGGAAGAAGCTACCAAGCTTTGTTTAGGGTCTAGTTGTCAAAGGGAGAGGAGTGCCACTCTTCTATGGTTTCCTGAATGCCATTCTTTCTTCTATATGTTTTCCTAAAGGTAGTAAGTAGCATGATGATCCCTCAAAAAATCTACCTATATGCATTGGTTAAATAAGTGTTACGCTGACTCAACCTATTTATTGCACATAAAGAAAATGGATGGTCCTTTGAATCCTCTCTTTTGAAGCTTATCCTATGTTCGGAATTTATTTTTGACTCACACCCAGAGGAAGGTGGAGACTTTTGGCCATGTCCCAGGAGTCCAGAATTGTTGCTAGAGAATTTCTCTTTGAAGTGCATTGTTCCCTAACTCCAAATTATAAGCTTCTTTAACTAAGTAGGTTACTCCACCAATCTATCCCCAACGGAGAGTGTCTTATCCCTCCTCAACTATGATTCTTCTTCTCTTTAATTATTTTCCTAAGAGGTATATTCCCTCTTGTGAGATTGGTGGAGGCCAACCTTTTCTTGATTTCTAGGTTCTCCATTCATTGTAGTATGTTCCCTAGCTCTCCTCCCAATACTGATTGACATGATACCAGTTCTAAGAGTGGAAGAGGTTTCTATTTTTTGTAATTTTTTTCTTGCATGTTTAGTAGTCCAACTCATACCAAGAGTCATCCCAAAAAAGAGAAAATTTCCCTAATCTAATTTCTCGGAAGAAATGGTTTTGCACAAAATATTTCCTCATCTATGTGTTATTCTATATCAATGAATTAGGTATGTGTCCCTCCATTCATATTAGATCTCACTCCTTGATATATTTTACATATTCATATTAGATCTCACTCCTTGATATATTTTACATATTTTACATAAGGTATTTAACTTAGTCAATGTCTATTCCAAAAGCTAACAAGAAAGGTTGTTTTGATGGACACCACTTCCTTGTTAGAGAGATGACCATAGTGACCATTTTTATTAAAAATATATTTGTCTAATATGATTGTACTTTATTTTTAATACTCATTCTTATATATAATAGAGGATTGAATTTAATTACTATCTCTAAAATATTATAGTTATTAATATTAATAATATATTAATTAATCTATCAAATCAATAGTTACATA
>SNQJ01S0001915.1:343822-368773 GCA_010110895.2 Picea sitchensis | reverse complement strand
AAGAAATTGGCAATAGTTTAGTTTTGTTGGAGGTTTGTTTTCATTTTGATGAATGGAATTGTTATTGTCTTTGATGGGAATTCATGCATTTAAATTTCGAATAAAAAGAGATATAGATATGGTGTTTGTGGTAAAGGAATTTTTGCGGTTGAGGCCATTTACATTGGATTCTGATTTTGATTCTCTTTAAAAAAACCACGGAATGGTCATATGACAAAATAACAACAATAAGAAAAAGAGCTAACTGTGGTAAGAATATAAGTAGAAAAACTTGAAAGAACAAAGAGGAAATTATGACTTATCGAATTGAAATCAGTGACATGGGGATGGAAAACGAGGATTCTTCTCTCACTACAGTCCTCCGCTCTACCAACTGAGCTAAGATGTTTAATGATTAAATTGCAAACAACCATTTTTATATAAATTATCTCTTAATTATTAACTATGCATTTTTCTTATATTAATCTTTATCCTATTAAAATTTAAATAATTTATTTTACAATAATATGAAATCCAAATCCTTAAACAAATACAAAATTAATATAGTTGAATATGAAAATGATGGAAATAGTGTTATGTTTTAGGCTTACCAGGTTTAGAAAATATGAATACTAAACTTCGTTGAATAAGATATAAAAAAGAGTGATCATCCTTGGAGGACATTTATTTATAAATTATCATTTTTAGTGAGTTATGGATTGTATTTTACATTGTAAAATTTAATTGACAAAGAGAGCATGGACCAAAGCTTCTGGGAAAGTCCAACAATGCACATGCTGGCACCTAGAACAACCATATAATCAACAATAATAAATCATAAAATACATTAAATATATTGCCAACTTAAAAATGGACTTGTGTTGAGATCACGATATAGTGCATTGTACATTATATAGATGGTTCCATTGGCCATCATAAAGCATATCACTTGTCATAGAATTCACATCGCCACACATCAACACAAGAAGCCTCATACGAAATAGAGTCACCATTCATTTAGGTGCTCACTGCTACATGTCTTTGCATTGCAAAGAATAGGGTCCTTGCACTGTACATTTGCAGATAATGAGGAGGAGATGGTTGTACATATCAGAGGAAACAATCTAAAAACATCCATCAGGTAGTGCATCCACAATAGATGTTGGAGATTTGTCACTAAGAAATTCCCTACCGAGTACTTTCTCTTTGACAACCTCTCCTCGAAAATGTCCAACCCTTGGCCCAACACATCCATATTCATATTCATGATTGCTACATCTATGTTGCCTCCCCCATTAACACAACAAATGTTCCAAAACAATGGTTGAAGTGGGGTGAAAGAATCATTGTGTTTTCACCTCACACCACTACTCAACTAAAGCTAGTTCCGACAGCGTCCTACCCAGGGGTCGTGTTGGAGTTACTTCACACACACCTAGGATTTATTTTTCCTAAGGTTATTCCTTGTTTATTAGTCATAATTAGTCATTATCGAGTCTCCTATATTTTAGGGGCGAATATTCCACCTGGAGAATATTCTCTTTCAGTTGACACTCCAGTTTGACTAGTTGAGTTGAGTTTAGATGTTGCATTGGTTTTGTCACCATGCAACATTGGGATCATCACCAACTCACTACTCTTTGTTCAGCCAGTTAACTGAAGATTAGTTGACTAGTTAACTCAGCTAGGTGGCAGTTCACTCCTGTAACTGCCTGAGAGACTAGACTAGGTGGCAGTTTACTCTTGTAAATACTGGTGTGTGTCTAGATCAATCTAGACCACCACTATGGCTCATTAGTTACTCATTTATCATATATATATTGTAAATTATTCACTCTTTGAGTATGGAATACGGTTAATGAGAATTCTTCCATTCTTTCTCTCTTGCTTCTTCTTTCTCAATTTCTCTCAGAAATGTGTGTGGTATTTTCTAGCTAGATCTATTATGTGCAGGTTCAACATATTTACATGGTATTAGAGCCAACGGACTGCTAAGAAAAAGCTACACCAAATCATTTTTTGCAGGTACAAAAGATTGAAGACAACAAAAAGATGGATTATTCGTCGGAAATACTTCTCACGCCTCATAACTATTTGGAATGGAAGCCAAAAATTATGCTTCATCTTAGATGCAGAGGCTTGTACCAAATAACCATGTCAATGGAAGAAAAACATGATTCTGTCGATGAGAAAAATGACTTTCTCAATAGACAATATATGGCCATAAGAAGTATCGGCATGTTTGTTTCTCCCGAACTTTTCCATCAAGTATATGAAAAATCACAATGATTAACTTTAAATGAATTATGGACCAGATTGGAGGTTCTATTTGGGAATAAAGAATATTGTGAATATTTCATGCATGAGGTCGAACAGATAGAGACAGAAGAGAAGCCATCAGAAGATCAAGCCTCTTATTATGAAGAGTCTTCTACAAATGTTTTTGCAGAAATTAGTATTCCAATAATTGAAGATGATGTCTACTCCATTTCAGATTAATTTTCTGAAATTCATATGGAATATATATGGCATGCATCTCAGGAGTCACATGCAGACACTTTTGCATGCACCATGCATGCATGTCAGGAGACAAAAAGAGAGCCGCGCACATCAGACACCATTCTGATATTTTATGAACACAATTTTTAGAAACAAATTGGATATTTGAATTCCTCTTGGAAAAATATCCAATTTAAAAAAAAACATCGTCCAAAATGGAGTCCGGAAACTGAAGTTATGATCATTTCAAAATCAACAAAATTTCAGCATTTTTCTGGAAATGACCGCACGGTTTTCAAAATTTCATCCAAAATTTATTTGGATATTTTTCATTACAAGAAGATAAAGTGGATATTTGTGGACATCTCAATGGTGCATATACTCCATCAGATTTGTGCAAACATCTACATATTCAAAAAAATCTTCAACGAGCACAAACTTGCACAGTTGCGAGGTCTTCTTAGAGTGAAGGACATGGTTGCTTAGCAACTGCCTTTTGTTCCTTATCATTTTTTATTTTATGCATTGTAATTTGAGGGGGGGTTTTGTTCCCATGAGGTTTTCCCTCTTTCCTCGTTTAGTTCAGTGTATCTTTTGTATTTGGTTACCTAACATGGCCTCGTAGCCGGGACCCATTCTTTATTTTCACCATAGTGATGTTCAGGGGGGGGTGTTGGAGTTACTTCACACACACCTGGGATTTATTTTTCTTAAGGTTATTCCTTGTTTATTAATCATAATTAGTCATTATACAGTCTCCTATATTTTATGGGAGAATATTACACTTGGAGAATATTCTCTTTCAGTTGACACTTCAGTTTGACTAGTTGAGTTGAGTTTAGATATTGCATTGGTTTTGTTACCATGAAACATTGGGATCATCACCAACTCACTACTCTTTGTTCAGTCAATTAACCGACGACTAGTTGACTAGTTAACTCATCTAGGTGGTAATTCACTCTCGTAACTGCCTGAGAGACTAGACTAGGTGGCATTTCACTCTTGTAACTGCTGGTGTGTGTCCATATCAATCTAGACCACCACTATGGCTCATTAGTTACTCATTTATCCTATATATTGTAAATTATTCACTCTTTGAGTGTGGAATACGGTTAATGAGAATTCTTCCATTCTTTCTCTCTTGCTTCTTCTTTCTCAATTTCTCTTTGCAAATGTGTGTGGTATTTTCTAGCTAGATCTATTCTGTGCAGGTTCAACACATTTACATGGTATTAGAGCCGACGGACTGCTAAAAAAAAGCTACACCAAATCATTTTTTGCAGGCACAAAAGATTAAAGACAACAAAAAGATGGATTATTCGCCGGAAATACTTCTAACGCCTCATAACTATTTGGAATGGAAGCCAAAAATTTTGCTTCATATTAGATGCAGAGACTTGTATCAAATAACCATGGCAATAGAAGTAGAGTTTGATTCTGTCGACGATAAAAATGACTTTCTCAATAGACAAGATATGGCCATAGGAAGTATCGACATGTCTGTTTCTCCCGAACTTTTCCATCAAGTATATGAAGAATCACAAGGATTAACTCCAAAAGAATTATGGACCATATTGGAGGTTCTATTTGGGAATAAAAAATATTGTGAAGATTTCACGCAGGAGGTTGAACAGATAGAGCCAGAAGAGAAGCCATCAGAAGATCAAGCCTCTTATTATGAAGAGTCTTCTACAAACGTTTTTGCAGAAATTAGTATTCCAATAATTGAAGATGATGTCTACTCCATTTCAAATTTATTTTCTGAAATTCATATGAAATATATATGGCATGCATCTCAAGAGTCACATGCAGACACTTTTGCATGCACCATGCATGCATGTCAGGAGACAAAAAGAGAGCTGCGCACATCAGACACCATTTTGATATTTTATGAACACAATTTGCAGAAACAAATTGGATATTTGAATTCCTCTTGGAAAAATATCCAATTTAAAAAAAAAATCGTCCAAAATGGAGTCCGGAAACTGAAGTTATGATCATTTCAAAATCAACAAAATTTCAACATTTTTCTAGAAACGGCCGCACAGTTTTCAAAATTTCATCCAAAATTTATTTGGATATTTTTCATTACAAGAAGATAAAGTGGATATGTGTGGACATCTCAATGGTGCATATACTTCATCAGATCCGTGCAGACATCTACATATTCAACCAAATCTTCAACAAGCACAAACTTGCACAGCTGCGAGGTCTTCTTGGAGTGAAGGACATGGTTGCTTAGCAACTGCCTTTTGTTCCTTATAATTTTTTATTTTATGCATTGTAATTTGAGGGGGGGTTTTGTTGCCATGAGGTTTTCCCTCTTTCCTCATTTAGTTCAGTGTATCTTTTGTATTTGGGTACCTAACATGGCCTTGTAGCCGGGACCCATTCTTTATTTTCACCATAGTGAGGTTCGGGGGGGTGTTGGAGTTACTTCACACACACCTAGGACTTATTTTTCCTAAGGTTATTCCTTGTTTATTAGTCATAATTAGTCATTATCCAATCTCCTATATTTTAGGGGAGAATATTCCACCTGGAGAATATTCTCTTTTAGTTGACACTTCAGTTTGACTAGTTGAGTTGAGTTTAGATGTTGCATTGGTTTTGTCACCATGCAACATTGGGATCATCACCAACTCACTACTCTTTGTTCAGTCAATTAACTGAAGACTAGTTGACTAGTTAACTCAGCTAGGTGGCAGTTCACTCTCATAACTTCCTGAGAGACTAGACTAGGTGGCAGTTCACTCCCGTAACTCCCTGAGAGACTAGACTAGGTGGCAGTTTATTCTTGTAACTACTGGTGTGTGTCCAAATCAATCTAGACCACCACTATGGCTCATTAGTTACTCATTTATCCTATATATATTGTAAATTATTCACTCTTTGAGTGTGGAATACAGTTAATGAGAATTCTTCCATTCTTTCTCTCTTGCTTCTTCTTNGTTGAGTTTAGATGTTGCATTGGTTTTGTCACCATGCAACATTGGGATCATCACCAACTCACTACTCTTTGTTCAGTCAATTAACTGAAGACTAGTTGACTAGTTAACTCAGCTAGGTGGCAGTTCACTCTCATAACTTCCTGAGAGACTAGACTAGGTGGCAGTTCACTCCCGTAACTCCCTGAGAGACTAGACTAGGTGGCAGTTTATTCTTGTAACTACTGGTGTGTGTCCAAATCAATCTAGACCACCACTATGGCTCATTAGTTACTCATTTATCCTATATATATTGTAAATTATTCACTCTTTGAGTGTGGAATACAGTTAATGAGAATTCTTCCATTCTTTCTCTCTTGCTTCTTCTTTCTCAATTTCTCTTTGCAAATGTGTGTGGTATTTTCTAGCTAGATCTATTATGTGCAGGTTCAACACATTTACAGGTCGGTGAGTCACTTCCAATAAGAACTATGTTTTTAACAAGTCATTTCAATAGTAAACAAGATTGATTTAGTAATTGTGTCCTACATGATAGTAAACTTTGGTTGCAATGTACCTAGTGAGTGTACTATTACTGTGTGGTTAAGATAATTTTTAGCTAAACTCTAGCATGTAATATATTGAAATAAATTTCTGTGAATTATGCACCAGGAGAATAATGGTTGAACCTTACAATGGAGTTCCAAATGACCAGTCTAATGGGATATGTAAATTTAATATATACAAAAATTGATGGAATACTCGTTGATGTCATCACGAGTGTACAAAGAATCCTTGGAGGCCTATAAATTTAATATATACAAAATTTGATGGAATACTCGTTGATGTTGTCACGAGTGTACATAGAATACTTGGAGGCCTGCAGGATTGTGGAGGTTCTATCGTACCCTTGGTGAAATTTCCTGCTCATGTGAAGAGTCATGGACATTCCATCATCATCATCATTCTGTCTAGACGATATTGCAGAGCTGTAAATTTAATATATACAAAAATTGATGGAATACTCGTTGATGTTGTCACGAGTGTACACAGAATACTTGGAGGCCTGCACCATATTGGAGGCTCTCTCGTACCCTTGGTGACATTTCCTACTCATTTGAAGAGTCATGGACATACCATCGTCATCATCATTTTGTCTAGACAATATTGTAGAGAGTTGTAGTGAGAGAAGGACCACGAACATGAAAATGGTAGACTGTAATATGCAACGTTACAGTGAAAAGGGGAAGGATAAGGTTGGTGATGCAACAAGGCGGTGGAGGGAGGTCAGTGCAAAGGTGAAGGATAAGGGTGATGGTGCAACATGGCGGTGGTGCTGTAGGGCGGTGGATGGAGGTTGGTGCAAAGGCGTGCAACAGGGCGGTGGAGGGTACGAAAACATGGAAATATTTGCCACATAAACTAACACATGGCATAGTTTTATCCATTGGCCATGTCACAAGATGGAAATGTGTGAGATGACATATATTTTAACCCACGCCATCAATATCGTTGATGGATTTGTTGTATTTAATGGAAACATTGTAGTCATATGTTTACCTAACTCTAAAATGTTGCTCGCATCTAAGAGTTCCAGAAAAACATCTAGGTAAACATAAGGTACTATCATCTCTACTATGATTACTATTGTGATTTTCATTGAATATGTACATGTGGAAGGGATAAAATACAGTTGATAGTAGTCCAGTTGTCCTTTGGCCTTTCTTAACACCTAAAAACAAGCCTTTCTATATATATTTGTTTCTTCTTCTTTTTCCACCTCCACCTTCCTCTTCTTTTCTATGGCTGCCCTACCACTCTGGTTCAGTTGTTTTGCATGCTCGGCCTAAAACCCTTGAGAAAAACCCTTCAAACTCTACAATCCCTGGGAATACCAAGATATTGCTACAATGAAGGCTCCCCTGGTTCTCTTACATATTCCAACATGATCATGGTTGAAAGTGGATAGTAGCTGCCAAAGCCTAAGCAAAGGGCAGACCAAAAACATTTCCTATTTAGCCGTCACAGTTTGGAGTTGTTGAAGAAGAGTTGCAATTTAGATTCAGTCAATGAGAAGAAGCGTGGATAAAATATCGAATAAAGGCCAACCGGTAGATGACGACCACATGTTCGTATTTGATTGGTCCAAGACAGATGACAAAAAATTCGAGAAAAACCTACCCATAAAAAATGCCTTCGGCGTAATTAATATGACATTAATTAATCTATCAAATCTTATCTAGTTATTAATATTAATAATATATTAATTAATCTATCAACTCAATAGTTACATATATGATTAAATTTTATTATTATCTCTAAAATTTTGTAGTTATTAATATTAATATTACATTAATTAATCTATCAAATCTTATCAATAAAATTTTATAGTTATTAATATTAATATTATATTAATTAATCTATCAAATCTTATTAATATATTATAATTAACAAATAATTCAAATATATTAACATTATAATATAAATATCATCTATAATATGAATATCATCTAGTACTCATTTTTATAATAAAATAATTATATTCATTAGTTTATTAATAAAATATAATATCTTAAATGTAAAATTTTAGTAGCATTGTCATTCTTAATCCTCCTTCCAAATTTTAAACACTGTAGAACCTAACTCGTCATTGTCTAATCTATCTAGTGATTTACTAAATTCATAATGACTAAATTCATTATTGTAATGCAAAAGTCTTTGTTGAATCCCAAGAGTGTATACTTTATACTAAATTCATTACTTTAAACTTTAATGCAAAAAAAATTCAATGTGGATAAATCTAGTCATTTATTAGATTCGTTATTCTAATGTAAAAGCAATCTAGTCATTTACTAGATTTAATTTTGTAATCAAAAGTCTTTGTTTGAATCCAAATCGTGAATATAATTTATAGTGTATAATTTATTTTTGATTTTGAAAAGATCAATCTATTTTATGAACGCAATATAAAAGATATTGACAAACTATTTAATAGATTCATTACTTAAATGTAAATTTTTTTTTTAGTCTGGAGGAGAATATTTACAAATGATTTTTAGGATATTTACAAACTAGTGGTCCTTTCTTTACCATATTCGAAAACAACATATAATATAAAAAAATATTTTAGTCGGTAGGAGGATATTTACAAACTAGTGGTCTTTTCTTTACCATATTTGAAAACAACATATGCTAAATTGATTTCAAAGATGTCATTGTATCATATCTATCACATTATATCGTATGTTGTTGGAAAATAACATGGATAGCTCTACTTAAATATTTTTGAAGTGGATTTGTTTTTCTTCACTTTATAGGTAAGATTTATAAGATGTCAAATTACTTATGCATTTTTTATTTTTTTTTGTATTATCTATGTTATACCACGTATCTCATCTACAAGATTAAAACTGTGACTTAATTTAAATGTTTTATGTTTTTCTTAGTTTCACTATATACACAAAAAATGAAAAACCACATAATTTTGATTATAAACCAGTAACTTATCCCTATATAATTGAAATCTTGACCTAACTTTGGTGGGGCAATCCTTATCTGAATTGAAAATTCGGTGGGCGAGCAATATCCATCCTGCTACGCATCATTGAATGTTGCGACAAGTGGAATATAGGCCATCGAATTTGAAAGAAATTTAGATCTGGCAGCCTATAATCCACCTACTGGAGCATTCAATGCTATGTAACAGGCTGGATATTGATCGAAAATTATGTGCATCCAAGGGACATGAAACAAAGTCAAGAAAAGTTAACAATTGACTTTGCACTATGTCGTTGGATAAACAGAATTTGCAATCGAGTTAAGTTCAATATTTTTTGTTGACTATGAAAAATCAACCAAGTTATTGTACCCAACTGAAAAATTCACTTCCATCACTAAGATAAGAAAAAATTATGACCTTGTCCTTCGTCCACCAATAACAATTTTAAATTCTCGTAAACTTATATGATAATTCAACTCAAGGGTGAAGTTTCCCGGAAAAGTAAGAATCTACAATAACTTTGCATTGGTTGACAAAGCAATACTTATGATTTGAGAGTTCAAATATCAAACCATTTATGCTACTTGACCTGGGATAAAACTGCAAGGGAGTTAAGTTTGAGTGTCAAAAAATAGGGTCACATCAACCAGGCTGACCGACAACAGATAAATTGCATCATTGTGTACATTGGATGGTGTGGGAAGGTGTGTATGTCAGTGAAAGCATTTACAAATGAGTAGAAAGGAAGATTGTTTCCAACTTGCAAATTCATTGAATCTGAATTTGATAAATATCAATATAGGAAACAGACAAACAACTTAAGTCCACCACTTACCACAACCACCCATGAGCCATGGCGTTTAGTTTTGTTGGCAACTGGTTATGGTGCATGCAAGGATAGAACACTTATGACTCAAACCAATCCAATGCATAAGTGCTTTGTTGGTAAAGTATTTATAATACTAATAATACTCGGGTGAAGTATTCTAAGTTGTAAAAATGGAAAAAACTCCTTTAGTCTGGTGTTGGACTTTCGTCAAACACTTTGCAAACTTCTGTAAATGATGGTTGTAAGTGAAAATTCGATGAACAACGGTATGTTTCTTGGTTTGGTTTGCTAATTGATTGGGTTTCTAATGCCTTATACCTCCCCAATGAAGTGCCAATGGTAGTATTTTAATATTGAGCAAAACCCACAAAATAATGATACATATAATCACATTTAAAAGAGCCAAAAATAACCAAACTCAGACTGATTTAATGAAATGGAAATGGCTGAGTTTATTCTTATCAAAATTGAATAAAATACCTCTCAAGGTGAATGCAATCGACTGATATATGGAATTTGGCACCTCCGCTTAACACACAACAATAGAAGGAATATCAGAACTGATCACATGAGATGATAAAGAGGGGACGACCCTGTGGTTATCTGCACCCCAAGCTGATAGGAACGATCCAACAATCACCACGTAGCAGTATAATACTCATCCAGCAGAGGTCAAACCCGCAACCCCTTTTTCCCTTGCACTCCACGCAGCACCTGAACCACACGCAGCCTTGAAGACACACCCAAACTCGCCTCTGGTTCAACAAATGTTCACCATATTACAGAACTCGGATTTCCAGAGGATTGGGCCCTTTTCAGAGAGTAACTCGACCTTCCTATAGCAAGGAAACACTACAACCCTCAGACAACAATGGGTTTATCTCTTACTCTACGTATAGTGTCCAAGAGGTGCGCCCTCTTCAGCAAATAACTCGCCCCCAATGACAAGATCAAAGTAAAATGTGGTGCACCCCTGGCTAGGCACGACTCAGCCACCAAGAAGGGATTCGACCCATAGGGAACTTGTTTCCGGACTGAAGAAGCTCGCCCCTTTATGAGTGAAACTCCTAGCCTCCAAAAGATGGTTCGATTAACCTTCAAACTCTTCAGAATTCTTCCCAAACCTGCAAATGAAATACTTCTTCAACGAAGTTCTTCGAATCACAATGTCGAATCTCTGCAAATGAGAAACCAGAATGGCTCCTCCAATCTCCCGGCTAGGACAGATAGTTTCACTGCTGAATCCGAGTGCCGAAATGGGTTTCCAGCTGAAACCCTCGTTGCTCACCGAGCACTTCTCCCAAAACTCAATTTTCCAAAATGATTAGTCAATAATCCCTTTTTCCCCTTCAATCATCCTTTTATTCATTCACTTGTCCTTTTCTCCATTAAAATATTCATTTAATTATTAATTGGAGAGAAATACCCTCAAAGAGGGGTTTAATAATAATAAACTCACTTTTCCTAAGTTTTCACTTTATAATTCGAAAGTGACTTTACCAATATCATTTCCCTAGCTCATCCGTCTAATGGTGTACAGGAAACTGTGTAAACCACCACGATATTCCGACTGCCTAGGAAAAATAGGACATTACATCGGGATTCCATCATTAAGAGCATGTCCACAAGTTTCTTGCAGTACTCTGATACTTCTGCATCAACGGTCAAGTAGTAGGGTGATGACCCATCATTTTGCAAGTCTCACACCATACTCTTAGTGGATTTGGAGCTCATGTATTCAAATACTGCTGAAATTTTGGGAATTCATTTTTATAATGACCTTATGCTCTACATGTGATGCACCAGACCTCCTCACGCTTTTCTTTACCTTTCACAAGTTCCTACATTTGAATAGTCAACATTGCTAAGTACGACTTCACTTGAACTATCCCTGCACCATTTTCTCCTACCAAGGACGCTTCTAATTTCATTGCAATTTCTAAGGTTTTTGTTTGATGCACAATCTTTTGTTGTGTCAAAGGGAACCATATATGAGACAACAATCCTACAATAAACCACTTTGTTTTTTATTCATCTGGAATTTGGAATGCCAACCGATCCTTGGGTCTTAAATCTTTTACCATAGTCCCACACCGATTCATTCACTATCTATTTGATCTCCTTCAGCTCTGTAATGCATTGTGACTCGGACTTAGGTTTCTGAATCTCTTTCAACGGAGGTTGTCTTACCTCTACTAATGTTCTAGTATGTCCCACATGTGTAGTAGTATGATATTTCATGTACTATAATAATACACGGTCTCTGAATGTCGATGCCAACTATGAAATCTTCGCATCATCATATTGAACATTCTTCACAGTCCATATTGTCTCAGAAATGAACAAATGTTGTTTTGGATCATATGTCCCCACTCCATGGAAAATAGGCATTCTTAAACTAGGATCTACTCCTTCCATTTTGTTCCATGCAGTATTATTTCCTGATAACACTAACTGATTCTAACTTGCCATATTACTTCCACTACTTCCACTACTTTTACTACTATATTTACTTCCTTCATTAACTATAATTGACAAAGCTTTTGATCTTACCTCAATTCTTGGTGATACACACAGGGTTGTGGGTTCGACACAAAGTCTTATCTAAGTGGGATATTCTTATACTGGATTGAGCTGAAGGATATTTTCTTTTGTGCGCAGAACCCCTTCGATCTAGAGTATCACACCATTTTCTCTTTCCTCATTCTCACTGTGTTTATCCTCTCTCTCAGCCACAATCCTCTTCTTATTTGGTCTAAATCTCTTACCACTGCCCAATACTCAAATCTCTTCATTCGTCGCACACTCTTATTCTCTCGGCTTCCTAGCCCATTAGTTCCTCATTCCTTCTCTCCATCCCTCTTTATGGTCAGACCATCCCCTGGTCATCCCCCAATCCCCCTATGTGCACAAAGGCTCTTAGCAATCATATTCCATTTTCATAACTCCCTTGTCGCACAATAACATCTTAATCCAAGTAGATAGTGACTTTAGCAATATTCCACATGGTCCCTTAAATAATTCCCTTTCAACAACGCTATATGAATGAGTACAATCTATGGAAAATTAGTAATGTAACCTCCCAACACACTTTCCAGCCAGTAATGTTTTGCACGCGATACCCGATTGCTTATAGAATTGAATTTCTTAATTAATGTAGGAGTCCAATTTCTTGGAACAATAGTACAAAATATTATGATCTATTCAATTAATCTTTGGATCCACTATGCTAAAATATTTGAAAAGTGAGCAAAGAAAGTTTCATGCAAATCTATAAACACATACCTTTGTAGTCATTTCTCTGTGCTAATCTATGGATTCTTATTCTAATCTACAACAAACTCGATCTCCTTCATGTCCAACCATTGTACAATCTCCTTCTTAGTAGGCCTCCACATCCCCCTTAGTCGCAAATCCCGATCTCAACAACAAAACCATTTGTTGGCGAGCAGTGGGAAGATCTGAGGTTCAACATTAAATCACTAACAAAACCCTAAATATATCGTCCCTTTCAGCATCACCCGCAAGCAGGTGAAGTCTCACCCGAGGTACCTATGGGGACTATATGAACTAGGATTCCATAGTCATGAAGGGAATGTATATTGTTCTAACATTCATTCTTACTTAAAATTCATTCAATATGTAATATACCCTATTTGTGGAACCCTCAATTATATATTCACATCAACTCATAAGCATCTATTACATGTGTGCAATAAACAGATTAAACCAACACATCATAACAACACACACATCAAAAAACAAGAATTTAACCTGGTTCACCCCAAATAGGGCTACGTCCATAATGAATGGATTCTTATATTATTCATCCATATTCAGTCCTTAAAATAGGTACGCACTGCACTCAAATAATATACATCAGTTCTACCCAAAATTCCCTAGTCGTTCGCACATACAATGCACACTTAGCTACTTCAATCTCACTCTCATCTCTTACTCCAACAACCTCTCATTTCTCCCATTTAATCACTGGATCACTCTAATCATAGCTCCCTTCTACCCAAAAACCATACATATTTATACATTGATATTAGGGTGTATCGTGTTACAAAATGGACCAAAAGGTCTAACTAAATCTAACTAATTTTTGTCTTTCGCATGTTGGCTCCTACATATGTTCTAACTGCCTTCGACACACAATTATCCTTTGTTGACTTGTCATGTGGTTTTCTCCTACTTGTTTCCCAAAAATTACCCAAAATTTCCTACTCCAACAACTCCTATGCTCACAAATCTATTTAGAGTTGATTGGGTTGACCCAACCCTGGATGAGGCAACAGGGGGATCTCCTTATCTGAGAGGGTGGAGGGATGATAGGTGTTATAGATTTATTTTCCACCTAATTACTAGGTCATTGTTACCTAAAGATCACCTAATCACTAGGTCATTATACCCTAGAAACCCCTCATTTTAACCCTTAAAACCTACTACTTATTCCCTGAGTTTCCAGCCAAATTCCAACTCAGAAACCTTTTTCCTTCATTGAGGGAGTGACCAAAATGGATGGTCACTCCTTTTGGCCTACCAAGGAGCGATCAGTCACTCTATCTATTTGTCTAGGGAGCGACCAAGTCTAGAAGATCCTATTTTTGGATTTGGTTTCGATGGATGAGACTTACCACTAATTTCTCAAGGTTTACTCTCGATAAATATTCCATTATAAGATCAAGAATCTTATCCTAATAACTATATGGCCTTATCCCTAAATCCCTATAAGAACTGAGCCATTTCCCATGGGAAGGAAGGAGGAAAGATTTAGCAAAGTTACTCTGGTGATTTGGTTGCACGACTTTGGCAAGGAGCTTGGAAGGAGGCCATCTCTTCAATCTACATATGTAAGTTGTAATATTGATTCTTTTATTAATAGAAGACATACTTGATGTTTCCCTCTATCTAATTGTTCATATAATATTATGTATTCATTTGTATAGAATTAGTATAATTATGTGTTATGATATACTGTTAGATCTGTTGTCAATCCATGCATGATTACTTTGATCTTCGGGAGGTTTTCGTCTTCTTTGGTTGTTTTAATTTATGAATCATATCTAGGAACATCCTTATTTTATGTCTCTATTCATTTCTTAGGCACTGGTAGAACCTAAGGGAGATCGACTACTGCATGATACAAAATCCATACAACAGATTGACGACCATACTGGGGATTTCTTCTTCATGTATTAATTCTCTTAGATTGTTGAACTTTTTAATATTCTTTCTAGATATATATTCCCTTTTAAGTGCTCTTGTTCCATCCCAATAATTTATCCACTCTCTTTTTAGTCTAGTTGAAGAAGCCCATATCCCAGATCTGTCAGATCTCCTCTAGATCCACCATTTTTTCACTTCCCGGGTTTGGTCACCCTTTCCCTATGTAAACAAAGCGACCAACCTACTTTGTTTGCACATTTTTCTCTATAATGGAGTGACCAACCCTCTATGATTGCCCTTTTTTCTCTCTAAGGGAGAGACCAGTCATCCTCCTAGGTTTACCAAGTGTGACCATACTTTATGGTCGCCCTTTCTCCCTTCATAGGGAGAGACCATTCTCTCTGTCTCCATTTTCAGGGAGTGACCATTATCTTGAGACCCCTTTTTGAAGATTTATCCTTCAAAAAACCCACTCAGATCTGTTTTTTGTGGCCCTCTTCAACATTCCAAAATCACCTTGGATCTTCCTTAGATTTATTGCTCTGAATTTTACAATTTTTTTTGTGAATTGTTTTGCATTTTCTTCTTGAAAATTTAACCTCTCTTTATGTATGTCACTCATATGTCATATTATTGAACTTATTGTTCCATTGGTCTGACCAGAACCGCCTGCCTTGACCTCCTTAAGTAGTCTACAGATCCTTGGAATCTCCTTGAGAAATTGTTTGGAGAAAATTCTGTTTGATTGTTTTCCCACTCTTGCTCTAATTGCTTTTCCGTCATTTGGAAGACTTTTTTCGTTTTCAAAGCCTTGAGTTTTGTGTGTTTCAATTTGGAATCTTTTCTTTCTTCCTTCTTATCTACTTTTTAGTGCATTACACATTGTAGACTGAAAGATAAGAAGCAGACGTAATTCCTATCAAATTGCATTTACTTGAAAAGAAAAAGAGAGAATAAAACTTTGTTGGAGTGTTTTCAAAAGTAGCTTAGGAATTTTTTCTTTCTTTCAAATTGCAAAAACTTCATTTTGTCATTTAACATTGTTTTCCATTTCATTGAAAAGAAAATTAAGATTGCATGTTGTTGAGTGCATAGTTATTATTATAAACGAATAAAGAACTCCCCTCCCTGCTTTAGCTAGTTTTCAACGAAAAGGAATTATTGCATTGCATTGTTCTCTGCACCTTTTTGTATCGATTACTTTAAACATCATCAGTTTCACTAACGCACCCTTGAGTAAACCAACAACCATAAAATCAAGCACTTAATAAAAATGATCTAGCAACTTTTCGTTTTAGGGTATGTACATCAATAGTAGATTAGGATAGATCTTTGGAATAAATTGTGAGGTGAACTCTCCAAAGAAACTAAAATAAACTTAGAATCTTGTGATAGGGAGAGAAAATCCAATTTTCATATAAGCATAGCTGGGACCCCCCTCTCACACAGGGGTTAAAAATGAGGTCGCGTGAAGGAGAGAAGTGGAGATTACCCCTCCAAGGCTTAACCAAATGTAATGAAAGTTAGTATATTAAGGTTTCTTCTTGATAATAAATTGTTTTCATTTGGTCTCAAAACTTCGTGAATCCCGAATCTATTTGGGGTCCTCTGGAGATTTTTCCGGTCCTCTTTTTCTCAGTCCTCTTGAAGGATTTCAGACTTGATATCCTACCCATCCTTTTCGACCCGACTCTTGACTATACCCGCCTAGAGGATGATTGCGATTTGGTGACCTTAATTTCCATAATATTTAGGGTATTTCCATAAGGTGACGGTGAAAATGACTCTTCACTATACCTAGGTCAGACGTTGGTCAAACTCACTCAATCTTTTTGGGGGGTCACCAGCGACTCTCTCCGTAAGGGGACTTACACCAGGGCTTAAGTCCATTAAGAAGATCTCCAACATAACTGATCCACCCACTCATCCCATCCCCTTCACACATGTTCCCGTGATGTTGGATTTGTTGATTATTTGGGTTGTTTGTCATTGATGTCAACCCTAGAAGAAAGTCCGATAGCAAATTCTGGTAGCAAAACTGTTTGGGTAATGGACCCAAGTTTGTTTGATGGATAATGGTATGAGTTTTTATATATTTGTAGGTAATACTATTCTATATGGATAGTGCATGTCATGCTATTTCCGGTGGTATGTGGAACGTCACATAACTTCTCGTGGTTAGAAAGTTATGGCCATGTGAAGTTGGAGAACTCTCATGAGTCATCTAGAAGCCCCAAAAAGTCAAAGTAGTCAAAGTGGTTGAAAAGAAGAAATTATTTAAATAATAAAGTGAAGTGATGAGTATACTATAAGTCAAAGTGGATACAAAAGAAATTATTTAAATAATAAATTTAATGGATAAATTACTAAGTGGACAAGTGGTTAGAAGTGGGTTAGCCCTAAAATAAGGAAAGTGGTTTAAGAGATTTTAGAAAGTAAATAATAAAGTGAAGTGATGAGTGTACGATAATTCAAAGTGGATACAAGATAAATTATTTAAATACTAAAGTTAATGGAGAAATTACTAAGTGGACAAGTGTTTAGAAGTGGGTTGACCCTAAAATAAGGAAAGTGGGTTAATATGGTTAAAAAGTAACCCCTTGAGGAAGCTACATAAAAATATAAATAAGAGGCAAGGCTCTCTCATTTTAATCACACTTGAGAATATTGAATATCTACAAGTGACTGAGGTAACAAAAGGATATCTAAGCCGAATTTTAGAGGGAAGGTGAAGTAAAGAAGGCCAAAATTCAAGGGAGGATAATTTCTTTTGATGATGCTTTCTAAGGTATGTTATTTATAGGTCATCTCACCATTTTCGAAATAAAGTTTTTTCTAGAATGATTCAGACCACGAAATTGGGAGGCCATTGAGGAAACATATAAAAGTAGTTGTGATACAAATTTTATCTTGTGGGTCGTTGTATTTTTGGAGTGACACGCCGTGGAAAATAGGGTTTGTGGCTAGTCCTGAAACTAATCTAAAACAGGTGTTTCGGGTAAAAACGTCATAGCTTCATCATAACAGATCCAAATTCAGTAAGACCAAATGTATTGGTTAGAGTATAGTCTTTATTATTCTGGGTACAATTTTCATACCCATACAAAAAGTATTATGTGTGGGGCACGCTCTACAAGTTCTCTCTCTAGAATAAGCCAGAATTCAACAAGGTATGCCATTTTTTCTATAACTCACTTTCTGAGAGGTACCAAGTAGTGAAATATGGAGGAATTGCATAAAAGACACTGAATAACATTTTGTACCATTTTCATATCTTAATTCATTACAGGTACATAGTTATGATTATTGTAAGTTAGGGTTATTGACTAATCCAAAATTAGTCACGTGAGACTAAAGTAAAGTTTGATAAAATGATAGTCTCTTGTTGTTAAAGTTAAGGAAGGTTTTCAGGTATGTGATCATATACACCAGGTCTATTACAGAGTTAAAAATCATATTTGGATGATGAAATTGATGAGGGATTTTGGTTGAGGTGTGTTACAGATAGAGGTTGTATAACAGTGAGGTTGTGGCACATGGTTTGATGTAACGATTTATGGTATTCAGTTATGGATAGTGTGATGTATTGTTAGAGAAATTTTGATGGTTATATTGGTACATAATGATTACAGGTTGAGGTACAGGTTGGTGCATGGTTGATGTACTTGTTTATGGTACAGGCTGATTACAAGTTGTTTGGTACAGGTTGGTGCATGGTTGATGCACTTGTTTATGGTATAGGTTGGTGCATGGCTGATGCACTTGTTTATGGTACAGGTTGATTATAGGTTGATTCGTACAGGTTTACAACAATATATCTCACAGTGATAGTGTGATAGTGGTTCCATCATTCTACTTATATTTCAAGGTGGTTGGACGGGGCAAGGACAGGTGGTTGTAGCCACCTTCTGGTTGTAGCCGGAGAACATAGGGGGTTGTAGCCTCCTTCTGGTTGTAGCCAGAGAAGTGGGGAGTTGGATCTTCCCTCAGGTTGTATCATGAGAAAGTAGGAGGTTGGAGCCTCCTTCCAGTTGCAGCTGGAAAAAACATTCTATGGTTTTCTTCCGCTTTGGTTTTCCACGTAAAACACTGGTGTACTGTGTATGTGTATGATTTCTCATTTGTTCATTGTTTATTTACTCTACAAATATTGGATGATAATGCTACATTGATATAACACTTGCATTTTATGGTGAAAATGGATTAAATTTCTCTATTACTGATCCACCCCCCCTCTCAGTAATCCAACAATTGGTATCAGAGCAGGTTCCTTCAAAATCAGTTTAACCACTGAAAGGTAGATCATGGAGAGAAACCACATGTATAATAATGGAATACCACAGTTTGATGGACAACAGTATGCATTTTGGAGCAGAAGGATGAAACCATATATACAGGAGCAGGGATTTGAAATTTGGCAATCAGTTGTAGATGGATACAAAGAACCAACAGTTCCGCCGACAAATGAAAGAACAATAAAACTCCGACAAAATAATTCCAAAGCCACAAATGCACTTCTGAATGGTCTTTGTGAATCAATTTACACCAAATTTATACATTGTAAATCCGCTAAAGATATTTGGGACAAGCTTCAAAATATTTATGAAGGAGATTCAAAATTCAGTGCAGCAAAGCTTCAAACTTATAGAGGTCAGTTCGATCAATTAAAGATGAAGGAAGATGAGAATATTGTAGATTACTTCTTACAAGTCGATGAAACAGTAAATGCAATAATAGGATTGGGAGAAGAAATTAAAGAATCTGTAATTTTTCAAAAGGTACTAAGATTCTCACTATGATATTTGATCCTAAGATATCAACACTAGAAGAAAGAGAAGATCTAGACTCAATAAGCATGGACGAACTACATGGAATATTCACAGAGTATGAAATGAGAATTGAACATGAAAATACAGATATAAAAGAAGCAGTTATCAAAGGATCCAAAAGCTCAAATAAAAAGGGAAAGGAAAAGGAAAAAGAACATAGAAGCAACAATGACATCTCGAAAGATGATGAAGAAATGGCCAACTTTGTCAGAAGATTGAACAAGGGAACCAACGACAAATATAAATGTAAGTTTCTTTTGATTTGTTTTAATTGTGATGGTATTGGTCATTTTTATAACAAATGTCCTCATAAGAAAAATAAGAGGAATGATGAATATTACTCAAATAACAAACAAACATATAAAGGAAAAAGAACCACAAAGAAAGTTTTCAAGAAAAGTTTATGCACCAAAGAATACATCTCATCATCAGATGAAGATGAAGTTAGTGACAGTGAGATAGAAAGAGTTCTATTCATGGTAGTAGAAGACTCTGACAAAGAAGACATCAAAGAAGAATATGAAGAGGCAGAAGTTGACTACCGAGAATAATTGTTGTGTTCCATAGAAGTTATAAGAAGAGAAAAGAAGAAAAACAAGAAGCTACAAGCGGAACTAGACAAGAAAGAAGACACTCAAGAACTAGAACAAATGATCACAAATTTGAAGGTTCAAATAGAAGAAGATAAAAGAATTGAAGAAGCACTCAAAGAACAGCTAGAAGAAAGAGATAGGATCATTGGAAATTTGGAAGCAAAGATTGTCACATTAAGAAAGGATCTTCAAAAGAAAAATATGCAGAACAACTCAAAAGTTTTGGATGAATTATTAGTAGTGAAAAACCTCATTGTGACAAGTCTAGACTTGGATACAATCAGACAGAAAAGGGATCGAGCTCCAAAACAACATAGCAAGAAACATATCCAAAAATCTATGCATAAACAATCAAAGGGGATAGGAAGATCTACAAGGAATATTATAGGGACACTCCTCCACCGAGAATATTCAGATTTAAGAATCAACAACCGACAGATAGGCCTTAGGAAGAAGAAGGATTCAAAAGAGAAACTCTTTTCAGAAGTTCTTCAACTCCCAGGTATCAAACTATGTTTTTTTGTTTATATTATGCATGTAATAATTTTAAACATAAAGTTATGAATTGCAGAGCTAACAATATGAACATAAACAACTTTGAAAGTAATACACAAAAGGGTTATCCAGGAAGGCCTAGTGAAACATATAGAAGAATTTACAAAAGATTTGAATCATTGAGCACCGAAGTGGAATGCTACAAGTGAAACAACTTTGGAAACATGGCCTAATATTGCAAAATGAAAATTGCTCCTAGAGAACCACAACAAAATAGCAACAATCATAGACAAGAACCTCAGAAGAGAACATGGATAGGAAAGTAGAATCAGTATAGCAATGAAGAATGAACACTGTCTCTGCAAGATAAGCAGAAGAAACATGGTTGGTATGTTGACAGTGGTTGTTAAAAACACATGACAGGTGATAATGACAGATTTCTTACATTATGAAAGGAAAGAGATGGATCAGTCTCCTTTGGAAATGATGATTTAGCTAAAATCATTGGAAAATGGACAGTCAGAATTGGAAACAAGAATACCAAGGCAGAAAATGTTCTACTAGTAGAAGATATGAAACATAATCTTCTAAGTGTGAGTCAAATGTGTGACCAAGGTCACAAAGTTACTTTCAATTCACAAAAGTGAGAGATAAGAAAAGAAGGTTAAGGAAAATTGATTGCAATATCTACAAGAACTTCAAGCAACATATATGTATTAAGTGAAATTGGAAATGAAAAGTGTTGCCTAGGAAAAGAAGATGAAAGTTGGCTATGGCATAGAATAATGGGTCACACACACTTTGATAACATTGTCAAATTCAAAAAAAAGGAAGCAGTTAGAGAAATGCCCCAGATTACGAAACCGACCAACACTTTATGTAAGCATTGTCAACAAGGAAAGCAAACAAAGACCAGGTTTAAATCAAAAGAATATTCAATGACAAGACCACTGGAAATTGCGCATATTTATCTAGTTGGAACAACTACAACAAAGGGTTTAAAAGGTGAGAAATACTTTATGTTATTAGTTGATGATTATACAAGAATGACTGTAGTTTGCTTTCTCAGGAATAAGTCAGAAGCTTTTGAAAACTTCAAGGTCTACAAGGAAATGGTTGAAAATGAAATGGATTCAAAAATCAAAAGTTTGAGATATGATAATGGAGGAGAGTTGACTTCAAAGGAATTTATGGACTATTGTAGCAGACATGGAATAAAAAGGCAATTCTCCATTGCTAGGACACCTCAACAGAATGGATTTGTTGAAAGAAAGAACATGACCGTACAAGAAATGGCTCGAACAATGTTAATGGACTCCAAATTGACAGATATCTTTTGGACACATGCAGTGCATAAAATGATTCAAATTCAAAATAGATTAATACTCAGAAACAACACTGACAAAACTCCCTACAAGCTATGGAAAGGAAGACTAGCAAATGTGAAGCACTTCAGAGTATTTGGAAGAAAATGTTACATCAAAAGAGAAGATGGCAGAATGGGAAAGTTTGACTCTCATGTGGACAAAGGAGTACTTGTTGGTTACTCAAGTACAAGGAAAGCATACAATTGTTACAATCTGAGGTTGAAAAAATTTGTACAAAGCATCAATATAACAATTGATGAAACCAGTGGACGAGAATTAAAGGAAGAAGAAAATGAATCAATGGAACAACTTTACGAAGAAAAGGCAGAAGATGAAGAAGAAGTAGAAGGGGAAGATGAAGAGGATAAGACATAAGTAGAAGAGAAAGTTCAACAAGTTCCTCAAAAGAAACCTAGAAAATGAGTACAAAAGAATCATCCTTCAGATCAAATTATCGGAAACAAAGATGTAGGAGTTGAGACTAGAAGAATATTTTGTTCACCAGAATAAATGCACCTAGCACTCTCATCTATGATTGAACCTAACAGTTTTGAAGAGGAAAGAAAGGATGAATTTTGGAATAAGGACATGGATGAAGAATTTGATCAAATAGAGAATAATGACACTTGGGAATTGGTTCCAAGACCAAAGAATGAGAATGTGATTGGCACAAAGTGGGTATTCAAAAATAAATTGAATGAAGATGGACAGGTTACAAGGAACAAAGCTAGATTGGTATGTAAATGATATGCATAGGTTGAAGGAATTGACTTTGAAGAGACATTTACTCCAGTTTCCAGAATGGAAGCAATTTGATTACTCCTAGCTTATGCATGCTCCAAGCATATTAAAGTGTATCAGATGGACGTGAAATCGGCTTTTTTGAACGGGTAACTTGAAGAAGAAGTCTACATTGAACAACCAAAAGGATTTCAGTTGATAGAGAATGTAGATTATGTGTGTAAATTGAAGAAGGCCTTGTATGGTCTAAAACAGGCTCCTAGAGCATGGTACTCTAGACTAGATAAATATCTACAACAGGCAGGGTTTAGAAAATGAATTGCAGACAACAACCTCTACATCAGGTAACTCAAGATAGTATTTTATTAATTGTAGTTTATGTTGATGATATTATTTTTGGAAGAAATGATGACAGGTTAAGCCAGAAATTTGCAAAGGATATGCAAAATGAATTTGAAATGTCATTACTTGGAGAACTATCCTTCTTTCTGGGTCTTCAGATACATCAAAGCAACCAAGAAATTTTTATTTCTCAAATTAAGTATATCATAGAAATGATAAAGATGTTCGGAATGGAATATTGCAAACCAGTTACCACTCATATGCAAACCAATTGCAAGTTGAGAAAATATGATGATTCAAAGTCTACAGACCAGAGGAAATACAGGTCGAAGATTGGCAGCTTGTTATATGTGACAACATCCAGACCAGATGTAATGTAGGCAGTTGGACATGTGGCACGATTTCAAGAAGTACCAAAGGAATCACATGTATTAGTAGTGAAGAGGATTTTCAGATATCTCAAAGGAACAAAATAGTTTGGATTATGGTATCCAAAATCCAAGGATCTATCACTTATTGCCTACATAGATGCAGATTTGGAAGGTTGCATTTATGGTTGAAGAAGCACCAATGGAGCAATGTTATACTTGGGTGAGTGTTTAGTATCATGGCTAAGCAAGAAACAATCATTAGTATCCTTATCTACAGCCGAGGTAGAGTATATTGCAGAAGCAACATGTTGTACACAGGTTCTATGGATGAAACAACTCTGACATATATATAGGTTGAGTATGATGAGCCCATTCCAATCTATTGTGATAATACAAGTGCCATCAGTATCTCAAAGAACCTGGTGATGCACTCCAAGATGAAGCACATTCCAATCAAGTATCACTTTCTACGGGAAAACATTGCAGAGAAGAACATCGGAGTTGAATATGTGGGCACAAAATAACAAGTGGTAGACATATTTACAACACTGCTTACATGGGAAGCCTTTGAGTATCTTTACCAGAGAAATAGAGTAATTTCTACTCCAAAATGAATTCTTTTGAATGCTTACCTTATATGTCTTATATTTACACGAGGAAACACCATAAAGAGGACAATTCAGGTTGGGAGATCATTTTCAGGAAGATTTCAGTTAGGGGGAGTACTCCCAAGGGCAGTTCAGTTAGGGGGAGAAACCCCAAATGGAAAGATACATTTTCCATTGATTTCAAAGGGGGAGAGATTTATTAGATGCAGAGCACAGAGGCATGGTTCCAGGGGGAGCGATGGTCACAGGGGGAGAATGAGTGATATGACTTCAGTATTGCACGATATGACTTCATTATTGCATCAGAGTGTTTCCATATATGTAAAAAAGGGGGTATTTTTTATTATTTGGGTTGGTTGTCATTGATGTCAACCCTTGAAGAAAGTCCAGTAGAGAATTATGGTAGCATAATGGTTTGGGTAATGGACCCAAGTTTGTTTGATGGATAATAGTATGAGTTTTGATATATTTGTAGGTAAGACTATTCTATATGGATATTATATGTCATGCCATTTCCGATGGTATGTGGAACATCACATAACTCCTCACGGTCAGAAATTTATGGCCATGTGAAGTTGGAGAACCCTTATGAGTCATCTAGAAGCCCCAAAAGGTCAAAGTAGTCAAAGTGGTTGCAAAGAAGAAATTATTTAAATAATAAAGTGAAGTAATGAGTGTACTATAAGTCAAAGTGGATACA
>SNQJ01S0001915.1:326970-343772 GCA_010110895.2 Picea sitchensis | reverse complement strand
GAGTGTACTATAAGTCAAAGTGGATACAAAATAAATTATTTAAATAATAAAGTTAATGGAGAAATTACTAAGTGGACAAGTGGTTAGAAGTGGGTTAGCCCTAAAATAAGGAAAGTGGTTTAAGAGATTTTAGAAGATAAATACTAAAGTGAAGTGATGAGTGTATTATAAGTCAAAGTGGATACCAAATATATTTTTTAAATAATAAAGTTAATGGATAAATTACTAAGTGGACAAATGGTTAGAAGTGGGTTAACCCTAAAATAAGGAAAGTGGGTTAAGATGGTTAAAAAGTAACCCCTTGAGGAAGCTACATGAAAGTATAAATAAGAGGCAAGGCTCTCTAATTTTAATCACACTTGAGAATATTGAATATCTACCAGTGATTGAGGTAACCAAAGGATATCTAAGCATAATTTTAGAGGGAAGGTGAAGTAAAGAAGGACGAAATTCAAGGGAGGATAAATTCTTTTGATGATGCTTTCTAAGGTATGTTATTTATAGGCCGTCTCACCATTTTCCCAACAATTTTTTTTCTAGAATGATTCAAATCGTGAAATTGAGAGTCCATTGACGAAACATATCCAAGTAGATGTGATATGAATTTCAGATTGTGGTTTGCTGTATTTTTGGAGTTACAAGCCGTGGAAAATAGGGTTTGTGGATAGTCCTGAAACTAGTCTAAAACAGATGTTTCGGGTAAAAACATCATAACATATTCATAACATATCCAAATTCAGTAAGACTAGATGTATTGGTTAGAGTATAGTCTGTAGTATTTTTTGTACAATTTTTAGATCCATACAACAAATATTTCGAGCGGGGCACTCTCTACAATTTCACTCTCTAGAATAAGCCATAATTCAACAAGGTATGTCATTTTTTCTATAACTCCTTTTCTGAGAGTTTCCAAGTAGTGAAATATGGAGGAATTTCATAAAAGACATTGAAGAAAATTGTATACCATTTTCAAATCTTAATTCATTATAGGTACATAGTTATGATTATTGCAAGTTAGGGTTGTTGACTAATCCAAAATTAGTCATGTGAGACTAAAGTAAAGTTTGATAAAATGCTAGTCTCTTGTTCTTAAAGTTAAGGAAGGTTTTCAGGTATGTGATCATATACACCAGGTCTATTATAGATTTAAAAATCAGATTTGGATGATGAAATTGATGAGGGATTTTGGTTGACGTATGTTACTGATAGAGGTTGTATAACAATAAGGTTGTGGCACATGGTTTGATGTAATGATTTATGGTATTTGGTTATGGATAGTGTGATGTATTTCTAGAGAAATTTTGATGGTTATATTGGTACAGGATGATTATAGGTTGAGGTATAGGTTGGTACATGGTTGTTGCACTTGTTTATGGTACAGGCTGATTATAGGTTGTTTGGTACAGGTTGGTGCATGGTTGATGCACTTGTTTGTGGTACAGGTTGATTGGTACAAATTTACAACAATATATCTCACAATAATAGTATCGCAGTGGTTTCATCATTATACTTATATTTCGGGGCAGTTGGACGGGGCAAGGAAAAGTGGTTGTATCCACCTTCCAGTTGTATTCGGAGAACATAGGGGGTTGTAGCCTCCTTCTGGTTGTAGCCAGAGAAGTGGGGAGTTGGAGCTTCCCTCAGGTTGTAGCCTGAGAAAGTAGGGGGTTGGAGCCTCCTTCCAGTTGCAGCTGGAAAACAAAGGAATTTGGTGCTTCTAATGAATGTAATTCTTATATACATATAATAAAAAACATTATGTGGTTTTCTCCCGCTTTGGGTTTCCACAAAAAACAGTTTTTTTGTGTATGTGTATGATTGCTCATTTGTTCATTGTTTATTTAATCCGCAACTATTGGATGATAATGCTACATTGATATAAAACTTGCATTTTATGGTGAAAAAAGATTAAATTTATCTATTACTGATTCACCCCCCCTCTTAGTAATCCAACAAGATTTCATCACCAACTAGTAGTTCATTGTGAGAAGTTATTGGTTTTTTTGGTTTTCTTTCTAGATTTTCTAGCGCGTGTTGTTTTTTTTCTTAGTGGACCTTAGAGTTGAGTCTATATCTATGGTGTTATTCCATGGTATACCAATAAAGGAATCCCTTTTCCGGGGATATTGTTTGTTTCTCCTTCTGCGGGACACGTTGGTCCACCTTACATTGCAACTTTGACTCTTCTTGGTCTCACGATTGGGTTACCAATTTGGTTGCGTCAATGCTCCTAGTGTTGGTTATGGAGCCTAATTATATTTATGTTTCATAGGTCTTTGTTTTTATATGTGTTTATACCCCATGAAGACTGTACACCCCTCCATGCAGGGGGGTTGCAGGGGGGGATTTCCCCCCATGTAGGGTGCGGGGGGCTCATACCCTCAGCCAGGGGATCCAAGGGAAAGAGGGCGTTTGGGGGTGAAGCCCCTGAAGGAAAAATCGCCTTGTAAATATATATTGTAATTTCATAGTAAATATGGATCGTTCATTATAAGTTCGCATATATGACGATAGAAGTTATGTTAGGGTTTGTTTCCCTAGAAGGAAACTCTCTTTTATGAGGGAAATTGTATTGCAGCTACGTATCATTGTGAATATTGTATTCTAGGGGAGAAGATTGTGAGAGAAATAAGAGGAAGTTACAACAGGTGTATTATAGGTTATATCCCTTCATTTGTTGGATAATAAAAAGGAAGGACCTGGAAATTTCTCTAGTGGACGTATCCCACACTAGGTGAACCACATATATTTGTGTCTCTATTGTATTGTGTATATTATGTGTTTTATTTCTGCATTTGTTTTTATTTTATTGCTCTGCGATCCTTTTTTTCTAACAAGTGGTATTAGAGCAAAAGGTAACTTGCAGGAAAAGAGGGTCCCTAGTTCAAGTGGGAACAATGGCGGAAGATGGAAATTTTAGGGTCGATAAATTTAATAGCCAAAACTACCAGTTATGGAAGATGCAGGTGGATATTATTTATATCAGAAGGATCTATTCCTACCATTGGGTGGAATAGCAAAGAATCCAATGACCACGAAGGATTAAGAATGGGAGGCTCTTGGCATAAAGGCACTAGGAACGATACGATTGAGCTTGACAGTCTCGATAGCTTTTAATATTTCGAAAGAAAATACAACGAAGGAGCTAATGGATGCATTGACTAAACTGTATGAAAAAACCCTTGGCATTCAATAAGATATTTCTAATTAAGATATTATTTAATATGAAGATGTCAGAAGCTGGGTATGTTGCAGATCATTTAAATGAATTTAATATGGTTACTAATCAACTAAGTTCTGTGAAAGTGGACTTTGATGATGAGGTCAAGGCTATTCTAATATTGTGCTCATTACCAGAAAGTTGGGACGGCTTGTTCATGGTTGTAAGTAGCTCTATATATTGTTCAAACACTTTAAAATTTGATGATGTTGTTGGTGTTATCCTTAGCGAGGAAATGCGATGAAAAACCACAGGTGAGACATCAGGTAATGTGTTAAACATGGAGAACAGGGGAATACAAAAGGATAGAGGAAAGGGCTAAGGGAACTGTGATAATTCTAGGAAGGGTAGATCCAAATCCATACTGGGAAATATAGAGTGATGGAATTGTGGGAAGAAAGGACATCTAAATAAAGACTGCAAAGATCCAAAGAAACAAAGAGATGAACAACAAGAGAAAACTCAGTAAGCAAAATGTAATAGTTGATGTGTTACAAGATGCTTTGATTCTTTCTGTAGATAATATTTCTGAGTCTTGGGTAGTATATTCAGGGGTTTCATTTCATGCCACACCCAATAGGAAACATTTTCTATATTATCTTCAAGGTGATTTTGAATAGGTTCATTTGGGTGATGATGCACCATGCAAAATTTTTGGAATGGGAAAGGTAAAAATAAAGTAAAGGAATGGAAACCAATGGTTGTTGAAAGAGGTAAGACATGTCCTAGATCTAAGGAAAAATATAATTTCAATAGGGAAGTTGGAAAGTGAAGGTTTTATATCTATATTTACAAATAAGGTGTGGAAGGCCACCAAAGGATCACTGGTGATAGAAAACGGAGAGAAGGTGGGTACATTCTATTTATGTACTAGTAATAGTGATTCTTCTATCTCTTTAGCTTCTACTTGAGTGGATACAACACTGTGGCATCATAGGCTTGGACACATGAGTGAGAAGGGGATGCAGATACTTCATAAAACAAATTTGTTTCCAGATCTTAAACAAATTGATTTGGATTTCTGTGAGCATTGCGTTTATGGAAAACATAAGATAGTCAAAGTTCTCAGAGTCGGGAAAGAAAAGAAGAGTGGAAGGTTAGAGATTTTTCATACATATGTATGGGGAAAAACTCAAGTATCATCTCTTGGAGGATATCGTTATTATGTAACTTTTATTGATGATGATACTAGAAAAACTTAGGTTTATTGCATTCGACAAAAAACTGATGTTTTTAATACTTTTAAGAAATGGAAATATTTGGCTGAGAATGAGGTAGGAAAAAGGTTGAAGTGTCTCAGAAAACACAATGGAGGTGAATATTGAAGCAAGGAGTTTGATGATTACTATTCATACCATGGGATTCATAGACGGAAGACAGTTCCAGGAACACCAGAAGAAAATGGTGTGTCAGAAAGGATGAACATGACAATCATGGAGCATGCAAGGAGTATGATATTGCATGCTAGTTTTCCCTTACAGTTCTAGGAAGATTGTTGGTGCAATTATATGCATAATATATTACCAAACATAAATTATCAACCGGGATTAGTAATCAGTAGAGTTGATGCACTATATGTGCCGATAACATATAGGTTCCTATGTCTGTTTAGTATTGATAAGAAAACCATTTAGAAACCAACACACTCTTAAAAATAACAATCATCACTCAATTCGAAAGATGGAAAGAAAAACTCATAAACAAACAAAATCTCTTGCTCAGGTGATGGACATGTTCATTGATGGCTCATGAAAAGAAAAGATGAACTTTGATTCTATCTCCTGGAGAAACTAAACTAACAAGTAGGATGCTCCATTAAATCTCATGTATGGTGAAATATGGAGATCCAACCATTCCTGCATTACCACACTTTGCAACACATTCGAAGAGTGAAATCAAACAAAATAACATGAAATCAAAGTAACAGGTACATGAAATGAAAATCTACACTAACAATTTACAATAAGCTTACCAAGCTGGATCGGTGGCCCTTGCCGATGCCAACATGGAAGCTGTTAGATCAACAGATGATAACTTCTTAGAGAGACAAAATCACTGAATCCAAACTTGCATTAATTTTCAACATGTAGGCTTACAAAAGGAGTATCTTCATGAATCCAATCTACATCATAACAATTCTCCTAAAGAACCTATCTCATAACAATTCCCTTAATCTACATAATAATGAATCCTCTTTTAAATCTACATAATAATGTTTCTCCTCTGATCTACATAATAATAATTCTCCCCCCTCATGAAGAGAAGGCACTCTCTTTTATACATGAGATCTTTGAAAAGGAGATAAACATCTCATAATTACAAATCCACTTTTCTCTCAACCCATCTCCCTTTATTACAAAATATAATCCCTTCAAATCCTCACACATATCTCTCATATATCTTGGATAAGATATGACAACCAAATCTCCATGATCTTCTCCTTGGATTAGGATTGAATTATCTTCTCAAATATTGAAATGGTGGAGGAAGTATTCAAGAAGTCTTTTGAATTAATCCTTCACATATTCCTACACATGATAAATCTCACACATTTTTGAGATATATGAAAACATGTCAGTTTTCTAATATTTAATCACAAATTCCCTTTTAATACTAAAATAAATGATTTGGAAAATAATAAGGTTAAACCCATATTTAATTATGAAATGGTATTAATGAATGGTTTATAGAGTGATGAAATGTGAATAATGATGAAGGGAAAGGTGGATGGAAATACGACATTTCTGAGACTCAACAAAGATGTTGTAGATATTTTTGTTTACTTAATAAACTGAGCACCTTCAAGCTCTTTGGATGGTGGAATTCCAGAGGAGGCATGGGCAGGTAAAAAGGTAAACTATTCTTTTTTGAAGACTTTCGGTTGTGAATCATTTGTCCGTATTGATAAATACAATAGAACAAAGCTTGAGGAAAAATAAAAAAAGTGTACCTTTACTGGATACGATGTTAATGATTTTGGTTATCGCTTATGGGTTATGAAAATAAAAAAATAATTAGGAGTAGAGATTCCATATTCAATGAGAAGGTCATGTACAAAGATCAGTTGTAGGGAAAGAAACAGGAAAAAGAAAAACCAGAATACATAGTGCTTGATGAGATCATTGAAAAAGAAATTCCAAAGGTACCAAAAAATCAAAATGTACAACAATAGGAGCAATAGGTAACTCAAACTCTTGCAAGTGTTGTTAGAAGATTTACTCGGTTTAGTAGACCCATTGAACGATACTCTCCTTCATTTTATTATTTATTGTTGATTGATTCCGGTGAACCAAAATGTTATGAAATGGAAATGCAGGTAGACACTAAAAAGAAGTGGGAGCAAGGCATGCAATAGGAAATGGATTCCCTAGTAAATAACCATACTTGGGATTTGGTTCAGTTTCCTGCAGGAAAAAGAGAATTGCAGAATAAATGGGTTTACAAGTTGAAGGAAGAAGATGGAGGCAAAAAGCAGTACAAGTATAGACTTGTTTTAAAGGGGTTTGCACAAAATAAAGGTATAAATTTTGATGAAATATTTTCCCCTATTTTAAAAATGACTTCAATTAGGACTATTTTAAGTCTTATGGCAGTAGAAGATTTACATATTGAATAGTTAGATGTAAAAACATATTTTCTCCATGGGAATTTGGAGAAAGAGATTTATATGCAGCAACCACAGGGGTATGAGGTCAAAGGGAAGGAAAATTTGGTATCCATGTTGAAGAAGAGATTGTTTGGCCTAAAACAAGCTCCAAGGCAGTGGTATTTGAAGCTTGATAGGTTTATGACACAACAAGGTTATAGTAGATGTCATTCTAATCACTGTATTTATTTTAAAAAACTATAAAACAGAAGCTATATTATCTTTCTATTGTATGTAGATGACTTGCTTGTTGCATGGTCTAATATGCAGGATATAAATTTTCTAAAGAAGAAATTAGCTAATTCATTTGCGATGAAGGTTTTGGGTGTTGCAAAGAAAATCCTTGGTATGAGAATAATAAGAGACAAGAAAAATCACAAATTGACATTGTCTCAGGGTGAGTACATAGAGAAGGTGTTGGAGAGGTTTAGAATGTAGAATGAAAAACCAGTTAGTACACCTTTGGCCAGCCATTTCAAATTAACTAAGGAAATGTGTCCCAAGAAACAGGAGGAGATAAAATACATGTCCATGATCCCTTATTCGTCAATAATTGGTAGCTTGATGTATGCGATGGTTTGAACAAGACAAAATATTGCACATGTAGTGGGATTTGTGAGGAGGTATATGAAAAATCCAGGTAAAGAACATTGGGAGGCAGTAAAGTGGATTCTCAGATATTTGAAAGGTATTGCTACTCATGCATTATGTTTGGGAGGTTCAAACACTGTTCTACAAGGATATGTTGATTAAGATATGGCAGGTGATAAATATAGCAGGAGAAGCACCACAAGGTATGTTTTTACTATAGGTGGAACAACAGTAAGTTGAATTTTGAAATTGCAAAAGGTTGTTGCACTTTCAACAACAGAGGCAGAGTATGTTGTTGCTACAGAGGCTAGTAAATAGATGATTTGGTTACATAGGTTTATGGAAGAATTGGGAAAGAAGTAAGAGAATAACAGGTTGTACTATGACAATGAGAGTGACATTCATCTTGTAAAGAACTAAACCTTCCATTTGAATACGAAGCATATACAGTTCAGGTGCCATTTCATATGTTCTATCTTTGAAGATGGACATTTGAAGTTGGAAAAGATACACACTAGCAAGAATCCTGCAGACATGTCAACAAAGGAAGTAACTAGGGACAAACTGAGTTCCTTCTTAGTTTCAGTTGGTATTCAAGCATGAAGGTGAAGATGAGAATTTTTCCAGGTCTAAGGTGGAGTATAGTCCATCAGGTACAACATCAGTGGAGTTGTTGTGATTAGTCTCCAAGTGGGATATTGTTGGTTGTGGAGCCTGATTATCTTCCTATTTCATAGGTATTTATTTTTAGCCATGTTTATACCCCATGAAGACTCTATACCCCTCCACGTGGGGGGGTTTCAAGGGGGGATTTCTCCCCTGCGGGGTCTGGGGCGCTCATGCCCTCGACTGGGGGGTCGACGAGAAAGCGGGGTTTTGGGGGCGAACCCCCGAAGGAAAAATTTACTTGCAAATGTATATTGTAATTTCATAGTAAATATGGACCATTCATTATGAGGTCACATATATGATGGTAGAAGTTATGTTAGGGTTTTTTTCCCTAGAAGGAAACCCTGTTTTATGAGGGAAATTTTATTGTGGTTGTGTATCATTGGGAATGTTTTATTCTGAGAGAGGAGACTATGAGAGAAAGAAGAGGAAGTTACAATGGGTGTGTTGTAGGTTGTATCCCTTCATTTGTTGGATAATAAAAAGGAAGGGCCGATAAATTTATCTAGTGGACGTAGCCCACACTGTGTGAACCACACATATCTGTGTCTCTATTGTATTGTGTATCTTTTGTGTTTTATTTCCGCATTTTCTTTTATTTTATTGCTCTGCGATCCTGTTTTTCTAGCACCTAGTGCTTCGTATGTAAAAACTCCACCCCGGATAATCAACCTTCTATCGATCCTCTACCTTCTTTGCCCATAGGTTATTATTCCCATTCTCTTCTTCACCTAGTGAATTATCTCCAACCAGTAACTAGGGGGACAAGAAGAAGAAGAAATGAAATATTAAGAAGAAGAAAAGCAAGAAAGAAGGAACGCTTCCAACCACTGTAGGTCATGTTGGAAGCGATCAAACAACCTTTGGGCATCATGCTGGGAGTTTTTATGGTGTCGTCAAGTCTAACAATAAGAATCATAATCCCAAATTCCCTTGTAGGATTTGCAAGGGTGATAATCTTCTCAAGGATTGCCCTGGTATTCCCAAGGTCGTAGAAGTGTGGTCTTAGGTTTCTTTTCAATCCACATCATCAACCATTGTAGGTCATGCTAGTGACAACCCATCGAATAATAATCATGTTGGAAATAAGAAGGGTAAAGTCAAATTTTGATCCAGGTGGATATTGGTGGCCACCCACTTGTTCCAACTAGCTCCTCTTGACAGTTTTTAGTTCAACACGTTCTGTTGTACTTCTTTGTAATCATGGGTTCTACACTTTCGGGGTTTTCTGAAGCCCTGCACATATTACAAGTGTATACTGGTGGCCTCCCACCTAATCCAACTAATTTATTTTGGATGTTTTCATGTCAGCACATCTTTCTATACTTCTAGGGTCGTTTTGGGGCCCTAAATAATGTTTTTTTGGCTTGCCACAGTCAAATTGTAAACATAATCAAAGTTTGATGATGTAATTTGTAGGTATAAAAAATACCTTTCCAACGTTCTATAATGCGCCTAAAACAGAGGTCGTATGAAAAATTTACGACCCCGGGAAGTGGAGGTACCAACTTACCCATCGAGCCCAACATGACTTTTGGCATTTCACCTCCCAAGGTTAGGTTTTTTTATGTCTAGGGTTTTGGAATTCATGAGTAATGTTAAAAAAGGAATATGGAGCCTCATTGTAATCATTCTTCTTAGATGGATGCATGTAACAACCACATCTCTTCTCAGATATAGCTACCACCAATCGAGCAAGTTGTGCCAGTTCTGTAGTTTTACAGTTTCATTCTATTTCATTTATTCAATACAAGATATTGTTCACTGGATATCTGTTTTGTTCTTTGTATCTCTATTTTATTTTATTTTATTCAGTATGTTAATTAGTTCATTCCGATCCTAAATCTGGATCAGTGGTATCAAAGCGGTTTGTTTTTCATTTATTTTTCTTCATGCATGTTCCCAAAAATATCCAGGTATAAGAATTTGGGACTCAAACCAATCGATACTTTTCTAGATCGGTCATGCCAAGCCTGAAAACAACCCATGGGGGATGAAAAGAAATATGATGGAGAAGGATATCCTCTTAAAATGTTTCTCTAGGAATCCCTTGCACGACAAAGGAACAAAATGATGGACAACTTTGCACAGATCCTTCGACGGTTTCCCACAAGAGAAGCATCTTCATCAAGCGGCCATGCAACCCCCTTCAAGGTACAAGTAAATTTTGATATTCAATTATTTGAAGGACTGATAGATGCAGATGCTATAGATAAATGGTTGAATCTGCTCGAAGGGTATTTTTCGGTCCACAATTTTTTTGATAGGGAAAAGATTACTTTTTCACTCCTCAAGGTCGTCTCCCATGTTAAGGACTGGTAGGATACTTACATTGAGAAGAGGGCCATAGAGGAATATGAAATATTTGTGGTCACCCCTACATGGGATTCCTTCCAGGATTCCATTAAAGAACAATACTACCCTGTTGGAAGCTAGGAGGACTAGTACACCAGATGGACCACCCTACGTCAGGAAAGGGAGCAAACAGTACCATATTTCACCAATATTTTCCATACCCTACGCACCCAATTGGGTATCAAATACTATGAGAAACATTTGGTGCTCAAATATTGTGACTTTTTTCATAGATACATTCAAACAGAAATTGAGTTTATGTACATCGCATCATTGGGTATGGAATATAAATATGGTGTTAAGATCGAGCAGAAATTTAAGTAGAAGAGGCAAGAGTTTGGATCTGCAAAATCCTCACTTCCAAAGCAAGGAAAAGGTGGCCCCAACCCACATAATAGGGGACATAGAAAATATGGTCACTCTCAGGAAAACTAGTCCAAGGCACAACACAAGAAGGGTAATGAGAAGTCGAAGAAGGACACAGGAAATTGGTGCGAATACCATAAAATCACTTGGAACAACACCGAAGAATATCGCTCCAAGAAGTCAGTCGTGGCCGAGTTGAAGGATTCTAAGTCAGAATCTGATTCTGACTACTAATCAAATCCAGAAGGAGGGAAGTGGATTATCGATGCTGAACCTAGTTCCATTGTCACTACCACCAAAGTACATCCAAGAAAACCAGAAGAATCAAAGGAAGGGAAATGCCTCTTTAACTCACAGATGTGGGTAAATGGGGCTTTGCTTCATTTCATTGTCTGTATTAGCAATCAGAAGAACATGATATCAACAAAGGTCATCAATCAGTTTGATGTGCCAATGACACTGCACCTGCAACCTTACACTATCTGTTGGCTTCACCAAGAAATGGATCTTCGTGTTAGCCAATAGTGTCGTCTTCCCTGCGACATCAGGCCTTTCAAAGATGAGGTATTGTGTGATATTTATCCCCTTGAATTTTGTGATGTTCTTTTAGGACAACCATATTTGTGGAATCTTCATGTTGTGTATGATTCTAGACCCCATAGTGTTATTATTACTTTGGGTATACAATTGTATAGGATACCATAGGTTGCGTCGTCTACCACTATTTCTTTAATCTCTGCTAAGTAATGCAGTAAGGTCATTTCACAGACCAGGAAGTTCGTCTTCTTTGTGATCTGTGCTCACAACAAGAAAAAGGTCACTGCCACATCCATGGCCTCTACACAGAGCCTCCCTTTGTAGCAAAAGCAAGTGGACAAGATTGTGGAAGAGTATAGAGACATATTCTCCTCACCCATCGGGGTATCGATGCACTTTCAAGTCAAGCATCCAATTGATCTAACCCTCGGTGCACCTATACCTAATGGACCAGTCTATCATCACTCATTGATGCAAAATGATGAAATCAAGCGTCAGATCCAAGAGATTCTTCAAAAGAGGCACATCAGACCCAACTCCTCCCCTTATGGAAGCCTAATTGTATTGGTGCAGAAGAAGGATGGGACCTGGCAGCTCTGCATTGATTATAGACCCTTAAAAAATAATCACAGTCAGGAACATATACCCAATTCCTAGAATTGATGACCTTATTGACCAACTCAAGGGGAAAAGTTCTTCAGGAAGATTGAACTAAAGTATGGCTACCACTAGGTTCCCATTGAACCAATTGATGTATGGAAGACACCTTTCAAATATAAATAAGGCCTCTTTGAATTGCTGGTTATGCCCTTTGGCTTAAAAAATGCACCAACTACTTTCATGAGGTTGATGGATGATATATTGAGACCCTTCACCAAATCTTTTGTGGCGGTATATTTGGATGACAACCTCATCTTCATTTGAACTTGGGAGGAGTACTTGTAGCATATTCACTAGGTTTTGAGCACTCTGCGACAACACAAGCTATATTCCAACTTGGAAAAAATATCCTTTGGCATGAACAGGGTCTAATACTTGGGCTACATTATTGATGAGCATGAGGTACATGTTGATCTAGCTAAGATCCAATTCATCTATGACTGGCCAGTCCCGACCACACTAACCGAGCTTCAGAGCTTCTTGGGACTCGCCAAATTCTACCGATGGTTCATGTTGGGATTCTCCCATATTGCATGTGCCCTCAGCCAAGTGACCAAGGGTGGTGGCAGGGAAATGTTCACATGGGGGAAGGAACAACAATGAGCATTTGATGATCTGAACAATCACTTGTGCTCATTTCCAGTACTCTCCTTGCTCGATCTGCAACAACCATTCAAAATTGAGACAGATGCCTTTGACTATGTTGTAGGCATAGTTCTCACTCAAAATGGTCATCCGATGGCATACCATAGTGAGACACTTTCATATGTTGTCCGAAAATACCCCACCTTTGACAAGGAAATGTATTCCATTGTACAAGCCTGTCTTCAATGGAAAAATTACATTATGGGAAAGGAGACCATCATCTACACTGATCACAAGCCTCTGGAGTTCATATGGACACAAGGGAAGTTGCAGAATGACCACCATTAGAAGTGGTCCACCTACATACAACAGTTCCATATGAACATCAAGAATAAGATAGGGAGAAAAAATCATCTCATTGACTGCCTCAGTCGACCTCCCGTGGCTGCACTCACCACCATGCTCCATTCCTGTGGACATGAGGCATATGATTGGCCCCAACTTTATCAACAAGATCTAGAATTCTCCAACACCTATCAGCTCTTGGGTACAGGCGTGAATGTAACTAATTTTAACATTCAGGACACACTTTTTTTCCATCTGGGTAATCTTTGTGTTCCTGCAAGAAAGCGTGTAAAGATGATTTGGGAATCTCACTACAGTCAGATGGCCAGACATGCTTGCGTGGAGAAAAATGTGGTTGTTCTATAGAAACATTTTCATTGGCCAAAACTTTGACAAGACGTCAGTAAGTATATCAGATCTTACACTGCCTATGCCATTTCCAAGCCAACCATCAAGAAGCAAGGATTATACACCCCTCTTCCTACTACTGAGAATATTTGGGAATCCATATCGATGGATTACATGTGTGGACTTTCATCCATCAAGCAAGGAAATGATTGTGTATTTGTGGTAGTTTATTGATTTTTGAAGATGGTCATCCTCACAGCCTGTAAGAAGAACATCACAACAACAAATATTTCCAATCTCTTCTTCAAATGAGTGTGGGTTCATTTTGGGATACCACAGACCATCATCTTCGACCGAGACAACAGGTTGCTTAGCACATTTTGTTCGAGTCTCTGGTCACTGTTGGACACCAATCTCACTAAATCCACTTCTTTCCACCCCCAAATCGACGACCAAACAGAGGTCATCAATCGAATTATTGTGCACATCTTGTGCATGTACAACTCTAAGCATCCACCTACATGGGACGAGATTCTCCCCTATGTTCAACACAATTACCACATGGCTCTCCATAGCTCCACCGACCATAGCCCATTTCTGGGGGGGCTAGGATTCCAACCCTTGGGTCCCATTGATGTTTCACTACCTCTTGAAACCACACAAATATAATCTTCCCATGTTCAGTCTAATACCAATAAAGCCACCATATTCATTGAGTGCATTCAACATATCCACCAACAGGTCCATGAGATTTTGCAGAAATCCAATTCTAAGTACAAGCAGTGCCATGATCAACACAGGGTACCGCACCAATTTCAGGTGGGAGATAAGGTTTGGTTACATTTGTAGAAAGAGCATCTTACATGGCCCCATCGGAAGCTCTCCCCACTTTGATATGGACCTCACACTATCACCAAGGATGTGGGTAGAAATGATTTCCATCTCAACACTCTACCCTTCCTTGGCTTGCACCCAATTTTTAATGTGAATCTCCTTTGACCATATTTTCCACCATTATTGGACACTTAAGAGATCGTAGAACAACTAAAACCAACAGATCTCAACCCTGACTATGTGGAATAGGCATCCACTGATTAGATAGTGGACACACAGGTTAAGGGCACTCGCCAAAAGAGGATCCAACTTTATCGGGTTGTCAAGGCAGGGCAACTCCTACACCAAGGCAAGTGGCTCACCTGAGGCCAAATTCAACATAATTTTCCTCACCTAATGGGGGAACTCAATGCAATGGAGACCATTTCTTCCTAACGGAGGAGGATTGATCTAGGTGGATATTGGTGGCCACCCACTTATTGCAACTAGCTCCTCTTGACAACTTTTAGTTCATCACATTCTTTTGTGCTTCTTTGAAATCATAGGTTCTACACTTCTAGGGCTGTCTGAAGCCCTACACATATTCCAGGTGGATATTTGTGGCCTCCCACCTAATCCAAATGGATTATTTTGGACTGTTTTATGTCAGCACATCTTTTTGTACTTCCAGGCTCATTTTGGGGCCCTAAATAGTTCTTTTTTGGATTGCCACATTCAAACTGTATACAGATTCAAATTTTGACAACGTAATGTGTAGTTATCAAAAATACCTTTCCAATGGGCTATCACGCACCTAAAACGGATGTCATATGCAAACGTTACAACCCCAGGAAGTTGAGGTACCAACTTACCCATCGGGGCCCACATGAATTTTTGTGTTTCACCTCCTAAGGCTAGGTTTTTGGATGTCTAGGGTTTTGGAATTCATGAGTAATGTTAAAAAAGGCCTCTAGAGACTCATTGTAATCATTCTTCTTAGACGGATGCATGTAGTAGCCACATCTCTTCTCAGAGATAGCTACCACCATTCAAGCAAGTTGTTTCAGTGCTGTAATTTTACAGTTTCAACCTATTTCATTTATTCAATAAAAGATATTGTTCACTTGATATTTGTGTTGTTCTCCGTATCTCTGTGTTTATTGTATTCAGTCTATTAATCAGTTCATTCTACTCCTAAATCCATATCAAATTTACTTGCTCGTTATGTAAGGAAATGCACTGCACCTACCTTTGTCCCCACATGGATGAAGCTTCATATCTATTGAAAAAGACTTTCGATGTTCAACAACAACTTCCAACAGGTTACCATAAACTCTCTCCCAACCCATCATTAGTTAATCAATTGGTCAATCTATTTCCCTCCTTGGTTAATCCAATCAATCAAGTGGTCAATTTGATTTCATCCTTAGTTGACCTAGTTGATAAATTGTTCGATCTAATTTCATCATTGGTCGATCCCACTCTTCCATCAAAGAGTGAAACCCAAGTGATTGATTTGAGTGCCTCCTCGGTCAATTTGGTCCATCAAGTGGTCGATTTGATATCCCCATCAATCGATCCCACTCCTCCTTTGAAGAGTGAGGATGTCACTTAGGTTTTTCTTGTCACCGCGGATTCCTCTGGAAAAGGGGGAATTCCACCCATTCCAATGACACCCCCCAAGCAATGTGTTTACTGTCAATTCGAATGCTCTAACAAAACCTTATCTTCCTTCGTACCTGCCTTACCAAATTGTTGTCTATATTTGTGCTAGGCATATTCTTAACATTATAATCGACAAAGGAGCTTATGTTAGCATCCTATCCTCGAATGCTTGGCAAGATCTTGCTTCACCTTAGCTTGTGTTGGTGACTCATAATCTATTATCTTTTAACAGAAAGGTTAGTCAACCTTTAGGGATCCTTCCTCAATTTCCTATTACTTTGGGAGGTAAATGGTCTACATTGATGTGATGGTATTCCATGAACCCTTGTACTTTAATTTTCTCCTTGGAAGAGACTATGTTTACGCCATGAAATATTTCATGTCCACACTCTTTCGAGTAAAGTGTTTCCCTCACAATGGAAGCATAATGACCATAGACCATATTTAATTCATTGGACCTCATATGATGGTCAACCATCAATATTCCTTGAATGGTCCTTATATTCCAACATCATCCACCCTGCCGTAGGTCAATTATATGGAAACTTGTCCCATGCATTCAACTCTAATTGAGAAGGAATCTCCCCCTTCTTTTGAATTGGATCTGGTAGTTGACATGGTGATCTGTTTGATAGGGATTTTAGAGCTTGATATCCCTACCCCTATTGCAACCCTTGACATGTATTCCTTCCATAGTGTTGTTCTTTCGTCTAGTGAAGATCTCTTATAAGCCATGATCGAGGTTTACCCCTTGACATGTATTCCTTCTAGAGTATTATCCTCTTGGAAGATATGATCAATGTTGCGCCTCTTTCGTCACATTGGTGAGAAGAATAGAGGTGCTTGCAAGCTCAGTTGGGCCTGCTGAGAAGGACAGCTGTAGAGAAAAGAGTTAGGGAAAGAAAATAAAAACTACAATTAAGAATTAAACTAAGAGATGCAATAAAAACTAAATTCATGAGCATAGGGACATAGAAACAAAAAGAACCAAAAGACCCATGT
>SNQJ01S0001915.1:303227-326920 GCA_010110895.2 Picea sitchensis | reverse complement strand
ACACTATCCTATCTTTGTAGCATGTGGGCATGTATGGGCCCGTTACAATATTAAGATGTGTTTGAAAAAGAAAACTAAGAGGAGTCCCAAGAAGGGTTGTTGTCCTCTCCTAAAGGTTTTAATGTTTGTTTAAGGGAGATGAAATCGTTTCACAATCTTTTTTTGATTCTCAAGATCGCTTGGAGGCGCAAGAGAAGAGCATACTAAGCGATTGTCATTCAAATTCTAGTCCCAATGCAAGTTAAATGTGATTAAAATTGATTTACAACTTATCTTGTGAGTCAAAACAAGCCATCCATGTGGCAAAAAGAAAAGAAGGGAAATTGATTTTATCCTCCTAAGTGCCTATGCGTTTTTGACTAACCCCTTTATATGATGAGGGGACTAAGTGTGGTGCTACTTTAAGACATGTTTGACATCATTTTAAGAAGGCAAATGGCCTTCCCCACATCCCAAAAACTTTACAATGTGAAATTTTACCCAAGTGCACGGGTCTCAGTGGAGACAGAGGCACACAAAGCGCATGTGTGCGAACATAGATAAATCGATAGGCGCACGTGCGCAGAACAGAACTGTGAATCAGGCGCATGGGCACACGATGTGCGTCTGTGGGCCTAAAAACCTGCGCATATGTGGCCACGGCCAAGAATGAAAAATCCGAATGGATTTCTCTCAATTCAACTTGGAATTGGCTGGTTGGCATGTCGACTTAGGCCGGTTAGTGCACCTGCAAGTTAAACAAACTAAAAGAAGCGCAAGAAAAACCCAAATGAGGTAGGAAATTGATACCTTTCCCCAGTGGAGTCGCCAATCTGTTGCTCCTCTTTCGTCACCTTGGTGAGTAGATTAGAGGTTCTTGCAAGCTCAGTTGGGCCTTCTGAGCAGGACAGCTGTAGAGAAAAGAGTTAGGGAAAGAAAATAAAAACTACAATTAAGAATTAAACTAAGAGATGCAATAAAAACTAAATTCATGAGCATAGGGACATAGAAACAAAAAGAACCAAAAGACCCATGTCACCAATGTTTGAGGCCGATCTATTGATGAAAACAAAGCACCAAGAAGAAAGGGGAATATGAGTCCCTTCTTCCTCCAAGGGAAGGCTCTTGGAGGAATATGAGTCCCTTCTTCCTCCAAGAAACAACTACAGAAAAATAAAATCCCTTCACTATAGTAGTGGTCGTACTAAATTATAGTGATACACATCAATTATGTAGAGCAAAATGAAAAGAAACAAGAAAACATAACAAAACAAACTTGTAACATAGTCGTGACGGAATTGGGAATCTTCAAATTGCATGTATTAACTTCTTGGATGCAAAATATCTATTACATTCATTACCAAAAAGTCCATCCTTTGGTGCTTCTTTTGGTGATCTATTTATACAAATTTGTTCTTCCCTATTCCTATTTTCAAAAAAGTGCCAGCTGCCTGCCTTAACGTGACTCGGTGCATATTATACATCTGTCCATAAACTGGATACAAGTTGTGAAAGTTCCGCTTGGCAGCTGTGAGGAGCGAAAACACTCCATCTCTTCTACTTTATTTTCAAAAAGGGCCAGGTGCTTGTCTTTGCATAGACTCAATGCATATCCTACATCTGTCCATGAATTGGGATACAAGCTGTGACGGCTCTGCTTGACAAATGGCTTCGACAAAATAGCACTCTCGGGCTAATTGTAGAAGTTTATCCCCCATATGTGCATCAACAATATCAAGGGTGCTGAGTTGTGCGCTGGGTTGAATCAAATGTTCATCAATTTGAGCCATGTCTACCTTGTCCATCTTAGAGATCTCCGCCAAATTTCTCTCATTTTTCTCCTTCATGTTGAGGGAGATCTGCTCTATATTCATCTGCCTTAGCGTCTCTGTGTCACCTCCACTCGCTACCCCTAACAACTCACCATTTATGATTTTGCAAGTTTCTTCTAGTGAATTCGTCACTTTTTTAGCCTGCTCCTTGCTTAAAGTAATATCATGTTCCCAATTCTTTAACAAAATATTACCCCTAGTTTGTTCGGCACTGGTGAGTCCGGGGGGCCCTGCTGAAAATCTATTGTTGGTAGCTATCACTGCTTCTTGGAAGGTGACCCGAGCAACTTCTGCGTTTCTTTCTTTGATAATCAGATTCTCAGAAATCTGATGTATTAACAAGCAGTCTTTTCGAAACTCCCCTATTTTGTTCAGTAGACTCTGTTGAGCAGAAGAGATCCTGTTCCGAATGTCTATTGCTCGGGATTTAACAATCTCGATGTCGATCACCTTTCTTTCTGCGACCTCTTACTGAGCCTGTAGCTGTGTGATCATATCCCTCTGCTGACCCAACTGCACTCGACCATCTCGGATCACTGAATTTGCTTGTTCCAGCTTGGTTTTGAGGACTTCAATTTCTTTCTTATCGGCCAATTGGGCCAGCTCTATTGATCCACTCGCTTGACTCTTAGCGTCTTCCGCAGCCGAAGCTACTCGAGCTTCAAGAGTCTTGATCAGTCGGTTCTTTCTCTTGAGATGATTTTTCAACATCGCGACTGAGAATTGGTTCGCTGACGCATACGCTCCTAGCATCCCTGCTATCTCTGTGGCGAATTCGTCACTCTTCTTTCTTTTTCCTTCTGTGATCACTTTGAATTTTTTAACAGTGGACTCTCCCTCTTGATAAAATTCTCGCTTTACTACAACTTTTCTCTTTCTGTCAAAAAAGAACTCATTAGGGGGGAGTTCCTCTGCCCTTATAGGCCTCAGCTCTTCACCAAATATCCATCCCTCACTAACGTCTCCCTGTGCCGACTGTAAGGGTGTGACAGAGGTGATGGGTTGTCCGATCTGCTTCGCCGCCTTTCCTGGGGTGACGAGTGAGTCCTGCTCTTTCAGAGGATCGGAGGTCTTCATCTCTGTCCATGTCTCTAGATTCTGAGTTTCAGGCGGGTCGGTGTTTTTCACTTCCATCTCTGGACCTTGTTCCTTAGGAGGGTTAGTAGTCCCTTCTTCTATTTCGGGATTCTTTTCCTACTCGGGACTCTTCTCCTGCTCGGGATTCTTTTCCTGCTCGGGGTTCTTCTTCTGCTCAGGATTCTTCTCTTGCTCGGGACTCTTCTCCTGTTCAGGATTCTTCTCCTGCTCGGGACTCTTCTTCTGTTCAGGATTCTTCTCATGCTCCCCTTCCTGACATTTTTCGGGATTAGAAGTTTGCCCCTCAGAACTTTCGGCCTCCTTTTCTTTATCCTTGGAAAGTCCCAAACCTCCCAGCACAACGGGGAGGCATCTTTTCCTGTGCTCCTAAAATTTTAAAACAGAATTCCTATCTTCGGGTGCCAGAGATCTGATTCGGAATTGTACTTCTGTATAGGACCTCGCCCCTCAGAAAACATCATCTGAAGGTGAACACTCGTGTTCAAACCTCTTTAATCCACAATTTCCCAAATGGGTGCTTACAATTCTCTGTGGATCATGTTTTTTGTACTCAATAGAGACTAGGCTCAAGTCTTCTAAGGTTGTAGCCTCAGCCTTAGCATGTTCGAAATCTAATAAGGAATAGGAATTTAGCAGAACAGGGAAAAATGGCCATACCTTCTTCGATGACGCTTTGAGCTCTTTACTCACTCCGCCAATCACTGTTTGTCGAGCAATCTCACGACAGGCCAGCTTGTCGGGGATGAACAGCGGTAGCGCCAGAGGAGGAACAACAGCTCCAAAAACTCTAAAATAGGAGAATTCTTCTTCTACGTACCAATCCGTGATACTGCTCAGATTCGCAGCAATGCTATCCGAGATGCGGGGTGGCGAAAGACCAAAAATGTCGATGTGCAGGGGCACCATCACCCAGTTGAAAATCTCATAAATAAACTTATTTGCATTATTTTCCCACAGCTTGTCGTGGTACTCATGTACAGTTTTTTCTTGGGTTGGACTCCAAGCCCAATTCATCAAAGGAAAAGGCGTCATGGAGCATATTGCGTCCATGATATACGCGGACATGAAGAATCTGGATGGTCTCCCAGCTGCTTTTTTCTCCCGGTACTCTGTGACCCTGTTGAACAAACTGTCGGAGAGCATCTTCGCCCAATTAAATGAGCAACCTTTTGCTACCCGAAAGATGAGAGGTACCCACTGGATGTAAAAATGCGCAGTATCCTCCCATCCGAAAAGTTGGCATGTCATCATCGCCACATACATATATTATGGCTCCAGCGAAGAAATTGAATACACGCCCTTTTCATTAGCTCTGAATGTCACGGAGCGCGAAAGCCAATCCTTTATCAAACCAGGCATGGCTTTATCATATTCTTCGCACTCCTTCTTTTTGAATTCCTCCAGGAATTCATTTCCATATATATATTCAGGAGTCGCTGGTAGCTTATACATTGACTGTATGTGCTCTGGTCTGAAAGTCCCGACCGTGGTCCGCCATTCATTTAGGACAGTTCTGGTGGGTAGGTCGATGTGATCCAATGCCCATCAGATCATGTTGTAGTATGGGAACAATCGAGGTCTGGTTGCAACTAGGTGCATTCCCAACGGAACAATTGTCTTGTACTTAGTGTTCAGGTCGTCCTTTACAATATCATTGTCATCGTCATCTGATTCTGAATAGTTTACCAACTCGGATTGCAAAATGTATGAAATAAACGACCAGGTGGGTACTGAGCTGCCGGTCCAAGGCGAAGTATCTGAGACGTTGTCTGGACCCTGTGCTGCAACCTCGACATTCGCTTTCGCTGCTCTCCTTGGAGCCATGGCTGACGCTTGCTTTCTCGCTCTTTTGCAATAGACCTATGTATACATGCAGAAATGAGTTCTCTCGGAGAAGGTGAGCTCTATGCGTTTATGAGAAATGTTTAAAAAGAATGAAACTCTCGTATATATTTGAAAATCCTGTACCTTTGAAATAAGTCTGTGAAATCGCAAATAAAACCAAATTTATTGTATAAATCTGATCTTATTTATTCGTGGATTTACCCTAATTCTTCATTAATGTTATCAATGTTCGACGGCTTGACTTGCAATCAGGTTATGGAGAGCAAGTAAATACCTCGTGAAGTGTGCCAACCTCGATGCGCGGGACGGATCTCGTTTAAATTGAAATTACAAATCTTAACGATTTTAATAATTTTCTCGCTTTTCGCTGCATCGGGAATTTCCTTTTTACATTTCGAGTCTTCGACTCACGAGACTGCGAGTGCCGATTTTAGATTAATTAACCGTAACCGTGATTTGGCGCATCTTTAATTATAAAATTAATTTACTTGCCCTATCACGACTCGGAACTTTGGATACAGACTTTTGGGAAAATGATATGCCAAGTCGCGATATCGCGACATCGCGATGTGGCGATAATTAAGACCCAAATTACGGGAAGGAAGTCTTAGATTAGGATATTTAATTAATCTTGCTATAATCATCTCGCAACCTCGTGAGTCGGGGTTTTAGGTGCCTTATCTTTATGACAGAAAGTACCGAGTGGCGAAGCGCCGAGAACTAAATTTAACCATGGTTAATTTTTTAATCTTTAACTTCTGACCAAGGTTATTACAGGGTTATCGTGTTCTCGGCTATCGGGGCTGTAAGAACAAAAACTTGGGTTTGACGCATGCCGAGGCGTGAAACCCCGACGACGTCTAATCATGGGTTAAAGGTTTCACCCTAGTTAATGCCTTAGGCGAAAATTAAAATCGAGTTTGCAGTTTCGCGACTCGGGACTTGTGAATTCAAAAATTAAAGTGTCTGACTTGCGAGACCCCAAAACAAAACAAAAGAGCGAACATATTTGCGAGAATGGTTCTGTTTTGAAAGCGGGAAAAGAATTTCTGTTCAGGCCGCAAGATTTCCAGAGTTTTAAGATTCTGGAAGGAAAAGAAAAGCGACTTTAGATCTCAAGTATCAAAAATTGAAAATTGCGTGAGGTAAAAAACAAAGGTGGCTCCAACAGCAGGTGCGCGGATTTTTGCGCTAACAGTCACGCATCGTGTGCCTGTGCGCGATTTCTACGTTCCTATTCCGCCCATGCGCGCGCGCGCCCAATGTCTGCCAAGCGCTCTTCAATTTTTCACTACTTTGTATAGTTTTTGACCTTTTTTGAATGTTGTGGTATTAATTCAGGTCCATGGATGACTTCATCACTGTTTGATGATGTTGAGTTCTTGTAACCACGTGCGGACAAAATTTCAGTGATAACAATCAAGATGATAACTATGAGCATGGTTCCCATTTCTGTGTCACTCTTTTTAAGAAATGAAATAGAGGTATAGGGATCCAACCCAACAAAGAGCATAGTTTATTTTTTATTTCAAGCTCGTTAAAAAATGAAATCGATCACCGAGCATAGTTATTTTCCTATGCCAATCTCGTTAATTTTTTTTGAAATGGAACCTTATGAGCATAGTTCATTTCCTGTGTCAAGATTGTTAAAAAATGAAACAATTGCCTCTCCTGTTGAGTCGAGTCTTTCATAATAAATCATAACTGAACCTTCATTTCATCTGCTTATCACAATTGATTCCTTTTCTTCCTATGGTGAACATTTTCCTATTAGTAGCCAACAGTTTAATTTGTAATTTGGCATAGAAATTGGTGATGGGAGAAGAGTGGTAAGATGAAACAAATATTGGTGGGCATGCCTCCAGCCTTTGATAATCATTCTAGAGTTAAGCCTCTAGCTTCTCAAGATAGGGGAAAAGTACCAACTACCCACCTTTGGAATTTACATTGGGAAGTGTCGAGCACAATTAGTTCTCATTTTTAAGCTCATTAAAACAAGGAAACCAGTTCTTAGCATAGGTTTCCTAGTTTCAATCTCGCGAAAAATGAAACCTACTCAAGCATAGTTTACTTTATTTCAATATTGTATAAAAATGAAATCAATCTCGAGATTAGTCTTTTTTCTTTCCTGTAACACACCCAACCCCTTAAAGGACATTTTAAGGAATAGGGAATCAAAATTTTTCTTTCCTTAAACATATCGAATCCTCTATCTGAGGTCTCCATCCTCTTCTACTCCCCCGTAACATTCCAACGACTACTACCAGGCTCAAATATGAGCTTTGGGTTTCAAGTTATGGCTTCCCTAAGTTCTTCAGAAGTTCATTGGTTAAGGGCCACATGGTGTCCATGTGGATCCATCTCATTCATACCATCCTCAATATCCTATATCCACGGTAGAATTCCATCCATCGTCAAATCCAACAATGGTATTTAATCTTCATTTGACCCATAAGCTGTAGGGGAGTTCAATGTTCAGTGCTTCAGTTCTAAATATCCCTTTTCTCTTATGCGCGCTTGTCCTCTAGAGTCCCAAATTCCCAAACTTCTAAAATGCTGCCACATAGCTCTGGCCTTCGACCCTTGTCACTTTGCAACTTCGACGTTCGGGTGTTCTACTGGCTCCACACTCCTTTCCTCCCAAAGTAGGAATTCACCGACGATTTGTACATGATTCCTTCCTCTTGGTTGAATTAATGGTTGAGAGGGATCTCGAAGCATTCTCAAATCGACAGTTCACTTCACTTTGTAAATTTGGTGCTCATATGTTTCCTCTCCTTGAACCACACTTCCTTCTGGAGTTACGAATGCCAAACACATAGAGGACTCTAATCAACAGTCCACATGCACTATAGAATGGGCGGTCAAGATCTAATCCATCCTTTGGGCCTTCAGGAGCTCTCAACCCAAAACACAACACTCCTCATATCTTTCGAAGTGTCGAACTCTGAACCACACTCAATTTGTTGCCACGTGCACCTGATGCCAATAACCAGGATTTGCTCCGGCCTTTGAAGCTTCACGAAACTTGCACGCTTTTGTGATTGCACTTCGATACCACCAGATGACCAAACTTTTGGATAACCTTTGATATTTGGACACGCTTCCCTCTACTCTCAATGGACGAGATTAACTTCGTGACTTCGTAATTCGGTAGTTTTGGCGTTATAGCACCTCTATTCCCCCGAAGTGGGACTTCACCGAAGTACTTAGCACTACCTCTTTACTACTTTCAATCTAATGGATGAGAGTGATTTCCACTAGATTGTTGGAATGTTTATAGGCAGAGTGTGCTTTTCATTGATGGAAAGATCAGAGTGTGCATCAATGGAAAAATAGGAACAAAGATCAAAGCTTAGGTGAAGAAGAAAACAATATGCAGAGATCAAATCTTAGGAGAGATATCATTTTTCAAAAGCGCAGATGAGGTCCAAGTCATCAGGACTCCTAGAAGGATCAAAGGTAGAGGACTTTTACACATAGACATTCTTCCAAGTCGGGAGGAAGCGTAATCTTAGGAGGAGGAGCAACAGTGGTCGTCGGATCAGTATCCAGACAGGAGGAATGCGTAGAAAGATCGAGCCGTCGATCTGAGAACATGATTGACAAACAACAATTAGTTTGGGTCTAAAGATGCGAGGAGTTTACACTCAAGAAAGTCAGTCGTCGGATCAATTTCAAGTGTAAGGATAGGATAAGTTAGCAAAGTTACATCACAGAAAGATCGAGCCATCGATACAAGATCCTGATCAAACGGACAACATTCACTTCGGACATAGATATGCGAGGAGGTTACGCTCCTGAAAGTTTGAGATTTGAAATCTTCAGAATGTGAAGTTCCGTTAGCCATCGGATCTAGAGATCAGACAATGACCATTAGATTAGGGAGATCTACGTTAGCAGTTTGTGTCAGCAAATCTCATCCTAAAGGACATGTGGCAGACCACGTCAATAAGGACACGTGGTAGACCACGTCAACAATTAGAAAATGACAAGTGTCAAGTTGATTCGGCATTTCAGGTACGTGGAAATCACAAATTCGAGTGACACATGGCAGTTGCTTGGCTCGTGACTCATCATCGAGTGACGCAAGAGTTACGTCACACCAAGAGTTTTTCTTCGGGAGTTTTACCACCAGTACTCGACCAAATACCTGAAATCTTGAACACCGAAGACCCAAAGTGGATATGAGTCGTCCAATCTGAAGATCACATCGGGTGTATTCTTGATCGTTGATCGTGTAGCAAGATAAGTGTTAATGGATCGTGAACTCCAAGTGAAAATTCTCCAGGAAAATGTGAAGGAGAAAGGTTTGATATTTTCAAAGTGTCGAAGTCCCGAAGTGAACGAGGATCGTTGATCCGAGAGGGACATACGTCATTGGATCGTGTACTCCGGGTGAAATGCTCTGAGAGAAAATGAGAACTTGAGAATTGAAACTCCCGGAGCCCGGATCGTGAAATCGATCTCGTCCGTTGGTTTGGAGGGACACGTGCTATTTGATCGCTAATACCAAGGATTTCATGTGGACAAAGGAAAGAAGGTAGAGCCGTCAATTGAAGAGGGAATATGTCAGCAAATCTTCCATTCTGGAAGATATCCACTCAACAACAATAGGGTTTGAGAGTTGAATATTCCGGAGCCCGGATCATGAAGGAAACCTCAGTCATTGATCGAGGAAGGAGAGATCTAGTATATGGAATCGAGAGGATATATCTGAAATATCCATTCAACAACATCGTCAAGATAGTGATATCGATGGTCATGATCCATTGCGGGGACAAAACATGCTTGGTCCTTAATTTTTCATAAGCAGGCCGCAATCAAAACCACGATTTTGGAGAAAGGACGTGTGGTGGCCCGTGGTTATTTGCGAGGAAAAAAATAGTTTGGTCTAAACCACCTTTGGACACTCCCACAATAGCTTGGTAACATGAAGCTCATAGACCAAGGTCATATCATGAAATGGAACCAACGCTCACTAGACAAAAATCGAGAAGAGCCTTTTGAATAAGTGCTTGGCCACCGTCGGTGATCACGCGAAGGAAGGGGCTAGAAGACAAAGAATCCATAATTGAATGGTTGTAACTGACATTGAAGATGAAGAGTCTCGACTTCCAGAGAAGGTAAGGAATCTCATCATAATGACCACTGATGATGAACTCACAGGCAACAAAATCGCTAGAGAAGATGAATATTTGCTATGATGATCAGGAGATGACTGTACGTGAAAAATGCATGCAGAAAAAAGAAGTGAAGGGATTTTTTGCTGTCGATCTATGCAAGAGATAGTGAGAGCTGTAGTGAACAACCTGAAGGGCATAACAGTGATGCTGTGAAGATCATGTAGAAGTATTGCGCATGGATGATGCAAAAGGTGCACAAAGAGTATAAAAATGCAGAACATATAAGAGACGGGTGTTGTTGTTGAGAGTGATTCATGCAGGTAGAATCATACAGTGTGCAAGAGCAGAAGAGAAGAAGAATAAAGGAGCATAAATGCATATCTGAGAAAAGAACATAAAGTGCAACAGAGGTGAGGTGAGAGACACTGATGCAGGTAGAACAAAGCAGTGTAGTAGAAAAGTGATGAGACTCGTAAGCCATAAATAAATGTTGCATCACTGTGATAAAGTTGTAAAAATAAAAGATTAATATTTAAGGGTGCTAGGGAGGTGCTAGGGAGGACTGGTTTCCTCAGAATTTTAAGTGGATGCTTGAACAGAGGGAGTTGTAGCTTCCATCTGGTTGTAGCCAGAAAAACTAGGGTGGTGCAAGGGAGAACTATTGTTCTCTGTTATATAGGTTGGTTCCTGTGTGACTAGAAGTAGGTGCTTCCATCCATTTGGTGTTGGAACACTTAGGCAGTTTGTGCTTCCTTCTAGTGGGTGCTATAGAAACTAGGGAGTTCGTGCTTCCTTCTAGTGGGTGCTAGAGAAACCAGAGAGTTGGTGGTCTCAACAAGTTGCATCTTGCAAAACAGAGGTGGTAGCCTCACAATGAGTTGGTGCTCATAAGAATGATAATGTGAAGAAAATAAAGATTACTTATCATATCAAGAAGAAGAGGTTTTTACCCTTTATGGGTTTCCACAGGAAATATTTGTCTCTGTATATTTCATGTGTGTGATTGATGTTTAATATTCTATTGCTTACTTCCTTGCATCATTGTGATCGTCATTAAGTGTTCTGTAAAGAGTTTAAAAATGTGAATAATCGTTTAAGCACAATAACAAATGATTCACCCCCCCTCTCAGTTGTGCAACAATTAGTATCAGAGAAGGTTCCTTTTATTTAAGGGTAGATCAGTAAGCTTAAACATGTCAAGCCATGAAGGAACTTCAACCAATAAGGCCCCTCTATTCAATGGAACAAACTTTGCCTTATGAAAAGTTAGGATGAGAACCTACATAATGGATTTAGGTGCAGATGTATGGGATGTGGTAGAGATTGGTTATGTAAAGCTAATTGTACTATCTAACAAGGATGGCAAGCTAGAATTTAGCTTCAACACTAAGGATATGAATGCTATTATGAGTGGGCTGACATAAGCATAATTTGTAAAAGTTATGCACTTAGAAACTGCCAAAGAAATGTGGGACAAACTCATTAGAAGTTATGAAGGTATTGAGAAGGTAAAGGATGCCAAGCTTCAAACCTACAGATTACAGTTTGAATAGCTAAAGATGAAAGAGGATGAAACTATTGGGAAGTAATTTTAGAGAGTTGAATAACAAGTAAATGCAATGATGAGACTTGGTGAAAAAATTGAGGATGTCGCTTTAGTTCAGAAAATTTTGAGATCTCTGTCAGATAGGTTCAACCCAAAGGTCTCTGCTATAGAAGAACTTAATGATCTAAAAGATCTGTCTGTTGACCAACTCCTAGGAACTCTGATTGCCTATGAAATGAGGATAGGTAAAGATAAACCCACCTCTAGAGAAGCATCATTTATAGCAGATAAGAATGAGGATTCCGAGCCTGATGAAATTGAAGAAAAATTTGCGAGAAGACTAAAGAAAGGATCAGGCAAGTACCAAAGCAAATTTCCCTTCAAATTTTTTAATTGTGGAAATATAGGTCACTTTGCATCTAAGTGTCCACATAAGAAACAGGATCAGAATTCTGAAGGTGAAAAGAAATATAAACCAAAGAGATTTGGTAAAAAGAAAAGTCTATGTGTAAACAATGATGACTCTTCAGAAGACACAGATAGTGACTATTCCTGTGAAGATAATATTAATGAATTTATGCTTATGGCCAAAGAGGATTATGATAATAAAGGCACATGAAGTGATGTTGACGATGAAGAATTTGTGGTTGAATTGGAAGGAGAAATGATCAGTGCTCTAGAAGAAATTGCTAGACTCGGATATAAGAAACAAAAGAAAAAATAATTGCTGATACAGTTCGAGAAAGACAATAAAGGACTTGATGAAGACTTTTCCCTCCTAAAAGTGGAATTAGAAGAGGCAAAGAAAATAGAGGACATTCTGAAACAACAACTATCAGAAAAGAAGGAAAGATGTGAAGCCTTGGAAGAAGAGGTAGTAAAAACTAGAAAAGAGATGGAGAGGTTTAAAACATTGTATCTTAAAAACCTTCCAAGCATTAAGCCACAACAGAACTAAACGACATTCTGAGCAAACATATATCTCCATTGTTGAATACTGGTTTAGGTTATGTAAATGGTCCAAGCAACAAAAAACCAGAAAGAAAAGATCCAGTAAAGATGATGAAGTTCCAAGTCGGAAGATAATCAGACCATGAGAGTACTCTGTCACCTAAAGCTAATAAAGACAATATGACCCTTGATAAAAAACAAAGATATCAAAATATGGAGAAAAAAATGCCAAGAAGAAGACCATTCTTCAGGTACCAAAATTTCTTTCATGGCTACTGTTTTTACTGTTCTAATTTTGGTCATAAGATTGCAAACTGTCAAATTAAGTTTATAGACATGCAACTGAGGAGATCAAGACATAGACAATATTTCCAACATAGAACAAAGAAACCAATGAATAGTCAACGTAGAAACAATCACTTTGACCTATTTAACAATGAGCTCGAATGTTATAACTATCATAACTTTGGACACAAAGATGCAAACTGCCATTTGAAGAAGTACAAGGCAGATCCAAGGATAAATGTTTTAGCTAGAAATGCCAACACATGGAAAAAGAAAGATAGTGAAAAATGTGGTCTAGTACTTTAAGCTCAAAAAACAAAAGACCCCTGGTATATAGACATTGGATGTTCCAAGCACATGACTCGAGACAAGAATAAGTTTCTATCTATAATTAAAAGAAAAACAAGAAATGTAACCTTTGGAAATGATGAACTAGGTAAAATCAAGGGTAAAGGGATGGTGAGTTTGAGTAATGGTAAAGGAAAATCCCAAGATGTTTTTCTTGTAGATGGGCGTTAACATATTTTTCTCAGTGTAAGTCAAATGTGTGACAAAAGATGTGAAGTGGTGTTCACTTCCAAAGATTGTAAGATAAAATCTGTAAATTCAGGACAAGTGGTGGCTAAAGGCATAAGGACAGGTAATAATGTATATGTGCTAAAAGAATATAGAGAAGAGTGTCATCTAAGAAAACATGATGAGAGTTGGTTATGGAATAAGAGACTTGGACATCTAAACTTTGACCTCAAAAATCTTGAGGCAATAAAAGATATTCCAAAAATATCAAAGCCACAAGATTCTGTGTGTAAACCTTGCCAAGTAGGAAAGCTAACCATGACACAATTTAAATCCAAGAACTCTACTTCAACAGAGAAACCACTCCAATTAGTTCATATGGATATATGTGGACCATCAAGACAGGAAGGCACAAGGAAGTAAAACTACTTCATGTTGATCATTGATGACTACTATAGACTCACTTGGGTTGCTTTTATCAAAGAAAAATATGAAGCATTTGAGAAATTTAAAACATTTAAGGCTTTAACTGAGAATCAAACATGAAACATATTAAAGGTTGTAAGATCATATAGAGTAGGATAATTTATGTCAAGTGATTTTAAGGAATTTTGTGATAAACATGGGATCAAAAGAGAATACAGAATCCCAAGAACTCCACAACAAAATGGAGTAGTTGAGAGGCAAAACAAAATAGTTCAGCAAATGGCCAGGTCAATGATGAATGAGAAGAACATTGGTCAAACCTATTGGGTAGAGGCAGTGCAGAAAACAATCCATATTCTTAACAAATCTCATTTCAGACCACACAGTGACAAGACACCTTATGAACTGTGGCATGGAAGACTCGCTACAATCAAACACTTCAAAGTCTTTGGGAATAAGTGCTACATAAAGAATAATAATGAAAACCTTGGCAAGTATGATGATAGGGATGATGAAGGCATATTATTAGGGTATGTTACAAATAGTAAAGGATACAGATGTTATAATAAGAGGCTGCATAAATTGGTTGATTTTATTTACATAAAAGTTGATGAAGGAGTCCTAGTAAGAGAGGAGAGAAATATTGAATCAACAACAGAGGATATAGTTGAATTTGAAGTTGAACAGGTCCAAGAATCAGAACAATAAGACTCTAAGTCAGGTGAAGATGCAAATACTCAGGCAGACTCGAATCAACAGACATCATCAAATCCTTCCTCCACGATTACTTAAAGGAATCATCCTGTGGATCAGATAATTGGTGAGAAAGACAAAGGTGTACAAACCAGGAGAAGGATAATAAAAAACACTGAGCAATCACATATAGCCTTCATATCCATGGTGGAACCCAAGAACTTCAATGAAGCCAGTGAAGATGGAAACTGGTTAAAATCAATGAATGAGGAATTGGATCAGATTGAGAAGAACAATATTTGGGAGCTTGTTCCTAGACCTGCAGATAATAATGTAATTGGCTCCAAATTGGTGTTTAAGAATAAAATAAATGAACAAGGACAAATTGTTAAGAATAAAGCCATATTGGTCTGTAAGGGGTATGGACAAGTTGAAGGACAAGATTTTGATGAAACTTTTGCACCAATGGAAAGAATGGAAGCCATCAGAATGGTTCTAGTCTATGCATGTCATAAGAACTTTAAAGTATATCAGATGGATGTTAAGTCAACTTTTCTTAATGGATACCTAGAAGAAGAAGTATACATGGAGCAACCAGAAGGATTCTCACTGGCAGATAATCCTAACTATGTTTGTAAGTTGAAAAAGGAATTATATGGACTGAAACAGGCACCACGAGCCTAGTATCACAGACTGGACAAATTTCTACAGGACAAAGGGTTCAAGAAAGGTATTGTTGACAGTAATCTATATATAAAATCTGAAGGTGTTGATTTATTAGTTGTTGTGGTTTATGTAGATGACATTATCTTTGGATGCACTAATGACCTTTCAATTCAGTGGTTTTCTAATTCAATGCAGACTGAGTTTGAGATGTCCATGATAGGAGAACTGTCATATTTTCTTGGTTTACAAATCAATCAGAGTTTTGCAGGGATATTTATCTCTCAAGAATAGTATTTGAAAGAGATGTTAAAGAAATTTTAGATGGAAGATTCCTCTCCTGATAGTACACCTATGGTGGTTGGTTGCAAGCTCAGTAAAGATGATATTTCACATGATGTTGATCAAAGAACATATTGATCAATGATAGGCAATCTTTTGTACATCACAACATCCCGTCCTGATATAATGCAGGTTGTTGGAATGGTAGGTCGTTATCAGGTTTCACCTAAACAAATTCATTTAGCATTTGTCAAGAGGATATTCAAATATTTGAAGGGTACAATGACTTATGGTCTTTGGTATCCTAGAAATCCAGTGGAGGTGCATTCTTCTTAGGTGATTATTTAGTAGCATGGCTCAGTAAAAAGAAGGGATCTATCTCATTATCAACTATAGAGGTAGAGTACATTGTTGCTACTACTTGTTGCACTCATATTTTATGGATGTTACAAACTCTTTTAGATTTGAAGGTAACTTATACTGATCCATTTCCACTTCATTTTGATAACACCAGTGCCATTAGTGTCTCTAAGAATCTTGTTCTCCATTCAAAGATGAAACATATCCCAATAAAGTATCATTTTCTCAAAGAGCAAGTTACAAACAGAGTTGTTCAACTGAATTATATTCCTTCCACATAACTAATTACATACATCTTTACTAAACCCCAGCCCAAGACACCTTTTGAATATCTTCGTCATAAGTTCGGTGTCATCCCTAATCTCACCTAAGCGATTCCATCTTGTCAGGGGGAGTATGTATTGGTTGAATATCTAACTTAGGGGGAGAATGTTTTCTTTGACATTGATGTCAAAGGGGGAGAAAAGGTGTGGTGCGGATGCTATAGTTGGAGAATAGCAGAACCTTTTAGGGTTTCCATCAATGCCAAAGGGGGATATTGTTGGCATGTTTATAGGCAGAGTGTGATTGTCATTGATGGAAAGATCAGAGTGTGCATCGATGGAAAAATAGGAACAAATATCAAACTCCAGGTGAAGAAGAAAACAATATGCAGAGATCACAGCTCAGGAGAGATAGCAGTTTCCAAAAGCGCTGACGAGTTCCAATTCATTAGGACTCGTAGAAGGATCAAAGGTCAAGTCCTTTGACACATAGACATTCTTCCAAGTCGGGAGGAAGCGTAATCTCAGGAGGAGGAGTGACAGTGGTCGTCAGATCAGTATCCAGACAAGAGGAGAGCACAGAAAGATCGAGTCGTCGATCTGAGAACATGATTGACAAACAATGATTAGTTTGGGTCTAAAGATGCGAGGAGTTTACACTCAAGAAAGTTTGAGATTTGAAATCTCTGGAATGCGAAGTTTTGTCAATTGTCGGATCAATTTCGAGTGGAAGGATGGGATAAGATAGCAAAGTTACATCACAGAAAGATCGAGTCATTGATCCAAGATATTGATCGAAAAAACAACATGCACTTTGTACATAGAGATGCGAGGAGGTTACACTCCTGAATGTTTGAGATTTGAAATCCCCAGAATGTGAACTTCTGTCGGCCGTCGAATCTATAGATCAGACAATGACCATTAGATCAGAGAAATCTATGTCAGCAGATTACGTCAGCAAATCGTATCCTCAAGGACATGTGGTAGACCACGTCATCAAGGACACGTGGCAGACCACGTCAGCAAGGACACATGGCGTAATCAGATAATGACAAGTGTCAAGTTGATTCGGAATTTCAGGTACGTGGAAATCACAAATTCGATTGACACATGGCAGTTTCTCAGCTCGTGACACGTCATCGAGTGATGCAAGAGTTACGTCACTCTGGGAGTTTTTCTTCGGGATTTTTACCACCAGTACTCGACCAAAGACCCAAAGTCCCGAATATCAAAGACCCAAAGTGGATGCGAGTCATCCGATCTGAATATCACTTTGGGTGTATTCTCGATCGTTGATCGTGTAGCAGGAGACGTGTCAACGGATTATGAACTCCGACAGAAACTTCTCCGGGAAAACGTGAAGGAGAAAGGCTTGAGACTGTCGAAGTGTCGAAGTCCCAAAGTGAACGAGGACCATTGATATGAGAGGGACACACATCATTGGATCGTGGACTCTGGGTGAAATTCTCTGGGAGCAAATGAGAACTTGATAATTGAAACTCCTGGATCCCGGATCACGAAATCAATCTCGTCCATTGGTTTGAAGGGACACGTGTCATATAATCGTTGAGACCAAGGATTGTGCATGGAAAAAGGAAAGAATACAGAGCCGTCAATTGAAGAGGAAATATGTCAGCAGATCTTCCATTTCGGAAGATATCAAGTCAGCAGCAATAGGGTTTGATATTTGAATCTCTTGGAGCCTGGATCACGAAGGAAACCTCAGTCGTTGATGGAGGAAGGAGAGATATGGTTCGTGGACTCGAGGGGATAGATATGAACTGTCTATTCAAGAGCACCGTCAATATCGTGAGATCGACGATCATGCTCCATTGTGGGACTAGAACATGCTCGGGCCTTAATTTTTCATAAGCGGACCGCAATTGAAACCACGGTTTTGGAGAAAGGATGCTTGGAGGCTCATGGTTATTTGTGGGGCGAAAATTATTTTGGTCTAAACCATGTTTGGACATGACCACAATAGCTTGGTCACATGAATCTCACATCCCAAGTTCATATCGTGAAATGGAGACAGTGCTCACTAGACAGAAATCAGGAAGAGCCTTTTGAATAAGCGCTTGGTCCCCGTCAATGGTCACACGAAGGAAGGGGATAGAAGCCAAAGAAGCCATAATTAACTGGTTGTAACTGACAGAGAATATGAAGAGTCTCAACTACCAGAGAAGGTAAGGAATCTTAGCATAATGACCACTGATGATGAACTCACAGGCAACAGAACCACCAGAGAAGATGAAGAGTTTCTATGATGATCAGGAGATGATTGTACGTGAAAAATGCATGCAGAACAAAGAAGTGAAGGGATTTTCTGTTGTCAATCTATGTAGGAGCTACTGAGAGCTACAGTGAACAACCCGAAGGGTATAACTGTGACGTTGTGAAGAGAATGCAGAGGTTTTGCGCATGAAGGATACAGAAGGTGCACAGAGAGTATAAAAATACAGAACATAGAAGAGATGGGTGTTATTGTTGAGTGTGATTCATGCAGGTAGAATCATGTAGTGTGTAGGAGCATAAGCGCAGAAGAACAAAGGAACACAAATTCATATATGAGAGAAGAGCAAAAAGCGCAGCAGGCGCGAGGTGAGAGATAATGATGCAAGCAGAGCAGAGCAGTGTAGCAGAACAATGATGAGACTAGTAAGTCATAGATAAATCTTTTATCACTGTGATAAATTTTTAAAAAGAAAAGATTAATATTTAAGGGTGGTACGGAGGTGCTAGGGAGGACTGGTGTCCTCAGAGTTTCAAGTGGATTCTTGAACACAAGGATTTGTAACTTCCATCGGGTTGCAGCCATAAAAACCAGGGTGGTGCAAGGGAGAACTATTGTTCTCTATTATACAGGTTAGTGCCTGTGTGACTGGAAGTTGGTGCTTCCATCCAGTTGGTGTTGGAAAACTTAGGGAGTTGGTTCTTCCTTCTAGTGGGTGCTAGAGAAACTAGGGAGTTGGTGATTCCTTCTAGTGGGTGCTAGAGAAACCAAAGAGTTGGTGCTCTCGACAAGTTGCAGCTTACAAAACATAGGTGGTAGCCTCACAACGAGTTGGTGCTCATAAGAATGACAATGTACAAAAAATAAAGATTACTTATCATATCAAGAAGAAGAGGTTTTTACCCTTTATGGGTTTCCTTAGGAAATATCTGTCTCTGTATATTTCATTTGTGTGATTGATGTTTGATATTATATTGCTTACTTCCCTGCATCATTGTGATCATCATTAAGTGTTATGTAAAGAGTTTAAAAATGGTCATAATTGTTTAACCACAATAACAACATATTCACCCCCCCTCTCAGTTGTCCAATATGGATTTCCAGATCTACGGATCTCATTGCTTTGTGACTTCGGAGTTCGGGGAGTTTGATGATATACCATCTCCATTCTCACGGAGTAGGACTTTGTCGAGTTTGCGTCAGCATGCATCCAATGACTAAAGAGGATCTTGAATACTTTGAGATCGGTGGTTTGCATTATTTCACAATAACTAAGTTGATCAAGATTTAATGGTGGGAAAGTCTAACTATCCCAGATAAGGAAACCGCTAGGCGCCAATTAACCTGGTGGGTAACCGTAACTATCAGTTTCCTTTGGCTGATTTATAAATGGTAGGTTCGAAGCACTCTGGAGTTTCAAAATCCTATAGTTATGAAGCCAGAAGGATTAACCTCTTTCGTTCCTAGTGCAGGGTTCCCAGACCTTGGTCACATGGGTCCTTTGAAAAATCTTGGGGCTACGCACTAATTCATTTAGCCGTAAATGGGTTAAGAATATGGGTGTGAGCCCTTGGTCATGCAGGTGAAATATCTGAAGGAGGCTTCCTCCTTCCACAGGGTTTGAACTTGGAATTTCCACACAGGTAGATTTTAGAGACCGACATGATTTAAACGTTCTAATACAACTTTCCTCGACATTATTGCATGCTTACATCTTATAACTCTTTAATTACTTAGCTGAGTCAATCATACACCCATTTAAAAGAACGAGTTCACAGAGAGATAATTTATACTTATAACTTAACCATTCAACAAAGAACTCAGTCATATACATATAAATATGCTCAATCACCATTTCTATTTAAGTACACATAGTATGCAGATACTTATCAGAAAACCAGAGTTCATGAAGCGACTGTTGAAATGGGTGCATGTTTCTACCCAACCATAGGCACAACCACTCTTGATGAATTTACTACTGGCCACCCCTGAGCTAGACCATGATGCTCTCAAAGAGACTCTTTCTTCTTACTCAACAACAGTCAGGGATGGAGGTTACTCTCCTCCTCCCATGAAATCCTGGCAGTGGGTTTTCTCTGTACCAAGAAAGAAGGTCTACCTAAGTACTTCCATAGTCACTCATCAGCCTCGTTTATCATCTTGTAACAAAAACCTTTCCAATAGCTTCTTATGACCAGAACAACATTATTTCCCAGTTCTTCCTCGAACTAGAGAATTGAAAAACACTCTTTTCTCTTCTTGATATTTCTTTTTAGACTTTTCTCTCTTCATAGATATGCTTCCTCCCCTCACCTCTTCCCATGAATAAACTCTTTATTTCCTTCCTTAGCAAGGTTACATGGGTCCAAATTCTCAACTCGTGGTTAGGTATGGAAGTCTTTCATATGGGTACTCCACCCCATCTCCTCAATAACACTTGAGGAGGACTCCTCTAGCTACCACTATGACTGGTAATTCATGTCCAGGTCATAGGACTGTTCTAATTCATTAAATCTAGTAAGGTACTGGTTTGGTGGGGGTCATCTCAACCATTTATGGTTCCCCTCACCATCTTTCTCATAGAATCCATGGTCTATCTTGGAAAAACACTTATACATTTTCTATTAATAATAGAAAATACATACATTGACCTTTTATACAAAGGTTCATCAAATCAAACATTCATACATATCTAGGTTTCCATAGCCTCTTGGCTACTTATAGTTATATTTACAAAATGGGGGAAACAGGGGTATTACAATCACCTCCTCCTTGAAGGAACATCATCCTTGATGTTCTATCTACCAATGTGCTCTGTATGTACATAAGTAAACAAAAATGGATATGCATGTTTCATAGATTCCTCCATTTCCCATGTAGCCTCATTTGGGCCAAAGTGTTTCAATTGCACCTTGACCTATGCAATGGTTCTATTCTTGAGTGGGGTCTCCTTCCTATCTATTATGCATTGAGGTTCTAGCAGGAATTCTCCCTCTGGTTCCACTTAAATCACAGACCAATCAATAATATGATTAGAATCATGTACATATTTCTTTAATAACAAAACATGGAAAACATTATGTGCCTTCACTATGAGAGGAAGTGCTAGCCTATAGGCTACAGGTCCCACTCTATCCAAAATTTCAAAGGGTCCACAATACTGAGGTGCCATCTTGGAAAAATCTCCCATTCTCAAGGACCTCTGAGATAGACATGATCCCCTGTTTTGAACTCTCTAGGAGTCCTCTTTTTTTCTACATAGCTTTTATGTCTATCCTGAGCTATTTTCAGATTTTGTTTTATCTGAATTACTTGTTGTTCCATTTCTCTTAGCATGTATGTACCAATTGTAATTTTATCTACTGGATTATTCCAACTGATTGGAGTCTTGCACTGTCTACCATAGAGGTATTTAAAAGGGCTAATATTCAATGAATCTTGATGGCCATTGTTGTAGGCAAAATCTACCAGTGGTAGGTGTTATAGGATAAATCCGTAAGTGCGGACACAAACCGATCTCCCTATATCCACCTGGATCTAGAACAAAACAGGACATAATAATACACTTTCCCTAGATCTAGTCTATTGAATGAACTAAGAGATGAGGATCTTGGACATACCTTATGAATGCTTTCCTTAGATCTCTGTTGTTCCAAGCTTTTCTCCAATTCTCTCGTCCCTTCTAGATCACAACAGAAAGAACCAATCGAAGTAAAGGCAGATTAATATATTCAATAACTAGTCTATACATATGATCAAGGAATTATGTAATAAAGTGGCATCATCTTTATGGGAAAGGGACATATTGCTGTATTGAATTAATTGAAAGTGAAACTTACAACCTGAGCCTTGATGTCATAGGTCTCCTTTCGATGGCTCCTAGCTCTGACACACACACTTTCCCATGCATGAAGAAAATAAGCCACTTGTGATGACCTTGTTGTTGTCTCTTGCTGCTGTAGCATCAGTCCTCCATACAGTCTTGCACTAATTCTTTAATCAATCTCTAGATATCTTGTTGTTTGTTTGCTTAACCCATTCCATGAGCAATCCCCTCAATATATAGGAGAAGATAGATTAGTTACTTGGATAGGGAATGATCCCAAGATATCTGGAATGCCAACACCTGAATAACCATTCGAAAGCCAACTCACCCTTCTAGAAGGTTCGAGATTCTTATCGTTTTCCCCTTTAAGAAAATGTTTGCACCCTAAAAATGAGTACAGTGCGAGAAGTTTGGACCCCAACTTAAAGCAGCCTGTGAGAATCAGGCATTCTCGCAGTCAGATATATAGGTAGCCTGCGAACATCCTTAAAAACATGATTTCTGGAAACAGACAAATGTAACTTCTCTCAGGAAAGTGTTCTTAGTAAAGAGTTTGATTTTCCATCATCATCACATCATCATGAAATCATCATAATGAACAAATTTGTGGATAACAGAATTCCCCCCAAAGTCTGAGAGCGGAACCAATGACAGTCGATAGACTTTGTAAGCTGCATGTGTGTGTCAAGAACCAGAAGCACATCTAATCAGAAACCTGCAAACATCCAAGCATCAGCAGAATATCATGTATATCAATTCCGAGGTAGGCATTCCCATGCTCAGATCATAGATTGATGACATCGTAAACCAAGGTCATGGCCACCAATTATACACCGTGGATCCATGCCGTCATTATATAGCACAACCACCTGAATACACTGTGGATCTGTGCGACAAACTTTAAAACAAGACGACATAGCCACGAAACATACACAGTGGATCTATGTGTCGCAAAGTATACATACTCCATCGCAACCTGGATCACATGGATAATATCTAGGGTCTTCAATCTCATCGCCTAAAAGTACGAATCTAACCATGTGATTACATGTGTCGAAGTTGAACATGGTCGAAACCACTTGATTATCGGTCATTGATGTATACCGTTAACAAGTGCGAGGTAAATCACCATTGATGCCAATGAATCCCAAGGTATGATAGTACAATCCATCGACTGTGAATAGATGAGTTGATGTCGAACACTCGACAGAATCTCTCGATCAGAGGTAAATGATATAAACCCGTTGTCGAAAGCAAGAAACTTGCCATTGAGGCATGCAAGCTTCAAGGTACCAAATAATTTCTAAGTCTTGATTTCGGATAATGTGCTAAAGTCGACAGAACAAGACTCATCATAGGAGGGCCTTGATGTATCCCACATCAATGACATGAAAAATGAGTAACAGAGTTTGAAAGTGAAACAGAGCATGTGACAATTGGACGTTGGACACAGGGAAGGCCGACACAGATTGAAAGTACAACTGCAGATGGCCGACTCAATATAGGTTTGGACTGCTCTTGAACATATGGATGACACGACCAATGATTTGGCATCATTGACTCAAAGATGACACATGAAAAAACCTTGTTATTGAATCGAATGAGAGACAAATGGATTTCCCAAATCGGCTTCAAATGATGAATAGGGGGCGTCATGTTCAAGAGCGACACTTACTGCCAATTAACACAAAGATGAAACATATCCCTTTCCCAAATTTTCCCCCACCATTTCTGGCAAGTACCTCTTTATTTTTACGCAAGCTTGAAGA
>SNQJ01S0001915.1:253559-295590 GCA_010110895.2 Picea sitchensis | reverse complement strand
CCTGTGGATAATAGGGTGTTGAGCTATCATGACGAAGGCCCAACTTCTCTGTAAGTTCAGACATCATATAATTCCTAAAATGACTACCGTGATCGGTAACGATAGCCTGAGGAACACCAAAACGAGTGATGACATGGTTGAAAAGGAATAAGGCTGCAGTCTTCCCAGTATTATCGAATGTCGGCATTGCCTTGGCCCACTTTGTGAAATAATCAACAGCTACAATAATGTAACCATGCCCCCCGGCCGAGTGAGGGTGACATGTCATGAAATCAATGCCCCATTTAGCAAAAGGACCTATTGAGACTACAGGATGAAGGGGAGCAGGATGCGACCGAATCTTCTGATTATAGGTCTGGCAGGCATGACACTTCTGAACAACAGTAATGCAGTCAATGAATAGGGAAGGCCAAAAGTAACCTGCACGTAAGATCTTCTGGGCAATAGCATACCCAGACATATGACCACCACATGCTCCTAAATGGTAGTCATTCAAATCTTTCTCAGCTTTGTCAAAAGTCAAACAACGCCGAAAGACCGATTCAATGCCTCGATGGTAAAGAGTATCGCCAAGGATAATATAGTGACGTGCTTGATAACGGACACGACGTCGTTCATTACTGGACAAAGAAGGCCGTAAAGTTTGAGTTTGGAGATATATAATGATATCTCCGTACCAAATATCGTCGGTACTGATAAGGAAAAGTGATCAGGTAATGAATCGACCGCTACCTTTTCCGTGGCAGTGTGGGGAAAATCACAAATTAACTCAGCGAAAACTAGGGATTTCTTCGACGTGGCGTGATCGAATTCCAAATCGAACTCCTGGAGAATAACAATCCAGTTGGAGTACTTGCCCCCCAGCAATTGGCGTGTCAATATGTGTTGCATGGGGTTACAGTGTGAAATCACTGTAGTTTTCCTGGAGAGAATATAATGACGAAAACGTTGAACTGCTTGAACAGCAGGCAAGGCCAGCTTCTCAACATGTTGGTACTTGATTTCCGTGGATGATAAACTTCTACTCAAGTAATAGATAACATGTTCATCGTGGTTATCATCCTCTTGAATGAGGACCATGCCGATAGTATACTCAGACGTAGCTAGATAAAGAAAGTAATCTCGACTATAATCCGGAGGGAAAAGAATAGGAGCTTTTGCGAGGGATAACTTTAAAGCTTCAAAAGCGTTGTTAGCACCCTTATCCTAGACAAACTCTTAACCTTTCTTTAGAAGACGTGTGAAACCGCGAGTAATCTCGACGTAATTCGGGATGAAACGACGAAGAAAGTTTGCTTTCCCCTGCAAACTTTGTAACTGACGCAAAGAAGAAGGAGGAGGGAGATTAAGAATCACCTCGACCTTGATAGGATCTACCCGGATCCCATGGCGTGAAACAATGAAACCGAGGAGACGGTTGGATTCTACGCAAAAGACACATTTATGAGGATTCAGGCAAATGCGATAGAATCGACAATGAACAAAAATTGCTCGGAGATGATCAGGGTGATCGACTCGACGTAAAGAGTGAGCCGACAAATCGTCCAAATAAGGTTGAACAATATGCTTGATATCGTGAAATGCGTAAGACATAGCACGTTGGAACGTAGCACCTGCGTTTTTCAGACCGAAGGGGAGTTTCCTGTAGGCGAAAGTACCCCAAGGACATATAAAAGTCATTTTATGTTGGTCCTCCGGAGCGATATTGATTTGATTATAGCCGAAAAATCCATCCATGAGGGAAAAGATTTCACTACCGGCACAGTCATCGACGATCGGGTCGACGAAAGGGGTTGGAAAATTGTCCTTTGGACAAGCTTTGTTGATATCCCGATAATCAACACAAACACGTATACTACCACCTTTCTTATCAATCGGTACGGGGTTGGAAACCCATTCTATCAATGCCACGGGGTAAATGAAATCGGCTTTAAGAAGTTTTTCAACTTCGAGTTTAATGGCTGTCGCTTTACGTGGATGGACATGACGGAGGCACTGCCGGACAGGTTAATGGCTACCGCTTTAAAGTGTTTTGTGATTTGTTTAACAGGGGAGAGCCAATGGCTTTCTAATAAGAAAAAGACATTACGCACTTAGAGGCACCCTCATCAATAACAGTTCGGCAAATACTCTTGTCGGAGACCACAACTTGGATTTGAAACGCAAGTTGTGGGGGTTACCTTGGGATAAGATCTTCCAAGTTAAAGACTATCAGATTTGTATCTGTTGGATCAATGCCACCTATAGCTTTCAACAACGCCCTTTGTTGTGCAGGACAAGACTGAAGGACTTCCAGGGCAGACATCGCTGAGGGGGCTTTGGCCAGATCTTCGACAATGCTATAGTTCTGGGCTGCCCGAGCATGAGGATTGAATGTCGACTTCTTAACGACACCTTTCGGAGGTCGTAAAACCGCATCAAGACTCGGTCGTTCGAGATGAAGAGGACTATTTGGAGGTGGATTTGGTGGAGAAGGCTGTACCAGATCGGGAGGTAAGTCATCGACCTTCTCCTTAGAAGGAGTATAGTCTTTAGCTCTAGTGGTGAGTGCAACATTGTCTTGTTTGGAATCACCAGTGCACATCAAAACATAAGAGGATGTAGAAGTAGAGGGTTGGTCGTGGATGACCAATGAAGCCTGTTGATGAGACGGGAAGGGTTGAGATAAGAATGCCAGCGTAGAGGATTTTGGCTGTCCTTGAAGGAATTTATTAACCTTGGCACGTCTCGGACAATCCTTCGTGTAGTGATCGTCGCCACAGATAAGGCAAGGGTAGCGTGGTTTGCACTTATCCCGGTCATCAACAGGAGGGGATTTGTTTTGCTCATTTGGATTATTGTTTTTACCCTCCTTATTCTTGCCTCTCCCTTTCTTAGACTTATTCTTACCGGTCGGTGTAGATTGAACAACGTTCACTTCAGAGGTTTTACCGGTGGGATTAGCAGGAGACGGAGCACTTTGAACATTAGAAGAATTGGATTTTGGGGTTTTAGTTGAAACGGAATGTGAGTGGCTATGAGTGGAACCAATCACACCATCTCCTGCATGCGAGGCAGCTGGAGTAGTAGAAGTATTGGAAGTACCGGGATGAGGTAAATCAGGTAGTAAATCATACAATGTTCCCGTTTGCGAATAAACGAGATCAAGATACTGAGCATGACTAATAGCTTTCTCTTTTGTGACAACACCGCCCATAGCAATGTCTTTACCAATTTTGTTTACAAAAGACTTGGTAAACCATTCTGCCAGTAACTGATCAGGAAGCTCAAGTTTAATGAGACGTCTCCTCCGTCGCCACTCATGAATATGATCGGAGATATGAGTGCTCGAGCTTTGTTTGAAGGAGGTTAAAATCTCAGTTCCGGTGTCATAACGGATCGGTAACTGGTAATGTGTTAGAAAAGCCATTGCAAGGGTGTTGAAATCCGAAAAGAAACCTCGTGGTAATTCGATGTACCACTTCGCAGCAACACCTGTAAGAGTTCGTTGAAAAATACGTAGTCGAATGGAGTCGTCCATCAACGAGTTGGACGAGCACCACAAATGGAAAGTCATGACATGATTATTTGGGTCCTCTCCCACCTTTCCATAGAATTTCGGAATGTCCGATCGAAGCTTTGCAGGAATAGCAGGCCATTGGGGAGAGTGACGAATAGGATCGTTAAGAATCCTAGACAAACCTGGAAGATCCAAAGTAGCAAGAAAAGGCAACTGCCGATTCACTTGTGGATACTCGTGACTTTGGGGTGGAATCCCTGTCGGTAGACCAGTAGGAGCATAAGCAGACTGTCCGTAGAGGGAAGCTCCGGGTTGGTTTGGTGGTGGCTGGATAGGGTAGTAGCCCCAAGGATTTTGACCTTGAGATTGAATAGGGACTTGAGGTTGAGTAGTCTGACCTGAACCCCAAATAGGATTAGTCACACCTGGATATGGTTGGCCTGTAGTAGGGACATCTTGCTGCCCCCCAGCAGTTTGAGGAAAGTTTTGCATAAGTTGATTCCAATACTGGGCCAATGCAGGAGGTATGTTTTGTCCTAAAGGTGAAGTTGGTCCCCCTATCAAAGGGACAATTCCACCCGGAAGTTGTGTACCAACCGTAGGTTGTGTAGTAACTGTGTTATGTCCGGGAAAAGGAAAAGGAAATGCACTACCCTGTCCACCAATCGGATTGTGCAAGTTTGGTGCAACAGTCGGGATAATGCTACTAGTATTAGGATTTCCAGTAGGAAACTGAGGGAGTGTCAGGATGAAACCGAGAATAGGATGCCCAGGAAACTGAGGACCACCTGGAGAACCAGCTAGAGTTTGTGGAGGTGTTGGATGGGAAACATTCAACAAAGGATTCAGCGCATGGTAACCAGGAGGTAAATTTGGGTTAACCTCAGGAGTTCGCTGGGTATTAATAGGGGCAAGAGTAGTGGCAGGAATCTCGGTTTGGACACTCGTAGTATTCGCGAGATGGGCCATATCGGGAGGAAGAACAAAATGATACGTGGTAGTCTCTAGTGTAGTCTCTGGTTCAGGGCACACAGGAGGGTTGATTTCGTAGACAGGGAATGACTCAGTACCAAACAGGACTTGTCGGAAATCACCTGACCAAAAAGGATCTTGGCCAACTACACTGTGAGAAGGCCCAACAGTCGATTTAGAAGATGTAACAACGGTTTCTTCAGAAGGATTTAATCGTCCAATAGGTCGTTCACCATGACGAATGCGATAGTCCTCTATAGTATTGGTAATTCGAAATTCAGCAAGAGGATCAGTGGGTTCTACTTGTGGAGGTGGTGTAAAAACTTTTGGGATGTCACTTACGTCTACGTGTGGTAGAGTAACAAGGGGAATTTCACCCGGAAGTGGAGAGTCCTCAGGGGTACCCTCAGGTGTTTCCGTATGCAAAGGTTGTGAAGCTTCCGGATGTTCCGGGGACAAACCTTGCATCCTCCGTGAACGTCGTGGGGGAGAAATTGTAAACAAGTAACCAACTCCCCAACAAACATCCTATGGTCAACTTCGAGAAACAAATAGCACACCCTAGTAAACAAAATCTAGAAGCAATCACCAAGCAAACAATACCTTCGAATATCGAAGCCACTAGTTGGTGATGAAATCCAACGTTGCAACAACGAGACGAGAAGGGGCGGGGCTAAGGTGGAAAAGTTACGTTGATGACCTGCTTAACAAACTTACGCCCTGGTGCAAGCTCCCACACATATTCGTGGGTATACCCTCCAAGGAGCCCGAGTGAGTTTGATCAACGTCGATTCCAGGTACCGTGAAGACTTTCCCCCCCACAGTCACCTTGTGTAAGAACCTAGAGAGATAATCCACTAAGGTCACCACAAACAACAGTACCACCTGGGGAAACAATCGTCAGTCCGATCCACACGCAAAGGCAGGGTATCTAGCCCGAAATCAACTCAAAGGCTTCCACTCATAATTGTGGGTATACCTCGGAGTGACCCCCATAATACGCGCAATCTCTACACCTATGTCAACAAATAAGGGTTAGTAACTCTTCCAACACCAATGCGACCTAATTCTTGACCCTTGTGTTAGAAGGGATTCCCAGGACAATATGCTGCCAATGGAATTTTACACTCCCTAACTCAAGATGCTATTGTTTGTTTTTGAGATTTTGGAGAGTGTGTCTCTCTTCCTACTCCAAAGCACTATCCTAGCTAAATGTTGGTGTAAAAGAGCCCTAGAAAAGAGTTACTAGATCAATTTTAATATTACGTAATGTTTTTACGGGTTGTTGTTTACTCAAAGTTAACAGAAATGAAACTCATGATGTGTGACTCTGACCCAAATTATGAAAGGATATGATGAAATATTTTTCTTTTCATTCGATGAATCCTAGTTATGGGAGAGAGAGAACAATTTCTGAATCAATCTCAAGATAACAATGCAAATACAATATTCAATTTCCTTTCAGATGCCAGTGTAAACAATCATATATCAATGAACGATTTCCATATGTCTTTTTCAAACAAACTCTAAAGCTTGATTTTCAATGTTTTTGAAAAAGTAAAAACAAAATCTTGAAAGAAAACTTATGGTTCACTTTCCAAGAAGAACTTTGATTAATGAAAAAAGAAAACCAAATCATACAAACCCAAACAAACAACCCAATCCAAAACTTTCAACGAAAGTAAAGACAAAAGCAAACCAAGGAGTTCCTCAATGCAAATGAAAAAATGTCCTTTCGAACCCACAGGCAAACGAGAAACACCAAACGCTCAACTCTCAACCAATCACTGGTTCTTAGCCGGCTCAACACACTTAACTCCAGAAATCAGAGAGAGTGAAAATGCCAAAAAGGCCAAGAAATGAAAGTCAAGCTATAAAGGCAAGCAAAAACCTAGAAACCCTAGATCAGTTCCAGCAAGCCAACTAAAGAAAAAAATATGTAAGTCACTGATTCAATAAGCCAAAGAGGTGTAAATCAACATATATGAGCAATTGATAGAGCTAAAACTTGAATTCAAAAATTTCAAAAAATATGTTCGCAGGCCAGTGTGGAACACAGTGCGAGAAGCCAGTGTTCTCGCAGGCCACTTTGATGCAAAGTGCGAACTATTCGCACTGAAATATATATGCAGAGTGCGAACTTTCAAGGTTCTCGTAGGCTGTCAATGGACACAGTGCGAGAATCCCTAAAAATAATGAAAATTTTGAAAAAGCAAGCAAAATTCAGACTGGCTTATAGACCTAGAAGGTCTCTCAGGGTATCCTGGGGACTCAGAGACTAACAAATCAAAAAGAAAAATACAAACAAAGCAAATGGCCACAGAAAAATAAAAAACCATAAATAAAAAAGGGAATAGTTCCCTAGTGGAGTCGCCAATTTTGTTATAGGATAAATCCGTAAGTGCAGACGCGAACCGATCTCCCTAGATCCACCTGGATCTAGAACAAAACAGGACAGAATAATACACTTTCCCTAGATCTAGTCTATTGAATGAACTAAGAGATGAGGATCTTAGACATACCTTATGAACGCTTTCCTTAGATCTTTGTTGTTCCAAGCTTTTCTCCAATGCTCTCGTCCCATCCATATCACAACAGAACGAACGAATCGAAGTAAAGGCAGATTAATATATTCAATAACTAGTCTATACATATGATCAAGGAATTATGTAATAAAGTGGCATCATCTTTATGCGAAAGGGACATATTTCTGTATTGAATTAATTGAAAGTGAAACTTACAACCTGATCCTTGATGTCATAGGTCTCCTTTCGATGGCTCCTAGCTCTGACACACACACTTGCTCATGCATGAAGAAAATCAACCACTTGTGATGACCTTGCTGTTGTCTCTTGCTGCTGTAGCATCAGTCCTCCATACAGTCTTGCACTAATTCTTTAATCAATCTCTAGCTAGCTTGTTGTTTGTTTGCTTAACCCATTCCATGAGAAATCCCCTCAATATATAGGAGAAGATAGATTAGTTACTTGGATAGGGAATGATCCCAAGATATCTGGAATGCCAGCACTTGAATAACCATTTGAAAGCCAACTCACCCTTCTAGAAGGTTCGAGATTCTTATCTTTTTCCCCTTTAAGAACATGTTCGCACCCTAACAATGAGTACAGTGCGAGAAGTTCACACCCCAGCTTAAAGAAGCCTGCGAGAATCAGGCATTCTCGCAGTCAGATATATAGGTAGCCTGCGAACATCCTTAAAAACATGATTTCTGGAAACAGACAAATGTAACTTCTCTCAGGAAAGTGTTCTTAGTAAAGAGTTTGATTTTCCATCATCATCACATCATCATCACATCATCATAATGACCAAATTTGTAGAAAACAGTAGGTCCTTACTTGCATAATCGATTTCATGCTCATTCTAGATCATGGGTCACATAATCGATTTCATGCTCATTCAATTTTTTTGGATTCATAGAAAATTACATGATCTTATTTCATAAGGACTCCTCTAAGTCCTTACTTGCAAGAATCTGTACACACAAGGAAGCCCTTGTTTGGGTATGCAATCTTCAACACAGGTGCATTGGTTAGAAGGTATTTCAGCTCTTGGAATCTCTCTTCACATTCTGATGTCCAAATGAAATTAACTCCCTTTTTCTGAAGGGAAGTGATTGGGAAACTAATATTGGAAAATCCTTTTATGAACCTATTATAGTATCCTACTAGGCCCATAAAGGATCCGATATCAGATACATCCTTTGGGGTAGTCTAATCCATGATGGATTTAATTGTTTCATGATCAACTGCCACCCCTTCTTCAGAAATAACATGGCCTAAGTAATGGACTTGTTTATTGAAAAATTCACACTTACTAAACTTATCATAGAGTTGATGTTCTCTTAGTACTTGAAGTACTAACTTAATATGTTCTTCATACTCTTCCCTATTCTTAGAATAGATAATAATATCATCAATGAAAACCAATACAAATATATCTATGAATTTACTGAGTACATTATTCATTAAGCACATAAAAGTGGTTGGTGCATGGGTTAGCCCGAATGGAACCACCACAAATTCATAGTGACCATACCTTGTCCTAAAGGTTGTTTTTTGGATGTCTTCATCCTTAATTCGGACCTAATGGTATCCAAACCTCAATTCAATCTTGGAGAAGATTGTAGCACCCCTTAATTGGTCAAATAAGTCATCGATCCTAGAAAGGGATACTTATTCTTTATGGTCATCTTATTGAGTTTCCTATAGTCTATGCACAACCTAAGTGTGCCATCCTTGTTTTCTACAAAAAAGGTTGGTGCTCCCCATGAAGACACACTAGGTTTGATGTGTCCTTTGTCCATCATTTATTTTAGCTGTAGTTTAAGCTTAACTAGATCCAACGTATTCATTCTATAAGGTGTTCTAGAAACTGGCACCACTCATGGTGCAAGTTCTATTGAAAAGTCAATATCTCTTCTTGGATGTTGAATCGATACCTCTTCTGGGAACACATATTTATACTCTCTTAATATGGGATGGTCCTCTAGGATGGGTTTGTTGTTCTCAATAGATTTCAACACTTGTATTGCATACAAGGGACATCCCTTTCTACAATACTTATTCACTTGGAGGGATAATATTTGTCTCACTGAGATAGGATTTAGAATCCCTTGTAGGGCTATCCTTATCCCTTATCCATCTTCACACTCCAAATTTTTATTGTAAAAGTCCAACTTGGTTTTATGGGCAGCCAACCAGTCCATGCCAATCAACAAGTCATAAGATCCTAAAGGAAACATGTTTAAGGTTGCTCGGGTGGGTAATCCATTCATAATGAATTGTCATGTCGGTATGGCATATGTTACCTTCCTTTTAGTTCGAGTGGCCAATTGCACCAGCCAATATTTATCAAGTTTAACTTGCTACAATTTACATTTATCAACAGTTTGAGGGGCAACATAACTCAAATTGGAACCAGGGCCCAATTAAAATGGAAACAAGATGGTTGGAAATCATACCTTCCTTCTCCACCACTGAAGCTTACTGGTCAGCTTGTCTATTATCCAAGGCTACATATATTTGTGGCATGCTCCTAGCAACATCATTTAATTTGGTAGCCTCTTGGATGTTGTGTACCCTTGGATTTTTCTGTTGACTATGTGGACAGTCCCTCAACAGGTGTTCTTCTCCACAACCCCAACATTTCAAGGGTTCTCTCTTTGTGTTATCAGTCTTAATTGGGACTGCTCTGAATGGTTTATTTCCACTCTGGGATGGAAATGTTTTCTAATACACACTTCTAGTAGGAAGGCTCATCCTATAGATTTTCCCATGGTTCTTAAATATTGAGGATTTAAACCCATTTTTTCTTGAATCTCGAACTACTCTTTTTCTTCCAGTCCTCGTGAGGTTTTGTTTTGTTCTTGAACTACTCATAGAAATACCTTGCCTTCTGAATAGTGTCTTCTAAGGTATTTGGCTCATCAAATTCAATCATGTCCTCAAAGGACTGAGGTATCCCACTAATCAATCGTTGCATTTTTACCTTTTCATATTTGTTGTAGGGAACATACCTTATCAACTCAAGGAATTTATTGATATATTCATCTATGGTGAGTTGTCCCAACTTGGGTTCATAAAAATCCTTGGTCTTCTCATCAAAGTATTTCTCTGACATATACTTATTTTTGAAGTATTTCTCAAATTTTTTCCATGAAAATTCCTTCTCATGGATTCCTTTCACATTCCTAAGTTCCTCCCACCAAATGGAGGCCTTTCCATTCAAGTTAAATATGGTTATTTGAACCTTTAAATTTTCAGAGTAGTCATGGACTCTGAAGTACTTCTTCAAGCCAAGCAGCCAAACTTGTGATTCTTCCCCCTTCTTAATTTCTCCATCAAAGGTGGGTGGTTTTTCTTTCTTTAAATCTTCAGGGTCATGACTCTTGGAATGTTTCCTCTTCTTTATTTTCCTCTGGGAATGTGAACTATTTTTGCTACTAGAGGATTCCTTGGAGTTGTCAGTTTCCTCACTGAGGATTCTCTCGATGAGTGTCTCTTGGCTCCATGTTGGGCCTTCTTTGAGGTGATCCTCCTTGTGTGGCCACTTTCAGGGCCATTCTTTCGTATCTAAGGTGGACTTTGGGTCTTCCTCATATGATATATGTCCACATGGTTGGCTAGTAGTCCATATTGTAGCTTCCTTTGTATATCAAATAATCTCTACAGTAGAACTACATTGATTTTAGTTTTATTTTCCTTATCCTTTATTATACTTTCATTGTCAGCCTTACAGCTCTATAATTCTTCCATGAGGCTTCTTACAGTTTCAACCAGATCTGGAGGGGTTTCCACCTCCCCCGTGTCATCGAATTCTTCCTCTCTATTGTGGGATATTTCCCCCAATTCATGGTGTTTCACCATCCTTTACGTTGTATTTTTCCTATTGTTCATTGACTTCTATACTGGTGATAAAACATTTTTTGTTACTTAATGATCTACTAATTCATGAACAACACGTATCATTGCAAAGTGAAGTCATCTTATTTATTTGGAAACATTAGAAACATACAGTGAAGATTTCCAAAACATCTATCAACAATAGAAAGTTTCATTCCTCTCTTTAGTAGAGGTTCAAAAATGTTTCTTATAGAAGGGATTAAGGTAGGGTGTTACCCCTTAAAGTTCTCTAATAATATTTTTATGTGACTCATGCATGAGCCCAAGTAGAACAAGTGTTGTTCCCATGCTCTGATATCATTTTGTAACACACCCAACCAATTAAAGGACTTTTTAAGGAATGGGGCATCAAAATTTAACTTTCCTTAAACATTTTTAATCCTCTCTTTGAGGTTTCCATCCTCTTCTACTCCCCCATAACATTCTAACGACTTCTACCAGGCTCAAATCTGAGCTATAGGTTACAAGTTATGGCTTCCCAAAGTTCTTTGGGAGTTTATTGGTTGAGGGCCATGTGGATCGATCTCATTTGTACCATCCTCAAGCTCCGATATCCATGGTAGAAGTCTTTCCACTGTCCAATACAAAAACGGGATTTGATCTTCATTTGAAACATAAGTTGTAGGGGAGTTCGATGTTCAGTGCTTCGGCTCTGAATGCCCCTTTTCTCTTATGTGTGCATGTCCTTTGGAGTCCCAAATTCCCGGACTTCCAAAATGTTTCCACATAGCTCCGGCCTTCAGCACTTTTCACTTTGCAGCTTTGGCATCCGGGGGGTTCTACCCACTCCACACTCCTTTCCTCTCGGATTAGGACTTCGTCGAAGTGTTGTACATGAGTCCTTCCTCTTGGTTGTTCAGGTGATTAAGAGGGATCTCAAAGCATTCTCAAATCGACAGTTCATGTCACTTTGTCACTTCAACGTTCAAATATTTCCTCGCCTTGAACCACACTTCCTTCTGAAGTTCTAAACTCCGAACACGCAAAGGAATTTGATAAATGGTCCATGTGCACTCTACAATGGGCAGTAGAGATCCACTATGGCCTTTGGAAGCTCTTGAACTAAAGTGCAATAATCCTCAGATCTCTCAGAGTGCTGAACTCCGAACCACACTCGATTCATCACCACATGCACCTGATGCCAATGACTAGGATTTTCTCCGAACTTCGAAGCTTCATGAAACTTGCACGCTCTTGTGATTTCACTTCGATACCGCCAGAATACTGGACTTCCAGATAACCGTCGATCTATGGACATGTGTCCCTATACTCTCAATGTCCCAAATTAACTTCGTGACTCTGGAATTTGGGATTTTTGGCATTACACAACCTCTATTCTCTCGAAGTGGGACTTCACCGAAGTACTTAGCACTACCTCTTTACTAGTTTCGATCTAACGGATGAGAGTGATTTCCCCTAGATTTCCAGATCCACATCTCTCATTACTTCATTACTTCGACGTTCGGAGAGTTTGATGATATATTATCCCCATTCTCATAGAGTGGGAATTTGTTGAAGTTTCCTCCGCATGCATCCAACGACCAAGGGGGATCCCGAACAATCTCAGATTAGTGGTTCATGTTATTTCACGATAACTGAGTGGATCAAGTTTTAATGGTGGGAAAGTATAACTATGCCAGATAAGGAAACCGCCAGGTGTCAGTTAACTTGGTGGGTAACCATAACTATCAATTTCCTTTGACCGATTTATAAATGGTAGGGTCAAAGAACTCCAGCGTTTTGAATCCATGAGGCTTAACTTCTTTCGGGCATAGCACAGGGTTCCCAGACCTTGGTCACATGGGTCCTTTGAAAACTCTTTGGGCTACGCACTAATTCCTTTAGCCGTAGATGGGTTAATGATATGGGAATGATCCCTCGGTCATGCAGGTGAAATATCTAAAGGAGGCGTCCTCCTTCCAAAAGGTTTTAACTTGGAATTCCTACGTGGGTAGGTTTTAGAGACCGAAAAGATTTAAACGTTCCAATAAACCTTTCCCTGACACTATTGCAGGCTTACATCTTACAACTCTTTAACTTCTCAACTAATTCAAGAATACACCCATTTAAAAGCACAAGTTCACAGAGAGATAATGCATATTTCAAACTTAACCATTCAACAAATAACTTAGTCATATACATATAAATATGCTCAATCACCATTTCTATTTAATTACACAGAGTATGAAGACACTTATCAGAAAACCAAAGTTCGTGAAGTGACCACTGAAAGGGGTTCTTGTTTCCACCGAACCATAGGCACAAACACTCTTGACGGATTTACAGTTGGCCAGCCCCAAGCTAGACCACGATGCTCTGAGAGAGACTCTTTCTTCTTACTCACCAACAGTCAGGGACGGAGGTTACTCTCCTCCTCCCATGAAATCCTGGTAGCGTTTTTTATTTGTACCAAGAAAGGAGGTCTACTCGAGTACTTCCATAGTCACTTGTCAGCCTCGTTTATCATCTTGTAACGAAAACCTTGCCAACAAATTCTTACGCCAAGAAAAATATTTTTTCCTAGTTCTCCCTCGAACCAAAGAGCTGCAAAACACTCTTTTCTCTTCTCTAGGTTTCTCTTTCAACTCTTCTCTCTTCGCAGATATGATTTCTCCCCTTACCTATGCCCACAAATTACCTCTTTCTTTCCTTCCTCAACAAGGTTGTGTGGGTATGAATCCCCAGCTCGTGGTAAGTTCTGGAAGTCTTTCAGATGAGTACTCTGCCCCATCTCCTCGTTAACTCTTGAGGAGGACTCCTCTAGATACCACTTTGACTGGTAATTCATGTCTGTGTCAAAGGACTATTCTGAGCCATTAAATTCAGTAAGGTATTGGTTTGGTGGGGGTCATCTCAACCATTTCTGGTTCCCCTCAACATCTCTCTCATAACATCCATGGTCTATCTTGGCAAACCCCCCCTTTTCAGCAGTTATGCAACACTTATCCATTTTCTATTAATAACATAAAATACATACATTGACCTTTTATATAAAGGTTCATCAAATCAAACATTCACACATATCTAGTCTTTCGTAGCCTCTTGGCTAGTTATAGTTATATTTACAAATTGGGGGAAACAAGGGTATTACATTTCTCGTGCTTGTAAATACATGATAATAGGTTATTGAGCTTAGTCTTTGTTCTTTCTCGTGCTCGTAAATAAATGAGAATAGGCTACCAAGCATATTCTTTGTTCTTTCTCGTGCTCGCAAATACATGAGAATAGGTTATCGAGTATAGTTTTATCTCTTTTTCAGACTCGTAAAAGCTATATGAAAAATGAACTCTTTGGAGTCTCCTTTAAGCTCTATTCAGACTCTCTAAATATGAAAAGATTTTTGAGTGAGATTGTTTCCTTTCACACTCATTAGAAGGTTAGAAAGGGCGTCTTTTGAGTGATAGTTTACCCCTTTTTTGGCCTCAGTAGACTAATTATGAAAAATGAATACTCTAGTCAAGCATGATTAGAATATTTCTCGTGGGTATCATTTTATACGTTTTTGAGATTTGGAGACTAACTTTACGAAAAAGTTCATTACAAATTTTTCTTTACAACCTTTTCAGACTCTCTAAACATGAAAATACCATCAATTTTACCTTCTTTGGACTCGTAAAACCAAACATTAAAGGACCCATCTGGGACCAAACCCTTCCTTCTCCAGGTTCACTAAATATATGATGAGGGACTCATCATAAGATGAGCTATATCGAGCATCTATTATCCTCCTCAAGCTCATAAAACTAGAAAGAGGTAATCTCCACCCATGGTGGGGAAGTTTTAGAGGGTTTTTCCGTCTTGTTATCTTCATTATCTGGAAACTATTACTACTTTGAGTCGCTCTTGAACAAGGTACCTTTTCTATCATCACATACAATAGTGGGGTCGTCCATTCTCTCTCATTGACCACCATTTCCATCATTGTGTCATGTTCCACTCATAGGTCCATGACCAACGTTATGGTATTCATTTGCGTTAATGTTGTCAAGTAAAGTTATGTCATGCATACTTGTTCAAGGGAAGTTTACATGCATCAGCCACCTGCAGTTCCTTTCAATCTGGTTATCCCAACCATGCCTGTGTTAGTTGTGCTCCATTATTATGATCTTCACACCATATATACTTACATGTTTAGTGTCGATTGATGGGGGATAAATCAAGTCACTCCTTTGATGGATTTCACCCTGTCGACTACAGCTCATTATCTAGGATTTAAATATAGAAACCCATCAACACCCTGGGACTTGCGTACATTAGTGTCAAGTCTCCTTGCATTTCAATAGTGGATTTACATTATTGGCTCCTATCGAATGAATCTATGAGTGTTCAGTGTCAACTCATGTATTCACACTTTGTAGATTGTACTAGGTATCTTGGGTTCCATCATCATCATCTTTGGATTCCATCGCATATGTTAATGTTATACATTAATGATCAATAATCAGATGGTTTCTACCATGCTCGACTTCATCTCATTTATTCACATTTTGTAGATTCATACCATCGGGATGTAGGACGCAGACCTTGGGAAAGATAAGACTTATGTTAGATGATATTATTTCCCAATATGAGATGGAGAATAGTCATGAGCACTTCACAGATTTCTCGGTTATTGAGTCATATCACTGATTTGTATGATGTGACATAAATCCACATTTGTACTTGGTCGTGGCTATGATTTCACTTGTTTCTTGCATGGATCCACGGTGTATACTTTCGTAGCCATGACAAGTCATTATTGGTTCCTGATGGATCCATGGTGTATTCTGTTGTGGCCATCATCCCATCACTTGTGTTATGAATGGATATGTAGTATATTTATGGAGACTATGCTCTTGTCTTTCTTACCGAGCATGGGTATGCCCACCTAGGGGATTGTTTTTTTGCATGACTCATGATGCTCTTCTCCAAGATTATTTTCCCAAGGCTCCATGAATTGATTTATAAAGTGTTTTAGTCATCAGACACCTCTTATGACCTCACACTTTAGGGGGAATCTATTATAGATTTATTTTCCACCTAATAATTAGGTCATTATCACCTAAAGATAACCTAATCACTAGGTCATTATCCCTTAGAAACCCCTCATTTTAACCCTTTAAACCTACTACTTATTCCCTGAGTTTCCAACCAAATTCCAACTCGGTCACCTTTTTTCTTCATTGAGGGGGTGACCAAAAGGGATGGTCACTCCTTTTGGCCTGCCAAGGAGTGACCGGTCACTTTGTCTATGTCTCTAGTGAGAGACCAAGTCTAGAAGATACCATTTTTGGATTTGGTTTCGATGGATGAGACTTCCCACTGATTTGTCGGGGTTTACTCTTGACAAGTCTTCCATTATGATCTCAAGAATATTATCCTAATAACTGTACGGACTTATCCCTAAATCCCTATAAGAACCAATCCATTTCCCATGGGAAGGAAAGAGGAAAGAGCTAGCAAATTTACTTTTGTGATTTGGTTGCAAGACTTGGGAAAGGAGCTTGGAAGGACGCCATCTCTTCAATCTACATATGTAAGTTGTAATATTGCTCCTTTAATTAATAGAATACATACTGGATGTTTCCTTCTATCTAATTTTTCATATAAGCTTATGTATTCATTGGTAGAGAATTAGTATAATTATGTGTTATGATATATTCTTAGATTTGGTGTCAATCCATGCATGATTGCTTTGATATTTGGGATTTTTTCATCTTCTTTGTTTGTTTTCATGTATGAATTATATCTAGGAACATCCTTATTTTATTTCTCTATTCTTGTCTTAGGCGCTAGTAGAACCTAAGGGAGCTCATCTCCTGCAAGGTACAAAATACATACAACAATAAGAAGTTATTTCACTCCCTAGTATCGACACAGGTGGGGGAAGATCCCCCAGATTATATTGGAGAATCCATACATCAGTATGGATTATCGACATGATTTGGACATGGTACTACCCCCAGGTGACGTATTGGATCGACAAGGTGAGTAATTATTTGGTTTTGGACTGTGTTTTTTATTTGATTATTTTAGATCATGGTTTTTATTATTTGAGGAGTTAATAATATTGGGTAGGTGTTATATTATTTTGATGTGTGTGGGGGGGTGCATTATATTTGATGACTGTGTCTGATGATCTCTCCCCCCTTTTTAGGCATTTTTTTCTATTTTAGCATTTTTTCTATTTTTAGCGTTTTTCTAAATTAATCCTGGATTAAGGGATTAGGGTTTTGGTAGTTGCAGAATACCTAAAATATTGCGTATATATTGTATTGAGAATGGTGAAATCAATACAATGAAGAGTTGAGAGGTGCAACACCAAGGAAGGATGGTTTTCTCCCGGTTAAGGGTTTCTAGTGTAAATATTTGTGTACTATGTGTATGAACCATTGATTACTTTATGTTTTGCTTAAGAATTTGTATGCATCGCTTTACTTCACATGTTTAAAAATCACATGTGGTATTAGAGGACATTTTTGGGTTCAAGGGGACACATTTATTGCTAATATTTTGGATCAGTATTGACAAATCAAGTCTATCTTGGGTCTGTGATAAAATTGGGTTCAGTGAGAGATTTGCAATGGTGATTTGTGCATTGAAAGATAATGGAAAGAAATTCTAGAATCGAGATTGAGAAGTTTAATGGTAAAAAATTTGAGCTATGGAAGCTCAAGGTGGAGGACCTTCTTGTAAACAAAGAACAATGGATCATTGTGGATCATAGTACACAACCTACTGGTACACAACCTATCGGTTCACAAACTACTAGTACACAAACTATTGGTACACAAACTACTAGTACTCAATCTACTGGTATGATGAAAGAACAATGGGAGAAGCTAGACATAAGAGAAAGGAATACAATTCGACTCCACCTGGATAGTTCGGTGTTATTGAATGTGTCGGCAGAATCTACAACCAAGGAACTAGGGGAAAAGTTGGGGAATTTGTATCAAACAAAGTCCTTAGTAAACAAGTTGTTTATTCAAAAGAATCTATATCATCTTAGGATAGAAGATAGAGATTATGTGATAGAGCATCTAAAGGCCTTCAATACTCTGGTAAGTCAACTTGTATTTGTTAATATTACACTTGCATAAGAATATAAGTGTATTACTTTTTTATGTTCTTTACCAGACTCTTAGGATAATCTAGTTGTAGCATTTGGTAGTACCACACAATCTGCATTGAAGTATGAGGATGTAGTTTCATCCTTGTTGTTGGAAGAGATGAGGTGGAAAATCATGGATAGTCATAGCGTAGATGATTTATTTGTAAGACGCCGTCCCTAAGATAGGATACAAATAAGTCCTCGGGGGGAGGGAGAGGGAGATCTAAATCTAAAGGTAGATCTAAATCCTCATGAAAATATTTGAGGAAATGTTGGAAATGTGGTAAAGTTGTGCATTATAAGAAAGATTTCAGGTCTAAGAAAGTTGATAAAGAAAAGGGATCTGATGATGCCTCTTCCACAGAGGCAAAAACCTCCACAAAAGAGTGAGGTGATGTTTACTTGGCATCTCAGGTGCACATGCAAATCGTGATGTATGGTTGATCAAATCAGGTGCATCATTTCATATGACTCCTAACAGGAAGTGGTTCAGTGAATATGAAAAGTATGATGGTGGTGATGTCTTCCTAGGATATGACTCGACATCCAAAATCATCGTACATGGGAGGGTTAAGTTGTTGTTCAAATATGGAAGAATTATAACTCTCCTTGGATTTTTTCACATTATGGATCTAGAAAGGAGCCTAATATCTATAATTAAGTTGGATAATGTAGGTGTGGATACTTTATTGGAAAAGGGAACTTGAAATATGGTTAGATGAGAAATGGTATTGATGAGGGGAGTTTAATGTAGAACTTTGTACAAGTTTTTGGGAAGAACTTATATTGGTGGGTGTAATAGTTATGTTGTCCCTAAGTATAGAAATAGAAAAGACAAGATCCAAATTGTCTCTGGAAAGAATACCATGATATGACATCGAATACTGGGACATATTGGAGAAAAGGTCCTTCGAACACTACACGGTAAAGGTATGGTTGAAGGTATGTCTAATTGCACTCTATATTTTTATTTCTATGAACATGGCATATATGGTAAACATAATTGAGTAAGATTCCCATTTGGTGCTACAAGAGAAAAGTGGATCTTAGAGTTGATACACAGTGATGTGTTTGGACCTATGATTGTTCCATCACTAGGTAAATATGTATACTATGTTTAATTTATAGACGATTTCTCAAGTAACACATGGATTTATTTTCTTAGGAATAAATCTAAGGTATTTGATAAATTTAAATATTTTAAGGCTCTAGTAGAAAATCAAAAAGAGAAGAAAATAAAGGTGTTGAGGATAGATAATGGTGGAGAATTTTGTGTGAATGAATTTGAAGAGTTATCTAAGAAGTGGAGTATATCAAGGTAGAATACTAATCCATACACACCTCAACATAATGGGGTTGCAAAAAGCAAGGAGCATGCTCAGTGGTGTCAGGTTAGAATAGGAATTTTGGGCAGAGGCAGTGGGTAGTACATGTTACCTGGTAAATAGATCACCCTCATCAACGTTGGTGGAAAAAAATCCACATGAAGTATGGACTGGTAAGAAACCCTCTCTTGAACATCTCAAAGTGTTTGGTTGTGATGCTTATGTACATGTTCCAAATAAAAATAGGAGTAAGTTGGATAAAAAAGATGAAAAGTGTATCTTTATTGGTTATAAATATGGTATGAAAGGTTATAATATTTGGAACCCAGAAACTAAGAAGTTTGTTTACAGTAAGGATGTTGTTTTTAGAGAGGTTAAAGATGTTCCCAAACAGGAATTCCTACCAAGGTAAGAAGAACCTGAGAAAATAGAGTTTGAGGTGGATGATGAAAAATATGAATCAAAGGAAGAAGATGAATCAAAAGAAGAAGAACCTCATACTCTGGTATTGAGGAGATCAATGAGGGAAAGAAGGAAACCAAAAATATATAGTCCACCTGATTTCCATGCTAAGTTTGCTTTATCTATTATTGATTTTGATCCCATCACTGGTAGGAAGAAGTGAACTCATAGGATAGTAAATTATGGAAGAAGGCCATGGTTGAAGAGATGGATACCTTGGATAAGAATGAGGCATGGGATCTAGTTGATTTTCAAACTGGAAGAAGGACCATTGGAAGAAAATGGGTGTTTAAGAAGAATTTGAATGCAAAAGGCAAAGTGGAGAAATACAAATCTCAGTTAGTAGACAACGGTTATTCCCAAGTAGAGGGAATCGACTTTGGTGAATTTTTTTCTCATGTTTCCAAGTTAACTTCTATTAGATTTATTTCAGTTGTTGTTGCTGCTTTTTATTTTGGATTAGAATAGATGGATGTGAAGACAACATTCCTACATGGGGATCTAGAAGAAGAAATCTACATGAAGAAACCAGAAGGTTTTGTAGTGAAGGGAAATAAAGAGCTAGGATGTAAGCTAAAGAAGTCACTATATGGTCTGAAACAATCACCTAAGATGTGGTACCAAAATTTTGACACATACATCCTTGGACTGGAATTTGTGAGAATAAGGGTTGATCACTATGTATATTCCAAGTAGGTTCATAATCACTTCATTTATGTAGTGTTGTATGTCGATAACATGTTGTTGTTAGGAAATAACATGGATGTTATCAAGGAGGTGAAATCAAAGCTATCCTCCAAATTTGACATGAAGGATCTCGATGCTGCTAAATTCATTATGGGAATGGAGATTAAAAGAGATCGTGCAAGAAAGAAACTCTAGTTGAATCAAATAAAATATATTGAGATGATATTACATAGGTTTAATATGAAGGAAAGTAAACTAGTCAAGGTTCCTATTCCTATAAGTGTAAATATATCTGCAGATCAGTGTCCCAAGACACAAGAAGAGGAAGAGTACACGTGCCATGTTCCATATGGTAGTGTGGTTGGAAGTTTGATGTATTCAATGGTATGTAATAGATTTTACATTGCACACGCAATGGGAGTTTTGAGCAAGAACGTGAGAAGGTATATGTCAAAACCAGGTGTTGGAGCCGCCTTTTACAAATGGTTGAAATATAATTCTTGCAATAACCTTTTTTACCCCGACAATAGTCCTAAATCTTCATAGTCCTAAGCAAGTCTATCACTTTTATTTACCTCACGCTTTCGCACTTTGGGAGTTACAAGTTGCAAGGTTTCCAAACTCCGATGAGCAAAGTCGCGAGACGTTTCCAAAAGTCACCCCGGTTAGTGTCAGGGGTATGTCCTTTAAACCATAGTCAAACACTGTAGGGGTTTCGTGACTCAACAATCACTCTTCCAAAGAACTATACCTTCGTAGCCTTGAGTCGCGAAGTCGTAATATTCTTTAAACATGGATTAATTAAGAACTTAATGCAGATTACGTTTTTCAAACTAAATCACATCATCGCAATTTCGGGTTTTGGGGGCTCAAAGCGAAGGGGTGTTTTCTCCTGATACAATGAATGCCGAAAAAGGAGATTAAAGACTAAAACAAGCCTAATTAAAGGAGCTAAGTTGGATCAATAAATGCATTAATACATTTTAACACGCACCGTCTACGGGGTAAATTTAAATGTTTTTGCGTTGATTTGTGCTAGGACCTGCCATAAAATTATGGAATTTATTTGAAATACGGCGAAGTGACAAGTAAAGATATTGATTTTACTACTAAATCTTTCTTTAAAAACGATTTGACCATTCTGTTCACAAGGACATCAGGTTTTAAATGGTTAATATAAAGAGTTCTTTCTTTCATTATTTCAAATTTCATTTTTGTTTTGCGTAAATAAGTTTTTTCATCAGGCTAACTTCTGTTTGTATCTACATTTTTACTACAGGAGAGCTAAGTACAGAGTCCTCTATCATGGCTCCATGAAAAGCATCCAAGGCGATTTTTGAGAGTTCAGGTCAAGGCACAGATACTATTTATGATACTTCACCCCGAAGTATTGATACTGTCAATACCTGGTCATACATCTCCGACATTCTTCAGTCTGAATTGGTGGACTGCTCAGACGATTCCAGAGATAAGGAGAAGGACGATTTAGCCACCAAATACAAAATCATCGTTCAAGCAGAGATGCACAAAATAGCGACAAGGCCACAGCTCCTTCCCTATTATGATATGAGCATATGGGCGCTAGACCATGTGGACATCCCGACCAAGACTATTATCAGCAAGTAGAATGTGACGATTGGGACTTTTCAACCTGAACATTTGCAGGCAATGTATCAACTGTCACCCATGCCAAACTTCACGTACAATGCCAATTTTATGGAAGATTTCAAGTGGAAGGAATGCCAGCAATACGATAGAAACTTGTCTGATCTAATCAAATATTGGGTCTCGCACCCCGCACAATTCAGGGTGGATGGTAACAGAGTTTATTCAATCTCTTCCTTAGAACCACAATTCAGGTATATAGCAATGATGACCTGTAGGTTGTATGAGAGGGAGGACACTGCACACTTTTACCTCCCGTGGGTGCCTCTGATTCACACAGTCGTTGAAGGTTTTTCCTTCGACTGGGCCAAACTGTTGTCAGACAGTCTAACCAATCATATTACTGAATATCGAGCATAGAAGGTGAATGGGAAAGCCGCCTCATTTTTCATGTCTGTCTACATCATGGACGTTGTTTTTTTCATGACACCTTTCCCTCTAATGAGCTGGAGCTGGACTCATCTGATGTTGAGCCTATATATGTCTATCACTCAAAACGTTGGGAGGATAAGGCCACAAAATTCATATACAAGATTTTCAATTGGGTAATGGTACCGATGAATGTTTCCATCTTCGGTAACCCACCACCCAGGATTTCAGATAACATCGCCACCAAATTGAGTAGTGTGGTTGACTGGTATGTAGAAGCATAATTTTCATACATCAGGGTTTTTGGTTCCTTTGTGCCCCCGTATGCTCTACCACTATTTATACCGGATAGGCTGGTATGTCGTGAAATCAGCAGGCAAACCATGATCGGTGGCATAAGCAAAGAACTTAAAGGTTTTTCGAAGAAGGTATGGCCGCCCTTCCCCATCCATTTGAATACATATTCTTTATTAGATTTCATACATGCAAAGGTCGAGGCAACGGCCTTAGAAGATATTAAATTGGTCCACATTGAGTTCAAGAAACACGACCCACACAAAGTCATGGGTAATCACATGGCGAGTTGTGGCCTTAAAAGATATGAACATGAGCATTTGCCTCATGATGACATCTTCTGAGGAGTGAGATCTTATGTCGAGGTCCTAAATCGGATTCAAACCCTGTTGCCCGAGGGGATGGTCGATTTCTTCAAATTTCAGGAACACCGGCGAAGTTGCCTTCCCCCAGTCTTACAGGGTAAGAATCCACTGACCGCAGATTTACAAGAAACGGAAGCCAAGGGCTCCAAATATTTAGGACCTCACTAGGAGGAGAATCAGGAAAAGAAAAAGAAAATCGGGGGCCTGAAACAACAAGTCGAGACCCCCAACCCTTCAAGCAAGCCAACCTCGGAGGTTACCTCGGGGAAATCATCCAAGCAAATCAACAGTCCCATCGCTTCTGTCACTCCCCTACAATCCATGAAGGGGACCCTCGGTGAGGGATGGAATTTCGATGAATAATTAACACCCATTACTGTAGAAAGTTGCCTCCGAACAAATTTTTCTTCGATAAGAAGAGAAAGGTCGTTTTGAAGCAAGAGCTTTACTGAGAAGCGGGCACGGTAGCCAAAAAATTCAAAATTCTAGTAGATGGAAAAGCCATGAAAAAAGGGGAATTTGGAACTCAGATAGTAGGGACGTTGGGGGATTTTTCTATATCCAACCAATACTTTGCCGGATCCCTAAAAGAACAATTAATGCGGAAGAACCGCTTAATCAGAACTTTGGAAGCTAAGCTAGCTACAACATAAGCTATTGTCAGAGATCAGGTGAACATAGCTCTAGAGTTAGTCAGAGCAGCCGATCAAAAATAAATCAAGTGGCTCAAATCAGATCTTGAACAAACACAGCTGTCAGCCCAGACCAGTCAGTCACAGATAAGACAATGATCCGAAATCGGATTCAGAAGCCTGTCAGGGTATGAAAAATGCTCAAAAATGAAAATGTTTGGAATCCAATTAAAACAACACCATTGCGTCCGCCTCATCGTCCCAATTCCGGCGGTATATTTACTTTGTCAAACGGGCTCCGTATGCGAAAGTTATCGCGTTTTGATCGGAAGCCCAAACAGGTAAAAAGTCAAAGGTCAACTGGTCAAAAAGTCAACGCTTATGACATCAGCATGCTGACTGTGCAGGATATGACGTGGCACTCTCTGGCTGATGGTGATTGGGCAGGTTTGCTGACAGGGCAGACATGTGGCAGGCAACTGGACCAGTCAATGGTTGACAAGTGGCATTTGTTCGTCGAATGGGAAAGTGCCACGTGGCACCCAGTCATCAGTCAATGTGGTATGTTTCAAAAAAACATTTGGGGTCCCTGGGTTTTGAACCCATGACCAACCACTAAGCCTAAGCGCCTTCACAATAGTCCTATAACCAATGCGCCACATTATTTTTTATGTTATTAAAACCCACAATATTAATTATATTGTATGGTTATGCGCATAAAGGAGGAGAGGGGCCAGCGCTTAGCCCTTTGGGCTAAGAGCTTGGCCATATGGAGTCCATATAACCTTGCCAAAGGAGCGCGCGCCCAAGACTAAGGGGCTAAGCCCTAATTTAACCAATTTATGGTTATAAAGTGGGTTTTTCCAACCACTTTTGGGTTTAATTAATGTTTAACTCATTTTTAATGTAATTGGGAGTTATTGGGCTTTTTTAGAGCCTAGTTTTTGGGAGGAAGTTGGAGATGGATAACCAACTTTCCCAACTATTTAACCAAGGCCATGTTGAGGCCATTTGGTGAGATTTTGGACAGATTTTGGATGGATTTTGAGAGCAGAGATGCAGAGGAGAAGCCAAGTCAAAGCCAGTTTGAGGCAGGGAAGCTGTTGAGGAGGAGATGCTGTCGGACGATTTCTGAGAGCTCGGGACATCCGTTTCAGGTGCCGTAAGTTGTGCAAGATTCTAGAGATCTGGGTGAACATGACCAAATCAGTCTGGAATCCATTTGGAATTGTAATGATGTACCATTAATATTTCGAAAAGAAATAAAGAAGCCTCCCCCACATAGAAAAGGCTCGGAGACGTAGGCAAAGTTGTGCCGAACTCCGTTATCAACCTGTGTATTATGGTTTGTTGTTTTTCATTGCATTTAAGATTTTCATATATGTCTATGGCTGTATAATTCATTCTATTTTCTCGTTCTTTCGTTAAGTTTTCCCAATGGTCAATTAATGCATGCAAATAAAACTCAACCATAAGTCATTCGAAAAATCCTGACGGATCAAGTGGTATCAGAGCTAGTTGACGTTTGGATTTGAGTTTTGCATGTTAGCCAGGGAAGAGAACATCTCAAGGAGGAAAATGGCATCTACAGGAGGGCTTTCTCAAGATGAGAAGAAGTTCAGAGATACGGTGTTTTCCATGGCCGAGATGGTAAAGGTGTTGTATGAAGACTACTTGGAACGAAAGAGCACGGTTCAAGCGAAAACTTCAAAGAACAACAAAGGAAAAGAAGAATTGAAGGAAGTGCCTTCTACATCTATTTCAGACAACATATCTGAGGTATGCAGTGAAGGTTTCTCAACAAATTTTCCTCATTCCCATCAAGTTGGTTTTGGTGAATTCGAAAAACACACAAAAGGTGTAGGTTTGAGAATATTAACCAAGATGGGTTATGAAAAAGGAAAGGGCCTTGGCTGTAGAGGTCAAGGCATTGTAAATCCCATTGAGGTTGGAGAAATGCCTCGATACTTAGGATTGGGATATGAAAGAGGGGACCTTGGAGAGTCTTCCAAGATGGGTTCCAAATCTTCGGAAGCAAGTGATGCTTCAAATGGCCAACTTAAGACATTGCAGGAACACTTCACAAAAGGAAATGGCGCACCACTTCAGGACTATGGTAGTGAATGCAAGTCGTCTCCAAAGAAAAGTGAATATCAACATGGAAGGTATAATGTTCATGTTTTTGTTAATTCTCCTTTTGATTATAACAAGCATAATCAAGTAAACCGGAATTTGTGGAAACTTTATCCATGTGCTTATTGTCATTCACCTAAGCATTGTATTGCCAAGTGTTGGAAGAGACAAACTTTGTACAGGAAACCTATGTCGTCCAAGAAGGAAATACGACGTAAAGGCTCAAGTCCACAACGGAAGAAGGAGAAGGTTAAGCAGGTCTGGATGCCAAAAATTCGTTGTACGTTTTGCAGCAAGAGTGGACATCAAAAGGCTAGCTGTTGGAAGCTTAATCCAGAGCTTCGTCCAAATAAGGGCAAGAGTATTTTGCATGCACCCACGAAGGAGGACGGATTACCAGCAAAGCAAGAAGAACACCGTGAAGTAAAGAAAGCAGTCACTTGGTTCTGCCAGAAGTGGATGTCTCAACTTCATTGTGTTTTGCTTCCCCTGATGTAATCATCTTTCAGAAACAAAGAGCAAGCTGGGTGGCCTATCCCGATCTTGTCGAGTGGTCAGTAACCTTTTGGGGACCAAAAGGTCTTATTGTGGGGAGGTGTGATCCGAAATCGGATTCAGAAGCCTGTCAGGGCATGAAAAATGCTCAAAAATGAAAATGTTTGGTATCCAACGAAACCAACACCATTGCGTCCGCCTCGTCTTCCTGATTCTGGCGGTATATTTACTTTGTCAAACGGGCTCCGTATGCGAAAGTTATCGCGTTTTGATCGGAAGCCCAAACAGGTAAAAAGTCAAAGGTCAACTGGTCAAAACGTCAATGCTTATGACATCAGCATGATGACTGTGCAGGAGATGACATGGCACTCTCTGGCTGATGGTGATTGGGCAGGTTTTCTGACAGGGAAGACATGTGGCAGGCAACTGGACCAGTCAATGGTTGACAAGTGGCATTTGTTCGTCGAATGGGAAAGTGCCACGTGGCACCCAGTCATCAGTCAATGTGGTATGTTTCAAAAAACGTTTTGGGGTCCCTGGGTTTTGAACCCATGACCAACCACTAAGCCTAAGCTCCTTCACAATAGTCCTATAACCAATGCGCCACATCATTTTTTATGTTATTAAAACCCACAATATTAATTATATTGTATGGTTATGCACATAAAGGAGGAGAGGGGCCAGCGCTTAGCCCTTTGGGCTAAGCGCTTGGCCATATGGAGTCCATATAACCTTGCCAAAGGAGCGCGCGCCCAATACTAAGGGGATAAGCCCGAATTTAACCAATTTATGGTTATAAAGTGGGTTTTTCCAACCACTTTTGGGTTTAATTAATGTTTAACTCATTTTTAATGTAATTGGGAGTTATTGGGCTTTTTTAGAGCCTAATTTTTGGGAGGAAGTTGGAGATGGATAACCAACTTTCCCAACTATTTAACCAAGGCCATGTTGAGGCCATTTGGTGAGATTTTGGACAGCTTTTGGACGGCTTTTGAGAGCAGAGATGCAGAGGAGAAGCCAAGTCAAAGCCAATTTGAGGCAGGGAAGCTGTTGAGGAGGAGATGTTGTCAGACGATTTCTGAGAGCTCGGGACATCCATTTCAGGTGCCGTAAGTTGTGCAAGATTCTAGAGATCTGGGCGAACATGACCAGATCAGTCTGGAATCCATTCGACATTGTAATGATGTACCATTAAGCTTTTGAAAAGAAATAAAGAAGCCTCCCCCACAGAGAAAAGGCCCGGAGGCGTAGGCAAAGTTGTGCCGAACTCCGTTATCAACCTGTGTATTATGGTTTGCTGTTTTTCATTGCATTTCAGATTTTCATATATGTCTATGGTTGTATAATTCATTCTCTTTTCTCGTTCTTTCGTTAATTTTTCCCAATGGTCAATTAATGCATGCAAATAAAACTCAACCATAAGTCATTCGAAAAATCCTGACGGATCAGACAACAAGAAGAATTCATAGGGAAGTTACTGGCAAAATTAAATTTCATCGAGAGCTAGGTGATAGATATCGGGATATTCCAATCCCAAGCTATTGAAATCCAAAAAAGAGTGTCAACAACTCAGCAAGATTTACTTGCTAAAGTGGAAAGCATTCAAAACCATTGCCAAAACATTGATCAAGTGTTGAAATACATCTCTTTGAGAGAAAGAGAAGTTGGGGTGGCTCGGGTCGCTTTCCAAGAGGCTGTCATAGCCACGATGAAAAAGGAAATGGGCAGTAATTCCAAGCTCTCCATCCCATAGTAGACCAGAGGTAACATCTTGTTGAAGGCGTGGGAGCGAAACATATCAAAGAGCATAGAACGAGCTAAAGAGGTAAGAAAATCTTGTGAAGAAACCTTCAGCTTGATAGATGAAAGTTTGTTGTGTCTCGATAATGGAAGAAGTGTTGGGACACTGGGCCAAATTGATATAGACAAGCACCTGCTCAATATCAAGGAGAACGAGGAAAAAGAGCAGGCCGAAATATCACAGATCAGCGAGACTAACATATTCCAAGTGGATAAATGGTTGATAAAACCAAGTATACAGTTATGTTCTATCACCGTCGAAGATCGACAAGTGGGAGGAAGGTTGCCACAGTTAGCAAAGGATTGTTACACTTTTGAGGCAAGCCACTAAGTAGAGCCTTCCAGGTTGATAGCCCAGTTGGTAGAGAGGTGCGTCACTTGCACCAAGCATGTGAAAGGACAGGTTTCCAGTACCAAATCATGACATGTGTCTGCCTGTTTTATTTTTAGAACCCAAAGAGAAAATAAAGGAAAGTGCTCCACCTGCATGAAAGATGACAAAGGCAAAGAAGCGAAATGCTTGAACTTCCCATTTTGTAACTGAAAATTTTGGGAACGATTGAAATTCAAATGTTCAGAAGTTTGTATAAAGAGGCATTTTGAAGAAAGAAAGGGGGCTGGATCTTTTTGGCCGATTGTAATAGAAAATTTTTCGTTTGAAAATTAATACAAAGCGATCCGTAGATTCTCAATTTTGTCAAGACTGAGTTATGAGTTTGTTTCCTCTGTTATATTATATTCAATTTCATTTCGCATAAATATGTCTGATGAATTCTTCACTGCAATCTAGTATAATCTCTACTGTGGTGATCAACTTTTGGATGTCTAATCGTTTGCAGTTTTTCCTCTGTATCGGCTATCAACAGGTACAAGACCTGTGAATTTTTTAGATGTTTATATTTTATGCTTCGTCATATTTCTTCTTGTCTTTTTCTTCTTCTGTTTACAGGGTGAGATTCTCCCTTGATAGGAGCATCGCATTATAGACAGCTTAATGTTTTCTCACATTTCTCACATGATTTATCAAAAATTAACTCAGTTACGGGAAAAGGCCTTTGGTTTGCATTCTATCTGTGATTTCAGATTCTAGAGTACTCTTTTTACGATCCAAAAATTTGAGGCAGCATACTAAACCTCAAACTTTCCTTTAACTTTCCCTGTTCCTCTATGACTGTTCCCGTTTCCAGATAGACCAATATTGAACATGGATTGTTGGATCAAACCACCATCCCTCTGAACCTTTTCGATACCATACTTAAAACAACCACCACCCGGGTAGAACTAGAATGATCATGGGCCGCTATTGAATGGGATATAAGCATCCAAGAACTTTTGGAAGTGAGACAGAGGCAACTTAGAAATCAGCATTAACTTCCTTTCCCAAAGGTTGATCCTCCCCCTTTTTATCTTTCACACCACTTTTGGATTCCTAGAACCTGTACTTTCTAGCCTTAAGTACAGACTCTGGAACAACATCTTTCTGGCTCCATTGCCGAGGACCGAAGTTACGAAACCTTTTCCCTGGGAGAACGACATTCTTAGTTCCTACCCTTTAATAGTGAACAAAGGGTGACCACCTTGTTAAGGCTAAACTTTCATCATTCACTTGGTGACTCCACGTTTAAGTAAGCTGGTTTCTGAGCGAAGGAACACCAGACCATACCCGGATGGTAAACAGACCACGCCCGTTTCTGATCCCGAAAAAATACTGAAAACAAAAGGTTCCCTTAAACCGACCACTGTCATCTACCAGCTTAAGTACCCACAGCCCAAGGCTAAGAGTTCTTTTGAACATTCAACTTCGTACAATTTTCCCCCTGAAACCATCAACCCAATTTTAGCTCTCCCTGAAGTTAAAAGTGAAATCCATCCGCCCAACCTCTGATGTACATAAAGGTGAAAATCCCGTAGTAAATTTATCAGCGATCAATATCTCATCGACCCTTCAGTTAGATTTCATGACCCCGCCTAGTCTCGAAGAGTATACCATATACTCAGATTCCACGACCATGGGTTCCCCTGATTGCATCTCTTCCAAATCCAAGGAACCAAGCCCTCGCATCCCTTTTCACCTTTCTTCAGTTTTCTCATCTCTCGAAGAAGCTAAGGATTCGCTTTTAGTGTTCCATAACCCTCTTTATAACGCACCATTTTCCTATCCTGTAGTATCGATGGCGACTGTCAAAGGAGGAGGTGGAGGGGTTTTAGGAGGGGGAGGTGGAGGGGCTCCAGAAGGAGGAGTGGGGGGCCAAGGGCCACCCCCACCTCCCATAGTTTTTGCTAAAGTAGTTGCAAGATATGCGCCTCTGGTCCTGCCTGTCCCTCTTCACGACCTTCCTGAAAACTACATGAAAAACTTACCTAAATTTACAAGGGAAGGGGACTTGACCAGAGCCGAACATATAAATTTCTTTGATCAGTTCAAAAATATCCTAGGTCTCGAACACAAAGACGTATACTCGAGGTTGTTCGTCTAGACTTTCGAAGGACAGGTACAAACCTGGTTTCGAAGTCTACCCGCAGGTTCGATATTATCCTATGATTCCCTAGAAGACTCTTTTCTTAGACAATGGGGCGAAAGGAAAGACCATTTGTATTATTTGACCAAGTTTGGGTCTTTAAAAAAAAAAAAAATCGGAAACTATTATGGAATTCATTCAAACATTTAACAAGTTATATAATAAGATCCCAGTCGAAGTTAAACCATCCCAACCTGTAGCCAAGGTAACCTTTGCGAGAGCCTTCAAACCTGATTTTGCACTTCTTTTGAGAGAAACGAGAGGGGCTACCCTGACCCGAATGAAAGATGATGTCGTATAGATCGAATCTAACATGATGGCTTCTAGAAAACTGAAAACAAATGTATAAATCGGAAACCAAAAACCAAATGTTTTAGGGAACAAGTGAGACCCTCAGGGCCTAGTAGATCTTTAGATGAAAAAATCGATGATATGGCTAGGATAATCAAAGATTTATCAAATAAGATTTCCAGAATGGACCTAGATCAATCCAAGGCAAATCCGTTCATGAAGAGGGAATTCAGAAGAAACCCCAATCCTCAAAGCCAACAAAGACTGATTAAAAATGAAGACCAGAAAATTCAAACTCCTTTAAAATATGAAAATTTTATAGGAGGAAACGACCTACAAGATTTCGATGACTTGGATGAAGATGTGACAAATTTGGGTGACGATTGCACGCAACCCTACTTAACTAAGGAAGACTACGAGAATTACTTAAACACATTGCAACTGTCAAATAAAGATGTTGACATAAACAACACTAATGTTTCTGTTGATCAAGAAATAACCGATTCTATAATGGCTGAGGTCCAACCTAGGTACAACCTGAGGCCTAAAAACAAACCTGCGTCCACTCCTCAACCCAAGAAAATTATCCCCAGAGGATAAATATACAAGCCCATCCCAAAAGAAACCGAGATACCTACCAGCAAAGTAAGAGAGGTAGATTCGTTGAATCCCAAATTAAAGGAGGTTGAGACCCAAGTGAAAGAAACTAAGAAAGTTGAAACACATATACCGGTAGATAAACTCACGGGAAATAAATCAACACAAACAAATAAGTTAGAAAAGAAGGAGTCTAAGGTTTCAACCAGAGAAATAGACAAAGGTAGTGGAGGTTTCAGCCTTGAAAATGACATAAATAATATCAAAATACCGATCCCCCTGGTCGAATTAGCGAAAAATCCTATGTATCGAAAGCAGATAACCAAAATGATATGTTTTTCAAATCTAGGAAGTCACTCTGACGTGATAAACTTGGAAGATGACAAGCCTAATATCACTTTTGGTCCACATTTCAAGGGTGCCAGAGACAACGTTTCCCCCTTCTATATTACCCTAAATGTGCATCATCAACTATTGCATAACTGCATGCTAGACTTTGGGGCCTCGCATAATGTGATGCCCAAGTCTATTATGGATAGACTAGGCCTCAAGATCACCAGGCCTTATGGAGATCTCTACTCTTTCAATTCAAGAGAAGTTAAGTGCATCGGTATGATAAAATATTTAGTATTCACCCTTGCACAAGTCCTAGTGAAAAGCGTCCTGATGGATGTAGTTATCACCGATATACCTCCGAAGTATGGTTTACTTCTTTCTAGGTCATGGGGAGCCAAACTTGGGGGGTCTCTTCAACTAGACATGACCTACGCCACGATTCTCGTGTTTGGTGGACAATTTACTCGGCTCTAAAGGGAAACGAGGCTAGCATACATAGTGAGCGACCCGCAAAATCCTAACAATTTTCCTGTTTATGTTGTCGATCAAGATCTAGGAAATTGTATTTTGTCTGTTGATGATGGTGTAAATAGTTGTACAGAAGAGAATTACATAGATGAAAATGAATCAAGAAAGATAGACGAAAATTTGTATAGCACTGGAATTTGGAAAATGTTTTTTGACGGTGCCATGTCATATGAAGAAGTAGGTGCATGAGTATTGTTTGTAGCACCTGAAAATGAATTTGTTATTCCTTTCTCTTACAGGCTTCCGTGGGATATATACTGTACCAATAACGTATGCAATTATGAGGCCTTAGTCATAGGATTAGAAGCTGCCAGGAAGTTGAACATAAAGAACCTGGAAGTATACGGAGATGCAGAGTTAATAGTGAAGAAGATAAACCGACAATACCAGGCCAAACACCCAAGATTGAGATCTTACAAGAATTGCACTTGGGATTTAATGGAAAATTTATTTTCATCAGTAAATGTTCATTTCATCCCATGCGCCGAAAACCTGCAAACCGATTCGTTAGCCAAAGAAGCTTCAACATTCGTACCCCCTACCACTTTCAAATTAAAATACCACATAGAGGTAAGGCACAGACCATCCATACCAAATAACATACAACACTGGCAGGTCTTCGAGGATGACGAACAGATCAGAAAGTTCCTGGAAATGGTGGGTGATTTCTCTAAAACCCACATTGACCAGGAGAATCAAAACGATCATGCCTGGATCATGCAAGAGGGAGAGGAGCCTTAGGAGTTCCGAGAGAAATTTGCTAATCATCGCATGTTGGTTTTAAAGAACAATTAGATTCCGAAGGGACTGATCCCTCTCGAGAGAATTTTCAACCAAAATGATATGCCCTTAAAATCTGCTTTGCAACCCCAACCAAAGGAGGTTGAGGACTACGCCATAGGGACCAAAGAGGAGTCTAGGATAGTAAAAATGTCAAAGTACCTTCCTCCCGAGGTAAAAATAAAGTATAAAGACTTACTTGGGCGATACAAAGACATTTTCGCTTGGTCATATGAAGAGATAAGAACCTATGACACCACTGTGATTGAACATAAGATACCCCTGAAGCCTGGTGTCAAACCCTTTAGACAAAAACTTAGACAAATCAATCCTATTTTATTTCCCGTGGTCGAAAGGAAATTCAAAAAGCTCCTGGATGCAAAAATAATCGTACCACTGAGATACTCTGATTGGGTAGCAAACCTGGTCCTGGTTAGAAAGAAAAGTGGGGAAATTAGATTGTGTGTTGATTTTAGAAATCTAAATAAGTCCTCCCTCAAAGACAAGTACCCTCTACCCAAAATGGATCACATTTTAGAAAACGTAGTTGGGGCAAATAGGATGTCGATGATCGATGGGTTTTCCGGGTACAATCAAATTGTTGTCAATGAACATGATAAAGAAAAAAAATCCTTCACCACCCCTTGGTGTACATTTATGTATGACAAGATGCCCTCTGGTTTAATGAATGCAAGTGCTACTTTCCAACGTGCTATGGATATCACTTTCATTGGTGAAAGGGACAAATTTGTGGTTATCTATATTGATGATCTAATCGTTTTTTCTAAATCTGATGAAGATCATCTGATACATCTCAAGTAGATGTTTGAGAAATGTCGCAGATTTGGTTTGTCTTTAAACCCTAAAAAGTCTCTCTTTGCTATGAAAGAAGGTAAACTCTTGGGCCATATTGTGTCTCGAGATGGAATTAAAATTGATCCTAAAAGAGTTGAAGCTATAGACACAATAAATATCCCTAGGAATGTAAAAGAGATTCAGTCATTCTTAGGAAAAATATTTTTTTTGAGGAGATTTATCCCAAACTTTGTTGAAATCGTGAAGTTGATCACAAATATGCAAAAGAAAAACGACGGAGTGAAATGGACAACAGAAGCCAAAGAATCATTTGCACAGATCAAGAAGGTTATAAGCGAGGCACCCATACTGGCAAGCCCTGATTATATAAAGGATTTTCTTATTTTCTCATTCACCTCCGAACACACACTTGTTGCGGTACTCCTCCAGAAAAATGAAGAAGATTTTGAGCAACCGATAGCCTTTTTTAGAAAAAGTATGAGAGATGCTGAACTCAGATATGATATAATGGAAAAACAAGCATATTCTATGGTGAAGGCGTTAAAGGCTTTCAGAACCTACATGTTGCATTCCAAGGTAATTGCGTACGTACCCACCAACTCCGTAAAATACATTTTAGTTCAGTCCGACAGTGATGGCAAAAGAGGACGATGGCTTGCCAAAATTCAATAATTTGACCTGGAGATAAAACCAACAAGACTAGTAAAGGGACAAGGTTTGGCTAAACTCTTAGCTGAATCAAATTTCAGTGCTCTCAGAATAAATGGCCTATAGGGAGGTGAAGAGTGTGTGGACATGAACGAGCTCGATGAACAAATAACTGAAATCAGAATCGAAGAGAAGTTTGTTGTCAGATACCCACTTAAAGAAAACAATTTTTTTCGTCGAATTCTCGAGGATCAGAATCCCTGAGATACCTAAGAGGGTCTTAGCATAGGCTATTTCCTTCCTTGTCCATATCCATGTGATCGTGGGTCACGACCATAGGCTGAACAAGTATGGCATTCTTTCACTCTTCGTGACTCAGCACTACCAGAGCGTCGAGTCTTTCAACTCTGCAAACCCCGACACGACGAAACGTCGAACCTCGATAGGGCTAGCGAGTGGCAGGTTTCCCCCTTGGGGTCTTTTCCACATGACCCTATCCCGTGTCTACGTTCTTAAGCCATCCAAGCGCTTATCGACTTTTCACGATTCGAGGAAATGCGATGCATGACTTCCCTTTGACACTTTTCACTACTCGCAACCTCGCAGGTTGAAGCTTCGAGCTCTTGTGCTCTTCTTCTCTGAAATCCCGAGACGCGAAAGTCAACAATGGTTGAATTCCTCTTCGCACTTATCGCAACTCAAAACCTCATGAGTTGGAGCGTTGAGCCTTCGTGCTCCTATCTCGCGAATCCCTGAGACACGAGAAGTCAACAGAGTGTTGACTCCTTTCCGGGCGACGCGTGCCCACCTGTTAATCATGCGGGCCCCACCTGATGGATGTGCCACATGTTCTCACAAGCCTCGGCTCTCGGCACTTCACGACTTCTATGGTCAAAAGTGACCCCTTCCAACCTCCGAAACCCCGAACTCCCAATATACGATATCTCCACGGAGTTCTGATCCAACGGTCCTCCTGTTCCTGGATCCAACAGTTTAGATTTTCCTCCTCACCACTTCGCACTTCAGGACTTCGTGAGTTGGAGAACCCAACTCTTGCGATCTCTTCTTGAGAAACCTCGAGAAGAAATATTTATTTTCCCTCTCGCGTTCTTGCTACTCGCGACTTCACGAGTCAAAGGGTTGAGCTCTCATGCTCTTATCCCGCGAATCCCCGAGACGTAAGAAGTCAATGGAGCGTTGACTCCCTTCTCCAGGCAATGCGTGTCTACCTATCAATCACGTGGGATCCACCTTGAAGTTTTTCCACATGTTCTCTCATGCCTGGCTCTCGGCACTTTGCTACTCATGAAGTCGAAAACGACTCCTTTCAACCTCTGAACCCCTGAACGCGCGATAGGCGATGGGGTTCCTGATCCAACTGGTGTCTTCGCTCCTCGTGACTTCGCCACTCGCGTCTTGGAGCACCCAACCCTTGGGATCTTACCTTGAGAACCTCTAATTTTGTGATATCCCTTGATCTCTGCCACCTGTCCTCCTCGGATGGAGGGTCCTGATCCTCTCGCGACTTCACTGCTCATGAACTCAAAAGGTTTCCCTCTATGACTCCCGATGTTCGAATCCCCGATATGGGAAATCTCATGACACGCGTCCACTCTTAGACGAACGGTTCAGATTTCCTCGGGACTTCGCTACTCGCGAAGTCAAGATGCTCACCTCTGTGTGTCCCGGTGCCCGAATCTTCGAAATAATTGATTCCTTGACATGCGTCCTCTCGTAGATGGACGGCTCAGATTCTTTCGCAGTTTCATGATTTCTGATGTTGAGTGCCTGGACTCTCGTCCTCCGGACTCCCAAACTTCCGAATGCCGATATCCCGATACAACCCCTTCGAGACTTTCGCTCTGCTGCTCTTTACGTGAGGTTTTAAACCTTGTGCAACTCTCGACAGATCCAATGGTTGTCATCTATTTAGACCAAGATCTGATGGCTCAGACCTGTCCCGCATTGAACACTCTCCCGTTGCTCCCTGGACGTGGAAAAACCAACGGTCCAGATACTCCCATGGACCTTGGGGATCTACGGTCCCGATTTCTTCTCTGCTCACGAAGATGAAGGAAGAAAAAGGGTTAAGGAATTTAACACCCTTGTGTATTCCTCCAATCTAAAGGTTGTGAATGACCGCAGTCCTTCTGACAGGATCTCATCCATCGATCGATACTTATCCCTATGTTGTTATTTCAGGACTTCAAGAGGATCATTCTTCCTCGTACCGGGTTACTAAGGCTTGCGCTTTTGAATCCTTTTCCAGATTCTTGGTGAGCTTTCTAAGATGGGTGTCTCTATAGGGAGATCTATCCAGGGTATTACCTGAGGATGAATAAGGACATAGATTTCCCAAACGCAGACTTAAAGTCTGAATTAGATAGGTATGCATATAAATAGCGATTTATAAAACATAATCCATACGTAGTCTTTCCATTATAAGCATGCAATCACCATTTCTAAATCAAAACACTATACAGGCAGTCTTATACTCAAACCACTCATAAAAATACACAGACTATGAGCATACATGTCAGCATATAAAATTCAAGATGAAATATGTAAAACACTTATCAGAAATAACACTAGATGTGAATGCAACTGCTGAGAGGGGTTCTCGTTTCCACCCAACCGTAGGCTCAACGATTCTGATAGTATTTACCACTAGCCACCCCCGAGCTGAGACCACGATGTTGTGAGACTACGTCTTTGTTTTCCAGTGACCGAGAACGAGGGTTACTCTCCCCCTTCTCTGCTATCACTCACTCTGTATCATTTTTCCAGAGTTCTCTTCCTTCCCTCGCATCTTCCTCCTTCCTCCTTCTCCCTCACGCCTCTTTCCTCTTGCAAGGTTGTGTGTGGCACGATTTCCCTCGCACTAGTCAGGCCTGATGGCTCTACGGATGGGTGGTTCACCCCCCCCATCCCTCATTACTCATGAGGATCCATTTACCTACCAAGCCTGGTGAGTCATTTAATTCGGGGCCAATGAGCCGCTCTTGGTTCTCCAGGCCAGTGAAGTCCAAATATGGTATTGGTTTTGGTGGAAGTTAACGCCACCTTTCCGGGTGCCTTCCACCACCTTTCTTCAGCCATCATGGTCTCTTTTTCAGCATATCCCCTCTCAACAGTCCTACAATATATTATTCACATTCATCGACCTTTTTCACAAGGTCCATTGACATCACACATTCACATTTTTTAGTTTGCCACAGTTCTTGGCCAATATAGTTATTTTTACAAAATGGGGGAAACAGGGTGTTACAATTCCCTCCCCCTTAAAGGAACATCATCCTCGATGTTCTTATATATCAACATGACATGCATGTACAAAAGTAAACAAAATCAGATATGCATGTCTCATGGCATCCTCCATTTCCCATGTAGCCTCATCTGGGCCAAAATGTCTTCACTGCACCTTGACATGTGCAATGGTTCAGTTCCAGAGCAGGGTTTCCTTTCTGTCCAGTATGCACTAAGGTTATGGTAGAAATTCTTCCTCCGGTTCCACCTGGATCACAGACCAGTCAATTATATCATTAGCATCATGTACATATTTCTTCAATAATGAAACATGGAAAACATTATGTGCTTTTACTGTGGGAGGAAGTGCTAGCCTATAGGCTATAGGTCCCACTCTATCTAGAACCTCAAAGGGTCCACAATATCGAGGTGCCAACTTGGCACAATCTCCCATTTTTAGGGAACTCTTTCGGGGTCTAACTCTAAGATATACATGGTCTCTCGTTTTGAACTCTCTTAGAGTTCTCTTTTGGTCGACATAAATTTTCTGTCGGTTCTAGACGACCTTCAGGTTTTGTTTTATCTAAGTCACCTGTTGTTCCATTTCTTTCAACATGTCAGGTCCAAAAGAAATCTTGTTTACGAGATTACTCCAGCTGACTGGAGTGTTACACGGTCTACCATTGAGGGCTTCAAAGGGGCTCATCTTCAAGGATGTTTGGTAGCCGTTGTTGTAGGCGAATTCTACTAGTGGCAGGTAGTCCTCCCACTTCGTGGGTTGATGCATTACATGCATTCTTAACATATCTTCTAGTATTTGATTCACTCTTTCTGTCTATCCATCGGTTTGAGGGTGATAGGCAGTGCTAAACAACAACTTGGTCTCTAAACCAGCCATTAGTGATTTCCAAAAGTTGGAAGTAAATTCCGTGTCTCTGTCGGACATGATCTCTTTCGGCATACCATGCAATCTGAGTATCTCTTTCATGAATACCTGGGTGATATTGATTTCCTTGCAGGTCGACTTGACGGGGATGAAGTGAGCAGACTTGCTCAATTTATCCACCACCACCATAATGGCGTCATTATGTTTGGTTGAGGTTGGTAATCCAGTGATGAAATCCATGGAGATGGTTTCCCATTTCCATTCTGGGATTGGTAAAGGTTGCAATAGTCCTGCTGGGTGTCGATGTTCTGCTTTAACCTGTTGGCACTCTATGCATTTGGCTAAGTATTCGGCTATGTCTTTCTTCAATCCAGGCCAATAAAATTGTTTTCTGGTGGTAGTGATCATCTTCTGGTATCCTGGATGACCAATATAGGGTCTTTTATGTAGTTCATCCATAATGACCCTCTTCAATTCATCACACGCTGGAATATAAAATCTTTTTCTGTAAGTGAGCAGACCTCCTTCGGTCATCTGATAGCCTTCATATTTTACTCCGGTGGGTTCTTGTTGTAGGTACATGGTCATGGTCTGGACGAAGGGATCTGTTTCTTGTGTATTTCTGATTCTTTCCTTGACATCTATCTCGCAGGTGCTCACCGCTGCCAGGTGAATTGTTTTCATACTTCTGTTGAGGGCATCGACCACCCTATTTTCCTTTCCTTTAATGTGTTTGATTTCAAAATAAAACTCGCTAAGGAGGGCCATCCACCTAGCTTGTTTAGCATTGAGCTTTGGTTGATCAAACATGTATCACAATCCACAGTGATCTGTCATAAGTACAAATTTTCTTCCCAGGAGGTAATGCCTGCACATTTTCAAGGCATGCACTATGGCAGCCAGTTCTAGATCATGGTTCACATAGTTGACTTCATGCTCGTTCAATTTTTGAGATTCATAGCAGATCACACTTCCTTTCTGCATAAGAACTCCTTCGAGCCCTTCCTTACAGACATCTATGCACACGAGGAAGTCAGCTTCTAGTTCGACAATTTTTCAGCACGGGTGCATGGGTCAGTAGACGTTTCAGGGTTTGAAATCTTTCTTCACATTTCTATGTCCACAGGAATTTTGTCCCCTTCTTCTGGAGGGCAGTGATTGGACAAACAATCTTGGATAATCCTATTATAAATATCCTATAGTATCCTTCTAATCCCATAAAGGATCTGATATCCGAAACATCCTTTGGGGTAGGCCATTCCATGATAGACCTAATTTTGTCAGGGTCTACCACTACTCCTTCTTCAGAGAGAACATGGCCTAAGTAATGCATTTCTTTCTGGAAGAATTCACATTTGCTGAATTTGGCATAGAGCCGATGTTCTCTTAGCACTTGCAACACAATTCTAATATGGTCTTCATTCTCTTTTCTATTCTTGGAGTAAATTAATATATCGTCAATAAAAATAAGCACAAATTTGTCTAGGAACTTGTTGAGTACATTGTTCATCAAGCACATAAAAGTGGCAGGAGCATTGGTCAACCCAAATGGCACTACCACGAACTCATAGTGAACATACCTTGTCTGGAAGGTAGTTTTATGGATGTCTTCACCCTTGATTCAGACTTGATGGTATCTCGACCTCAAATCAATCTTTGAGAAAATAAACGCACCCCCCAATTGATCGAACAAGTCATCGATCCTGGGCAAGGGGTACTTGTTATTTATGGTTACCTTATTGAGCTGCCTATAATCTATATACAACCTAAGGGTATCGTCCTTCTTTTTCACGAACATGAATGGTGCTCCCCATGGAGACGCGTTGGGCCAAATATAGCCCTTATCCATCATTTCTTTTAATTGCAACTTGAGTTCAACTAACTTGGGTGTGCTCATCTGGTAGGGTGTCCTAAGCATCGGCACCGCTCCTGGTGCAAGTTCTATCGAGAACTCTATGTCCCTTCTCGGAACTAGACCTGGTATTATCTCAGGATAGGGTGATCGTCAGGGCTTGGTTTTTCATCTTCGATTGTTTTCAACACCTATATTGCATATAGGGTACATCCCTTCGACAATACTTTCTCATTTGCAGAGCTAATATTTGTCTCACTGAGACAGGTTTTCAGATCCCTTGAAGGGTTATCCTCTTCCCTTCCTTACTTACACATTCTAAGGTCTTATGGTAATAGTCCAATCTGGCTTTATGGGAAGCTAGCCAATCCATACCAATCAACAGATCATATGATCCCAGGGGTAATATGTTAAGGGTTACTTTGGTGGGGAATTCACCCAACATTAATTGGCAGGTTAGTATGACTTCTGTTATCCTCCTTTTGGTGCCAGTGGCTAACTGTGCCAACCATGGCTTGGTATGTTTTTGTGGCTGTAGTTTACACTTATCAACAACTTTAGGGGCTATATAACTCAAATTTGAACCAGGGTCAATCAAAACAGACACTAGATGGTTGGAAATCATACCTTCTATTTCCACTACTAAAGCTTGGTGGTCGGCTTGGTTATTATCCAAGGCTGCATAAATTTGTGGCACACTCCTGGCCACATCATTGACGGTAGTAGCTTCTTGGATGTTATAAATCCTCTGACTATTCTGTTTTCGGTGTGGACAGACTCTCAATAGATGTTCTTCCCCGCAACCCCAACATTTCAAAGGTTCTCTCCTCGGGTGATCAGTCTTCATTGATATGGGTCCAAAATTTTTATTTCCGCTCAAGGAGGGAAAATTCTGCTGGTGCATACTCTGGGATGGGAAGCTCATTATTGGGTTCTTCTTATAGTTCTTAAATCCTGGGGATTTAATCCCCTTTTTCTGGAATCTTGAAATATTCTTTTGTTTCCATCCTTCGCGAGGTTTTGCTCGATGCCCAAACTGTTCATGACAATAGGTTGTCTTTCAAATAGTGCCTTCTAGAGTCTTTGGCTCATCAAAGTCAATTCTGTTCCGATAGTCCTTAGGTAGTCCACTGATGAAGCATTGCACCTTTGCCTTTTCCGCCTTGATATAGGGTACATACCTCAACAAAGCGAGGAATTTCTTGACATACTCTTCTATAGTGAGTTGTCCCAGTTTGAGTTCATAAAACTCTTTAGTCTTTTCGTCGAAATATTTTTCCGACAGATACTTCTTCCGGAAGTATTTCTCAAACCGTTCC
>SNQJ01S0001915.1:227443-246233 GCA_010110895.2 Picea sitchensis | reverse complement strand
GATATTAACAACCACTGATCCATGGCTTAACACACGATTGGTCCATGATCTCTATTTAAAGAGCATGGAGGGTCATTTGCCGATGATATATTGTGAGAAACTCTCTTGTAAAATCTCCCTGTAATCGTTTTCTTTGCATTAATAAACTGCTCCAAATGGAATCATTGGTCGGGGCCATGGATGTTTCCCCGTAGGGGTTTTACCATGTGAAAACATCGGTGTGTTGATCTTTGATCTGGTTATGTGAGTGGTTACTAAAGGTGTTCATCCTCTGTTGGAATACCCATGTTCTCGAACAAATTCCCACTGTATATATCGGTTTGTGTTTTCTTTTTATTTCATAATTTTCTTTAGTAAGTCTACTTTCATCAAAAATAAAACAGGTCAATGTTTTTCTAGAAGTAGGGATACAAAATTTTCAATGCATTCAGTTCTTTTAAATCCCTGATACTCTTCGTGTTGTTCCCTTACAGGATCTCGGCTTGCATCCCAAACAAGCGAAAGGAGCAAACATACGGTCATATATCGGAAGATAAATTCACCGAAAACAGGTGATAGAAAAGATATTTCGTTATTTCAAAAGAGAACAAAAATGGTAAGGCAAAGGTGCGAATTCCAGAGAAGTCTATTTTTCAAACGAAGGTCTCTAAAGTGTTGTGACGGTCTCGTAAGTGTGATATGTCGTTAAAATAACGAGTTCTTACTTCGGGTCCTAAGAGTTTCACCTAGATAAAGATAAGAGGTAATTAAAATAATAAGAGAAAGTAAAGCATCTTCGAGAAAGGGTTCCAAGAGTTGGGTTTAATACATGACCCATGTTTTTCGATTTCTAGATCTTTCTCCGTCGCCCCTTTCTACCCTCAGTTTTACCTTTTTAAAAAACCAAGCATCTTTTCTAGTTTCCCACAGAGGGAGAAGAGATTACGTTTTAGCTTTGGAAGCTGGAAAACAAATCTTAAAAAGTAAGTCAGTCCTCATAACTCCTCACTCTCCAACTAAACAAAGGCATGCGTAGGCTGATCTTGACTCTCGTAGGTTTCTTAACAGTTTTTTAAGGATTGAGTCTTGCTTGAAGGAAGGCCCCTGGAAGTAATCTTTCCCATTTTCCCTGAGGGCCAAGGTGGTTTGAAAGTTAAGCGAAGGTTGGTCTGGGGTAATCAACAATTTGATAGACCTCCACTATAAATATTTCACAGATATCATCCCTGGTATACTTGGTACAACTGATTGCCCCCACTTTTTGTTCGAAAGGTAAAATATAAGACAAATGGTGAAAGGAAATTCATATTTGATTGCCCCCATCTAGTCCAAGAAGACAATTAAAGGAAATTCATAAATGATTTCCCTCATCTCAGCATTTAAATGCATAATTATGATTCGAAGTGGTGAAAGGAAATTCAGTAAAAAGGGATAGATGACTTCACCGGGGTACTGAACAGGCTCACTGGCAGTGAAGAATCTCCGAGAAAGGGTTCCAAGAGTTGGGTTTAATCCATGACCCCTGTTTTTCGATTTCCAGATCTTTCTTCGTCACCCCTTTCTACCCTCGGTTTTACCTTCTTAAAAAACCAAGCATTTTTTCGGGTTTCCCGCAGAGGGAGAAGAGATTACGTTTTAGCTTTGGAAGCTGGAAAATAGATCTTAAAAAGTAATCCATTCCTCATAACTCCTCACTCTCCATCTAAACAAAGTTATGCATAGGCTTATCCTGACTCTCCTAGGTTTCTTAACAGTTTTTTAAGGATTGAGGCTTGCTCGAAGGAAGGCCCCTGGAAGTAATCTTTCCCATTTTCCCTACGGGCCAAGGTGGTTTGAAAGTTAAGAAAAGTTTGGTCTAGGGTAATTAGCAAGTTGACAGACCTCCACTGTAAATATTACATAGATATCATCCCTGGTATGCTTGGTACAACTAATTGCCCCCACTTCGTGTTCAAAAGGTAAAATATAAGACATATGGTGAAAGGAAATTCATATTTGATTGCCCCCATCTAGTCCAAGAAGACGATGAAAGGAAATTCATAAATACAGGTGCTACCTTGGGGTACATTTATGTATGACAAGATGCCCTTTGGTTTAATAAATATAGGTGCTACTTTCCAACGTGCTATGGATATCGCTTTCATTGGTGAAAGGGACAAATTTGTGGTTATCTATCTTGATGATCTAACCATTTTTTCTAAATCTGATGAATATCATCTGATACATCTCAAGCAGACATTTGAGAAATGCCACAGGTTTGGTTTGTCTTTAAACCCCAAAAAGTCTCACTTTGCTATGCAAGAAGGTAAACTCTTGGGCCATATTGTGTCTCGAGATGGAATTAAAATTGATCCTAAAATACTTGAAGCTATAGACACAATAAATATCCCTAGGAATGTAAAAGAGATTCAGTCATTCTTAGGAAAAATAATTTTTTTGAGGAGATTTATCCCAAACTTTGATGAAATCGTGAAGTTGATCACAAATATGCTAAAGAAAAACAATGAAGTGAAATGGACAGCAGAATCCAAAGCATCATTTGCATGCATCAAGAAGGTTATAAGCGAGGCACTCGTACTAGCAAGCCGTGATTATATAAAGGATTTTCTTATTTTCTCATTCGCCTTCGAACACACACTTGCCGTGGTACTCCTCCAAAAAAATGAAGAAGGTTTCGAGCAACCGATAACCATTTTTAGCAAAAGTCTGAGAGACGTTGAACTCAGATATGATATAATGGAAAAACAAGCATATGCTATGGTGAAGGCGTTAAAGGCTTTCAGAACCTACGTGTTGCGTTCCAAGGTAATTGCGTACCTACCCACCAGCTCTGTAAAAGACATTTTAGTTCAGTCCGACAGTGATGGAAAAAGAGGAGGATGGCTTGCCAAAATTCAAGAATTCGACCTGGAGATAAAACCAACGAGACTAGTAAAGGGACAAGGTTTGGCTAAACTCTTAGCTGAATTAAATTTTAGATCTCTCGGAATAAATGGCCTACAGGGAGGTGAAGAGTGTGTGGACATGAACGAGCTCGATGAACAAATAACTAAAATCAGAATTGAAGAGAATTTTTCTTCGTCAGATTGGTACAAAGACATATTGTCCTACCTGTTGACCTTGAAGTGCCCGAGTGACTTACCCCCATCTAAATCCAGAACGCTGAAGCTGCATGCGGTCAAGTACTGTATATCTGAAAGCCATTTGTATTGGAAGGACCCACTTGGCTTCCCGTTGGTTTGTTTGGTTGAATCAGAAACAGAGAAGGACCCACTTGGCCCAAACTTTTCTCAGACGTCAACACCAAGGTCTGAGCCTACAACCCTTGCCAATTGTTCGTAGGAAAGCATAAACTCTCAGTGATTTCATTGGTTCCGGTCAAAGAAGAAGCCTCTTTTCAGCAATGGGGATTATATTTTATAGGCGAAATTAATCCTCATTCTAGCGCTCAACATAAATGGATCTTGACTACTACAGATTACTTCACCAAATGGGTGGAGGTTGTTCCAACTGGAAGGGATATGGATCCGGCGGTAATAGATTTCTTAGAAGAGAACATTTTGTCTAGATTCGACTACCCCCAAAAGATAGTCACAGATAACGCCCATACCTTTAAATCTATGGCTATGGTCAGTTTTTGTGAAAAGTACAATATCGTGCTTGGTCATTCCACAACATATTACCCCCAAGGAAATGGGCTGGCCGAGTCTTCAAACAAGATCCTAATCAATATAATTAAGAAATTCTTGAGCGAAAACAAAAAATCTTGGCATGTGTATTTGAAATACGCTTTGTGGGCAAATCGGATAGGCACAAAAAATTCTATCGGCAGTTATCCTTTCCAAATGGTGTACGGGACCGACGTAGTATTACCTATAAATCTAGCGCTTCTCGTAATGAAAAATTGGAAAGATGAGAAATACGAACCAAATCATGTCACACGAAGAATAAACCAACTAATTGAATTCCAACAGCACAGGGCCGAAGTGGACGAAAGGTTGCAGAAATACCAGGACAACATGAAAGCTCTATTCGATCGTAAGGCCAAAGACAAAGAATTTATCCCCGGAGATTTGGTTTTAAAATGGGATGCTAGGAAGGAAGACTCATCAAAACATGGTAAATTCGATCACATCTAGTACGAACCGTTCAAGGTTACGGCTTCTGAAGGAAAAAATCCTTTTCTATTAGAGAATTTGGACAGTAAAATCCTCAACGCCCCTGTCAACGGGCGTTATTTAAAACACTATATGCAATAATTGGTTTCCAAAATTCCCACTATATATACCGGTTTATGTTTTCTTTTTATTTCATAATTTTCTTTGGTAAGTCTACTTTCATCAAAAATAAAATAGGTCAATGTTTTTCTAGAAGTAGGGATGCGAAATTTTCAATGCATTCAGTTCTTTTAAATCCCTGATACTCTTCGTGTTGTTCCCTTATAGGATCCCGGATTGCAGCCCAAACAAGCTAAAGGAGAAAACATATGGTCATATATTGGAAGATAAATTCACCAAAAACAGGTGATAGAAAAGATTTTCCGTTATTTCAAAAGAGAACAAAAATGGTAAGGCAAAGGTGTGAATTCCAGAGAACTCTATTTTTCAAACGAAGGTCTCTAAAGTGTTGTGACGGTCTCATAAGTGTGATATGTCATTAAAAGAACGAGTTCTTACTTCGGGTCCTAAGAGTTTCCCCTAGATAAAGATAAGAGGTAATTAAAATAAGAAGAGAAAGTAAAGCATCTCTGAGAAAGGGTTCCAAGAGTTGGGTTTAATCCATGACCCCTGTTTTTCGATTTCTGGATCTTTCTCTGTCACCCCTTTCTACCCTCGGTTTTACCTTCTTAAAAAACCAAGCATCTTTTCGGGTTTCCCACAGAGGGAGAAGAGATTACATTTTAGCTTTGGAAGCTGGAAAACAGATCTTAAAACGTAAGCTAGTCCTCATAACTCCTCACTCTCCATCTAAACAAATTTATGCGTAGGCTGATCCTGACTCTCCTAGGTTTCTTAATAGTTTTTTAAGGATTAAGGCTTGCTCGAAGGAAGGCCCCTGGAAGTAATCTTTCCCATTTTCCCTGCGGGCCAAGGTGGTTTGAAAGTTAAGAGAAGGTTGGTCTAGGGTAATCAACAAGTTGAAAAACCTCCACTGTAAATATTGCACAGATATCATCCCTGGTATACTTGGTACAGCTAATTTCCCCCACTTCGTGTTCAAAAGGTAAAATACAAGACATATGGTGAAAGGAAATTCATATTTGATTGCCCCCATCTAGTTCAAGAAGACGATGAAAGGAAATTCATAAATGATTTCCCTCGTCTCAGCATTTAAATGCACAATTATGATTCGAAGTGGTGAAAGGAAATTCAATAAAAAGGGACAGATAACTTCACCAGGGTACTAAATAGGCTCGCTAGCAGTGAAGCAATATCTGAGATATATGTAAGGCTGTCATACGAGAATTTCACTCTACTCTAGTTACCATCCTTTTCGAAACCGGATCTGCATCCCAAGTTCAGACAGGGCTCCCCAATTAAAAGCATGAAATTTACTTTGTTTGATGCAAGCCAAAAGCCGCAAGATCTGTTGAATTATCTCAAAGAAGACCTGAATTCAGTAATGAGAAGGAGAAGGTCATGAAAGGGGTTGTAGCTAAGTTTACAAAGCATGTGAGTTTTCAAAAGATTTTCAAAAGTAAAGACGAAATCTCTTTTTGCCTCTGTATCCCCTTCCTAAGAAGCCTATGACTACATTTACCCAATACAGGCACGTGGTCTACTGTTCTTCCCGTCTCGTAGGAAGACGGGATCCCTAGTTGGAGCCTATGTTGGAGCCGCCTTTTACAAATGGTTGAAATATAATTCTTGCAATCAAAAAATTTACCCCGACAATAGTCCTAAATCATCATAGTCCTAGGAAAGTCTATCACTCTTCTTTACCTCGCGCTTTCATGCTTTGGGAGTTACAAGTTGCAAGGTTTCCAAACTCCGATACGCGAAGTCGCGAGACGGTTCCAAAAGTCACCCGGGTTAGTGTCAGGGGTAAGTCTTTTAAACCATAGTCAAACATTGTTGGGGTTTCAGGACTCGACAGTCGTTCTTCCAAAGAACTATAGTTTCGTAGCCCCGAGTCGCGAAGTCACGATATTCTTTAAACATGGATTAATTAAGCACTTATTGCAGATTGTGTTTTTCAAACTAAATCGCAGAATCACGATTTCAGGTTTTGGGGGCTCAAAGGGAAGGGGTGTTTTCTCCCGATACGGCGAATGCCGAAAAAGGAGATTAAAGACTAAAAAAAGCCTAATTAAAGGAGCTAAGTCGGATCAGTAAATGCATTAATACATTTTAACACGCACCATCTATGGGGTAAATTTAAATGTTTTTGCACTGATTTGTGCTAGGATCCGCCATAAAATTATGGCATTTATTTGAAATACGACGAAGTGACAGGTAAGGATATTGCTTTTACTGCTAAATATTTCTTTAAAAACGATTTGACCATTTTGTTCACAAGGACACTGGGTTTTAAATGGTTAAGATAATGAGTTCTTTCTTTCATTATTTCAAATTTCATTTTTGTTTTGTGCAAAGAAGTTTTTTCATCAGGCTAACTTCTGTCTGTATCTACATTTTTACTACAGGAGAGCTAAGTACAGAGTCCTCTATCATGGCTCCCCGAAAAGTGTCCAAGGTGATTGCTAAGAGTTCAAGTCAGGGCATAGATATTGTTTCCGATACTTCACCCCGAAGTATTGATACTGTCAAAACCTGGTCATACGTCTCCGAAATTCTTTAGTCCGAATTGGTGGACTGCTCAGACAATTCAAGCGATAACGAGAAGGACGATTTGGCCACCAAATACAAAATCGTCGTTCAAGCGGAGATGCACAAAATAGCGGCAAGGCCACGACTCCTTCCCTATTATGATATCATCATATGGGCGCTAGACCATGTGGACATCCCAACCAGAACTATTATCAGCGAGAAGAATGTGATGATTGGGACTTTTTGACCTAAACATTTGCAGGCAATGTATCAACTGTCACCCATGCCAAACTTCACGTACAATGTCGAGTTTCTAGAAGATTTCAAGTGGAAGGAATGCCAACAATAGGATAGAAACTTATCTGATTTGATCAAAGATTGGGTCTCACACCCCACAAAATTCAGGGCGGATTGTAACAGAGTTTATTCAATCTCTTCCTTAGAACCACAATTCAGGTATATAGCAATGATGACCTGTAGGTTGTACGGGAGGGAGGACACCACACACTTTTACCTCCCGTAGGTGCCTCTGATTCACATAGTCACTAAACGTTTTTCCTTCGGCTGGGCCAAACTGTTGTCAGACAGTCTAACCAGTCGGATTACTGAATATCGAGTGCAGAAGGTGAATGGTAAAGCTGCCTCATTTTTCATGTCCTCCTACATCATGGACGTTGTTTGTTTCATGATGCCTTTCCCTCTAATGAGATGGAGCTGGAATCCATATGATGCTGAACCTATCCATGTCTATCACTCAAAAATTTGGGAGGATAAGGCCACAGAATTCATATGTGAGATTTTCAATTAGGTAATGGTACCGATGCATGTTTCCATCTTCGGTAACCCACCGCCCAAGATTTCAGATAGCATCGCCACCAACTTGAGTAGTGTGGCTGACTGGTATGTAGAAGTAGAATTTTCATACATCAGGGTTTTCGGCGCCTCTCTGCCCCTGTATGCTCTACCACTATTTATATCGGATAGGCTGGTATGTCACGAAATTGCCAAGCAAACCGTGATCGGTGGCATAAGGAAAGAGCTTAAAGGTTTTTCGAAGAAGGTATGGCCACCCTTCCCCATCCACTTGAATACATATTCTTTATTATATTTCAGACATGCAAAGGCCGAGGCAACAACCTTAGAAGATATTAAATTGGTCCACATTGAGTTCAAGAAACACGACCCAGACAAGGTCATGGTTAATCACATGGCAAGTTGTGGCCTTAAAATATATGAACATGAGCATTCACCTCATGACGACATCTTCTGAGGAGCGAGATATTATGTCGAGGTCCTATATCGGATTCAAACCCTGTCGCCCAAGGAGATGGTCGATTTCTTCAAATTTCAGGAACAACGGCGAAGCTGCCTTCCCCTAGTCTTACAGGGTAAGAATCCACCGACCGTAGATGTACAGCAAACCGAAGCCAAGGGCTTCAAATATTCAAGACCTGACAAGGAGGAGAATCAGGAAAAAAAAAAGCAAACCAGGGGCCCGAAATAGGAAGCTGAGACCCCCAACCCTTCAAGAACGCTAGCCTCGGAGGTTACCTTGGGGAAATCATCCAAGAAAATCGACAGTCCCATCGCTTCTGTCACTCCCCTACAATCTACAAAGGGGACCCCTGATGAGGGATGGATTTTAGGCGAAGAACTAACACCGATTACTGTAAAAGAGTTTCCTTCGAATGAAGTTTTATTCGATAAGAAGAGAAAGGTTGTTGTGAATCAAGAGCTTTATCGAGAAGCGGGCACGATAGCCAAAAAATTCAAAATTCTAGCCGATGGAAAAGCCATGAAAAAAGGGGAATTCACAACTCAGCCAACCAATATCTGTCGGATCCCTAAAAGAACAATTAATGTGGAAGAACCGCTTAATCATAACTTTGGAAGCTAAGCTAGCTACAATGGAAGCTACTGTCAGAGATCAAGTGAACACAGATCTAGAGCTAGTTAGAGCAGTCGATCAAAAAGAAATCAAGCGGCTCAAATCCTATCTCGAAAAAACACAGTTGTCGACCCAGACCAGTTAGTCACAGATAAGCCAGCAAGAAGAATTGATAGGGTAGTTACAGGAAAAATTAAATTTTGTCGAGAGCGAGGTGATAGATATCAGGATATTCCAATCCCAAGCTATTGAAATCCAAAAAAGAGTGTTAGCAGCTCAGCAAGTTTTACTTTCTAAAGTGGAAACCATGAAAAACCACTGCGATAACATTGATCAATTGTTGGAAAACATCTCTTTGATAGAAAGAGAAGTTGGGGCGGCTCAGGTCGCTTTCCAAGAGGTTGTCATAGCCACGGTGAAAAAGGAAATGGGCAGTAATTCCAAGCTCTCCATCCCAGAGTAGACCAGAGGTAACATCTTGTTGAAGGCGTGGGAGAGAAACATATCAGAGAGAAGAGAATGAGCTAAAGAGGTAAGAAAATCTTGTGAAGAAACCTTCATCTTGATAGATGAAAGTTTGTTGTGTCTCGAAAATGGAAGCAGTGCTGGGACACTGGGCCAAATCGATATAGACAAGAACCTGCTCAATATCAAGGAGAACGAGGAAAAAGAGCGGGCTGAAATATCACAGATCAGCCAAACTGACATAGTCCAAGTGGATAAATGGTTGATAAAACCAAGTATACAGTTATGTTCTATCACTGTCGAAGACCAATAAGTGGGAGGAAGGTTGCCACAGTTAGCGAAGGATTGTTACACTTTTGAGGAAAACCACCAAGCAGAGCCTTCCAGGTTGATAGCCCAGTTGGTAGAGAGGTGTGTCACTTGCACCAAGCAGGTGAAAGGACAATTTTTCGGTACCAAATCATGACGTGTCTGCCTGTTTTATTTTTAGAACCCGAAGAGTAAAGAAAGGAAGGTGCTCCACCTACATGAAAGATGACAAAGGAAAATAAGCGAAACGCTTGAACTTCCCATTTTGTAACTGAAAATTTTGGGAACGATTGAAATTCAAATGTTCAGAAGTTTGTATAAAGAGACATTTTGAAGAAAGAAAGGGGGATGGACCTTTTTGGCCGATTGTAATAGAGACTTTTTCGTTTGAAAATTAATGCAAAGCAATCCGAAGATTCCCGATTCTCTCAAGACTAAGTTATGAGGTTGTTTCCTCTGTTATCTTATATTCAATTTCATTTCTCATATATATGTCTGATGAATGCTTCACTGCAATCTAGTATAATCTCTACCGTGGTGATCAACTTTTAGACGTCTAATTGTTTGCAGTTTTTCCTCTGTATCAGCTATCAGCAGGTACAAGACCTGTGAATTTTTTAGATCTTTATATTTTATGCTTTGTCGAATTTCTTCTTGTCTTTTTCTTATTCTATTTACAGGGTGAGATTCTCCCTTGATAGGAGCCTCGCATTATAGACAGCTTAATATTTTCTCACATTTCTCACATGATTTATTAAAAATTAACTCAGTTACAGGAAAAGGCCTTTGGTTTGCATTCTATCTGTGATTTCAGATTCCAGAGTACTCTTTTTACGATCCAAAAATTGAGGCAACATCCTAAACCTCAAACTTTCCTTTAACTTTCCCTGTTCCTCTATGACTGTTCTCGTTTCCAGACAGCCCAATAATGATCCTGGCTTGTTGTATCAAACCACCATCGCTCTGAACCTTTTCGACACCATACTTAAAACATCCACCACCTGGGTAGAACTAGAACGATCATGGGCCGCCATTGAACGGGATATAAGAATCCAGGAACTTTTGGAAGCGAGACAGAGGAAACTTAGAAATCAACATTAACTTCCTTTCCCGAAGATTGATCCTCCCCCTTTTTATCTTTCACACCACTTTCGGATGCCTAGACCCTGTACTTTCTAGCCTTAAGTACAGACTCTGGAACAACACCAGGAAAGGAGCATTGAACAACAGTAAATAGGGTTTTCAAATATTTGCATGGCACTTCTAGCCATGGATTGTGCTACCAAGGAAGACCAATATTGGACAGAGTGTTGGACATACATGGGTTTGTTGATGCAAACTAGGTTGGATATTTGGATCGCAGAAGATCTACAAGTGGGTATGTCTTTAACCTATTTGGAGGAGAAATCAGTTAGATGAGAAAAAGACAGGTTGTAGTGGCACTCTCAAATACAGAAGATGAATACATGGAATCCACTCATGCATGCATGGAAGCAATATGGTTACATAGATTATGTTCAGGTATTGGGTTGGTACAACAAGCATTAAGGTTAGATTGCAAGATTCAAAGTGAAATCTTCCTGGAAAATAACCCAACTTATCATTCAAAGACAAAGCATATAGATGTTCAATATCACTTTGTGAGAGACATGGTTGAATACAATAAGGTGTGGTAGGAGAAGTTTGACACTTTGAATAATGTTTCATATTCATTGACAAATTGTATGAGCACTGAGAATGTGTCCTTGTGTAGAGAAACAATGGGCATTATTGCCTTGGATTGTTGATTATGTAATCTTGTGACCCCCTATATGAAAAGAAATCAACAAGTGGGAGAATGTTGGGTAGGTTTCATATTATTTTCATGTGTGTCGAGGGGTGTGTCATATTTGATGATTTTATCTGATGGTCCCTCCCCCCTTTTTAGGTAGTTTTTTCTATTTTAATGTTTTTTCTATTTTTAGAAGTTTTCTAAATTAATCCTGGATTAAAGGATTAGGGTTTTGGTAGCTGTGGAATACCTAAAATTTTGTGTATATATTGTATTATGAATGGTGAAATTAACACAATGAAGATTTGAGAGGTGTGACACACAAGGAAGGATGATTTTCTGCGAGTTAAGGGTTTCTAGCATAAATCTATGTGTACTATGTGTATGAACCATTGATTACTTTCTATTTTGCTTAAGAATTTGTATGCATTACTTTACTTCATAGGTTTAAAACTTACAACTAATGGGTAATTTATTTTGTGACTACATATGTGGGACCATGAGGCTAGGAGGCCCCTGTTGTGAGGGACATCCCTACACCAGCAAAGGGGGTGGTAGTGGCAAGAAGAGGAGAGCCTGAGAGAGTGGGGAGGTGACAGGTCTGCTATGAATCATGATGTGGAGGTAGGAATTTTCCATTAGAGGTTATCAGTGGATCTCAAGGTAGGGTTGATAGAGTAGAAGGAGGGGCTCTAGATGTAGTTGGTGGACCATCAACAACATTTTGATCAGGTAATATTGGGATTGATAGAGGCTATCTAGACACGACTAGGTGAGGAGATTTTGGAGGCTTGCATAGACTTGGCTCCTAAGTGGTACCTACTAGTTATATGGGTGGTGATGGAAAGTGTTGTTGCCACCAAGCATAGGAGGCCTCCAACTAGAGGATCTAGAGTAGTAGGAGGGGATAGGGGTGTATGTATGTTTGGTTACGAGAATGGTCTACATTTTTATATATGCATGTGTATATGGGCTAGGCCCACATTTTGTATATTAATTATGGGTATGGGAAATGCCCCAATTTTTAGTATATGATATGATACGTTGCCCTGTCCTTAGTGAGGGTCATCTCGATTTTAGTGATATACCCCATTTTTTAAACTGTGTGTGTGTGTGTGTGTGTGTGTGTGTGTGTGTGTGTGTGTGTGTGTGTGTGTGTAGACACACACAAACACACAAATGATTTTGGTGTTTCTTTATGGTGTATGTGATGGTGTATTTGATGATGTGTTTTATGCTATTTTATTGCTTTACCTTACATGATTTTTATGTGGAAAAACAACATGCATATGTTAAACAGATAAATCATGTTAAACAAAGTTTATTAATGTGACAAATTCTAGTCTAAAATTTCATTTGCAATGTTGTCTACAAATTAATTTTCACTTGTAGGAATATGCATGAATGTGATGGATTCAAATTTCCTTGACAAAAGTTTGGCTTGCATGTGATTTATAAACAAGCAAGGGTCATGAACATGGTAAACATTATTCAATGGTGAGATGAAAATATGGGACTCCAATAATATGTAGAAGTGGCAAATGTGAAGTTGAGTATCTATCAACCAATAGGATTCACCAATCCATTTGGTTGTTTGGGTCACCTAGTTGAGAAAAGACAACCATTTGAGTGGTTAGGATGAAGCTACACTAAAAAGAAGTTGTTAGAATTAGTCCATACATATAAAACACCATTTCAAAATAGATAAACAAAAGGAAAGAAATAGACAAAGATCATGGGAATGCGAATAACAATAGCAACAAAAACAATGGTGAATATATACCAACGGTAAGACCATGTAATTACACCATAGAAGATTGGAAGATGTAGGTGAGCTCTCATATCCTCCTTGGGAGGGTCCTTTGTTGTTCCTTGGGTCCTTTTCTCTCTCTCTTTGAACCAATAAGTGTGAAAGAGATATCCAAAGGGAAGAGATCATTGCATAATATTTGAGTTATAATTGCGTCAAATTATAAATTGAGAAATATGATTCTCAAGAATCATCCAAGCAACATAATATTGCATGAAATTTTATATTCAAAATGCATTTCCATGGATTCTATATATATATGAATTCTTCAAGATTCATAATAACTATCTCCAAGTATGAAATGGTCCACTTGGACGTGGTTCCCCATGTATTAAGAGAACCTGGAACCACTAAGGTATCGTATTTGAATTTTCATGGAGCTCAAGAATGATCAGTACCCTTGATGTGATATTTTTCATTAAATGATTCAAATGTGGATGAAACTTCACTTTGGGTTGATATGTACAAATTTTGAAGGAATAACCACACAGGTCGTGCAGATTGCACACAATCCACACTGTTGTGTCACATAGATGTATAAAATAAACACTTTTCATAGTTTTGGTGCTCTGTTGAGGATGGTGTATTATGATCACAATGAATTATCACTTTGTTTTGTTGTATCAATGACCTTTCTGGTGATCACCTGTATAGCTCTAGGAGCGATTTTTAGGTGATAACAAACAATTTTGCTAAAGGAGATCATTTGTGCAAATCAATATTGTGGACTATTCTTCTATCTAATTGTTTATGCAGATGTCTAGTAAGATATTTCTATTGTCTTCTCAAGTTATCTTGATGCAATGTTAAAGTTCTTGCAAGTTATTTCCTTCAACAAATCTTTAATGTAGTTTTATGTGTAGATTTAATTCTCCTTTTCTGTTTATTTTTGTTCACGAAAGTTAAACTGTGAAATTTCAAAGATTTCTATAGAATTAATTCTAAGGAATCAATGAATTATCTAGTTCTCTTTCCATTTTCCGTATACTGAAATCATGTTTTTTTGGTTTTGTTAGATTTGTTCTTTCTTGGAAAGTGTCACTGTTAAAACATTTTTTCATGTAGAATTTTTTCTTGGAAATTAGATGAGTGTAATTACCTTTCCATTTCTATTATGAGAGTTAAATCTTAGAGTAGTTTTCCACTTCACTTTCACTAAATAGTAGTTTCATTTTTTTCGGGTTATTCACTTACATAAAAAACTAAAAAAGAAAATATTAAATAAAATTCAAATTTGCATTAAAGATCATTGAAAGGTTGTTGATCCATTAATATAGAGGATTTTTCCATAACAAACAAGGAAGAGTTCAATTGGGCCTCTTTCTTGGATTTAATCCCTATTGTTGAGTAGTGGAAATCTAGTTCCATCAACATGTTGTTGTGGCTATCCTTTATTCACATACAAATCTCATTAGGTAAATATAGATGTAGATATAGATAATAAGCAATGTATACTAAAATACCATTTGTTGTATTCATTAAATATTGAACTTAATTTTTTTTTGCATAAAACATGTGTAAAACTAACAGGTGTGCTCATTTTAAATAAACACACTATTATTGGTGCACTACAATTTCATAAACACACCAACAACTTTAGTGCACCAAATTTACATTAATGCATAGGTAATGATGCTCTTACTAAATACTTCACACCTCAACTAGTTCAATACATTTTAGAAGTACCAGTGCACCCTATCTATGTATATTCATAGAAATAAACACAATAGAAAAAAAATTAATGCACTAAATATTATGGTGTACTACAAATTTAATATTGCTTATAACTATAAAAATTGCCATCTATTTTATTTTAATTGTTTTTTACAATATTCATGTTTTTTATTTGAAACGAAAACCTATCTGGTTGGTATTTACTTTGTAGTGAATTTTGCAACTGAAATTTTCAACCCTTTAACATTTTTATAAATGTTGAGAGATTTCCAAAGGAAAAATACAACCTTAATGAAATCCTTTATGAAGAAGTTATGTCTCTCGCAAGTTGACCTATGCTTTTGACCACCATGGTATTGAGTGGATGCCACATAAACCCAATATTCACACTTGTGGACTTTCAAAAAGATTCTATGGGGTCCAAAAAATGAACTCTAATTGGTATTTGATGCATGCAAAACCCTAATCCTAACCTCAAATGGATATTAACGCATGATAAATACTGGTCCATTAGGAAATGAAGAGGTTCCATTCTTCTTGTATTTGATTTATTGTTCCATAGTTGAGTAGAGAAAATGAGTGGGATGAACATGTGAAGTAGAATACCTTGTAGCACCCATACATGCCATAATATTTATGGAAACTCCATAGTGAATTCATCTTTCATTGTATTTTCATTCCATACTTGAGAAAAAAATAACAAGGCACACTCCTCATCTTGTAGCTAGGTTTTCCCATATTGGGTTTCTTAGGGTATATCTTGTTTTCATTGTGTGGTTTTTATAATTTTATCTCCTTTTATTGTATACTCGGTTTTATTCAGTAATTTGAGATTTATGCTTGTAATTTTAAGTTATAATGATAAATAAACATTAGATAGTAGAGATATTTTGCAGAAAACTTGAAAGGTTTGTTATGATGAACTATTCTAGTGGAATATCCACAAAATTTTATAGATCATGAACAATATTTCTTAACTCTTTTGGTGCAATTGTATGCTTGTCTTCTTTAACAATATTCAAATTTACAAAAAAATATGGAAGGCTCCTGTGGCACATGTGGATCAAGCATTAGAATTACTCGGGGATAACCACTTGTATATCAGATATTTCAAATTCTCTTTGGGTACTTTTTAAGTAGACTATTTGGGTCACATTGTTGGTCAAGACAAGGTGAGGGTTGTCCCCATGAAAATTGAAACAATGAAATAATGATCACATCTAAATTCATTGAAAATATTACATGATTTTCTTCACCTCAATGGTATTTGTGTTGAACTATGGTAGAATCTATTCCCCTTTAACTTCCTTTCTAAAAAAAAACAATTTTTCATATAATGACGTATTTGAGTAGGAATTTTAGGCTTAAAGGAATCTATGTTTACTACTCTAGTCTTATTGGCATCAAAAATTATGATCCAAGTGGATATTGGTGGCCACCCACTTGTTCCAAATGGCTCCTCTTTTCATTTTTTAGTGCAACACGTTCTTCTGTACTTCTTTGTAATTGTGAGTTCTACATTTTTGGTACTTTATGAATCCCTACAAATCTTCCACTTGGATACTGGTGGCCTCCCACCTAATCCAACTGGATTATTTTTTATGTTTTCATGTCAACACATCTTATTGTACTTCGAGGGTCGTTTCAGGGCCCTAAATAGTGATGTTTTTTGCTCAACACTGTTAAATTGTAAAAGGGGTTACAATGTGATGATGTAATGCGTAGTTCTCTAAAATACCTTTCCAATGAGCTATCACATGCCTAAAACGAAGATTGTATGCAAAAGTTACGACCCCGAGAAGTTAATGTACTAACGTACCCAAACGGGGCCCACATGACTTTTGGCGTTTCGTCTCCTAGGGTTAGGTTTTTGGATGTCTAGGGTTTTGGCATTCATGTTCATCATAAAAATGCCTTCATAGCCTAATTGTAATAATCTTATTGTGAATGAGTGTAACTGTCACATCTCTTCTTGGAGATAAAGCTGCCACCATTCTAGTGAGTCTTGCACTATGTATTTTTACAGTCTCTTTACAATTATTTCATTAATAGAAATCAATTATTGTTGTATTTCTCTATTTCTGGAAATTTTCAGGAGTATTTCATTGTAATATCTCTGCTTTCATTTTGTTCCAAAAACAATCTAGATCAGTGGTATCAGAGCAGGCTTCTCTTGATCATTTTTCAGTGCATGTCCCCGACGAGGTCTGAGTATAGCCAGTTGGGTCTCAAGTTTGTCTCTCTTGAGGAAAATCACTCTCGCATGCCCAAGAAACCCTCGATGATGGAAGAAAATAAAAACGACAGAGAAAAATATTCTATTAACATGTTGCTTGAGCAAGCTCTCGCGCAACAGAGAGATGAAATGATGGAAAATTTTGCGCACATCCTTCAATGCATGTCGATAACAACAGACACATCTTCATCAAGTGGCCATTTTGGAGGAACCTCTCCCTTCAAGGTACAATTTAATTTTTATATTCTCATATTTGAATTCAGATAGATGCAGATGCCCTAGAAAAATGGTTAAATCTATTAGAAGATTATTTCTCTCTTCAAAAAAAAATCAATGGGGAAAATATTACCTTCACACTCCTTGAGGCTCTCCCCCATGTCAAACATTGGTGGGAAATTTACTGGGATAAAATTTCCATAGAGGAATATGGAATATATGGGGTTGAGCCCACTTGGGATTTTTTATGGATGTGGTCAAAGAATAGTACTATCATGTTGATAACTATGAAGACCAATACATGAGATGGACCACACTGCGGCAAGAGAAGAGACAAATAGTATTGGAGTTCACAAATACTTTCCATACCTTGCACACCAATATGGGTATCAAAGACTCCGAGCAACATCTGGTTCTAAAATACCTTAGGGCTCTGTATAAGTACATCCAAACCGAAATGGATTTCCTAAACATCTCATCATTGGGAGTTGCCTATCGATATGCTGTCAAAATCAAGAAGAAATTTAAGCACCAGAACAAATGGGAATTCAGGTCTGCAAATCTACAAAAACAAAAGCACGGTAAAGAAAACCCTAACCAATAGCCTCTAGACAAACAGTCCAAGACACATGAAAAAAATGGTAAAGTAAAGATGAAGAATGACACTGGGAAGTGGTGTGACTTCCACAAAATCCCCTACACAAGACCAATGAATGTCGCTCGAAACAATCATTGGTGGTCGAGGTCAAAGACATGGAGTCGAACCCTGATTCAGAATCTGATCCAGAAAATATTGAAAATGGACATATCATCAACGTAGACCCCATTTATACTGTCTCGACCACAACAATTAAGCTATAAGAACCGGTAGATCCTGAAGAGGGGGAGCACCTCTTCCATTCATATATGTGGGTGAAGGGGACCCCATTGCATTTCATTTTTTATAACGACATCCAGAAGAACCTCATCTTAGCTAAGGTCGTCAAACAGTTGGGGTTGTCGACAACACCACACCTGTTATCACCCTATAATTTATAGGATCAACTAGTAACTGGAATGTTATCTCTCTAGTGTTTTTTGTTTGTCAAATGATTTTTCATTCTGTAAATAATTTGAGAAAAGAAAGAAAAGAAAAAGAAAGAAAAAGAAAAGAGGGCATAAAAGAATTTCAATAAGAGCCCCATGCAATAACAGTGACTTGGTCCATACCTTTCAAGCATGGCCAAGTTCTTTTAAATCGATGTTGATAGGAATAGTGAATAAGCTTGGCTAAACTATTTAATCTTAGCCAAGTGACCTAGGTTAGTTAGTGAATAAATCTGGCCAAACTGTCTAATCTTGGTCAGGTAGCCCCAGGATAGAGTAAGTTCTTAGCCCAACAGTTTAATCTAGGCTAATTGTCATAGGAAGTTAGGTTAGAACTTAGGGTAGTTTGCTTGATTTAAATAAAACCAGCTCGATGATCAATGTTGGACCATGTTTTGGATGCTCGAAAAGTTGTTTGCATAACCCCTTGGTGATGTAAATATGTAAAGGCTTGGGAAAAAACCATGATATGCTCTTATCCTAAGTTTTTCAGGGCGCATATGCTTTCTCACCCACATTTATGCACCGCTCATGTATCAACGACCCAGATGATCGGGCCTAGATCTACGGTGGACAAATTTTTCCG
>SNQJ01S0001915.1:215284-227417 GCA_010110895.2 Picea sitchensis | reverse complement strand
CGGACCCCCCCGTCAGTTCTGCTTTTAATGGAGGAGGGGGGGGGGTCCGGAATGTGTGTTAAAGAGCGCGCACAGATATGCGGCCCAAAGGAAAGAGTGCAGATCGATGGCCCAAGGTATTTTTCGGACCCCCCCGAGTGATCTACCTTTAATGGTGGGGGGGGGTCCAGAATGGAATCTTACTCTAGCGGGCCCCCTATCTATACATGGCATGAATCTACTGGTCCAGAATCCCACCGCCTCTCACTGCTTGACATACCACATCACCTCCTAATGTCATCATCCACCTTTCCAAAAGATTCACATCCCATAACTTCGTCAGTCCTTCTCCCTCATTCACTCGTGGCAAGTCCCCTCACCATGATTTTTTTCCCCCAATCGATAACCACCACATCACCCATCTGTATCACTCAGTCATTGTCACCTGCCATCTCACATTCTAAATGACTCATTGGCCATTTATTACTAGATAACTTATCCGTTAACCAGCTGACCTATCCCCCGCACCCAACAGATACCCGTTTACTCAAAATTACCCTCACTCTTAATTCCTTCACCATTTACCCACTCATCGCACTAGAGAATTTACCCCTTTTTCTTCTCCGTTACAATCAGTCGCCCCCATCTATAGTCATCCCCTCTAACATTGTTTTATTTGCAGGTATTGTTACAATAATGGCGCCAAAATCAAAACGAACAGAAGGAGAGGAGAATCTATTTCTCCCGCCTCTTGTCGATCTCGATAGGATTCCACTGGCCAACAAAGACTACTTAATCGCAGAAACTAAGTGTGATTTTGAATTTGCATACCTTCAATCATGGCTTAAAGAAGTCTTCCTGGACCAGAGTGACGAAATTGGACTCTGGGAGTCCAACCTACCCCTGTATCTCTTCCCCCAGATTCACCATTTCCCAGAGTTCGCCCTCAAATGCCAAGCCCACTATATTCCCGAGCAAAGAGCCATCGTATCCTCCTCCGGGAAGTTCTTTTCCTCATCATGCCAGAAACCATCGACCAAATGATGCAAATATTCCGAGCTGACTCTGCATCACCTTTTAACCTTGAAATCCTTACAGAGTTATACCAAAAGATGACGTTTCCTCAAAGAGCTCAAATATTTGAGCTTTTTCTTCCACAGTCCTCTCAGCTCCCCACTACAAATCCCCCTTATCCTTCCTCCATGTTCTCAACCAAAGGAAACCAGGTTATCATGTCCTTGTGTGCCTTGTTAGGTTATTATTCAGATCAGTGGGTGGATGAACCCATTCTTGGATTTTTGTCCATTTTCTCCACCGATGAGAAGCCCACTACACAGTTCGACTTCAGCACATTCCTGACGAACAACATTCACGAGCAATTCGCCAATTTCACCACAGAAGGCATGTTCCAGTATTCTTCAATACTGGCATACCTGTTCGTTTTCTTCCAAGCGGACAAGTTTTCTTTTTCTATGCAGAAGATGGATGGAGATGGTAGACCCCAAGCAGTAACCGCATGGACTTCCCTGCTCAGACATAACTCAACGAAATTCAGTTTCAAGCAGTTCATCGATCAATTCTACCACCCAGTGGTGAGTATGCTCAGTCGCAGACCCAAACCCATGATTAATGAGGAATTTTAGAGGATCCTACATCTCTCGGATCATACAAAGACTTGTGATTGGTACCTATACCAAAATCACACTGAGATCAGAGTCTATGGGTGCGAGTTGGCCCCATATAAACTGCCCAAATACTTACTTGTCAGAATGTTTTCTCTGGAATACATAAGGCAGATGATAAACTCGGATGATATTCACTTTGTGTCTTTAAAGAAGAAGCAACAACTCAGAATCAAAGGGCAGATTGGGTCTTTCATATGCAACAATCGAGGTGTCGGGGAGGAAGCAGACAATCTTCTAAAGGAAATGAAATTCTTTATGAGTTTCACATGGTACTACGATCCATGTGGGATCATTTCAGAGATGAGGATAAAAAACAAGAATATCTCGTATGTCCACGAATCTAGGCCTGAGGTAGAGAAATTTTCAAACCAGACAGGATGGGAACCAAACACTTTGGTTGAAACAGAACAACAATACCCCTCGGTCACTGTATCACAGACTACCACACCACAGGCTCTGAAGGAGAAAAGGCCTAGGCAGGATCTGTCACCTCCTGTCACTGAAGTGTCATTAGAAGAATTTTGACTGCATACCAAGAGACCAAAAACTAGTCTAGCTCCTGACCCGACTGGAGAAAAGGAAATTCCATCCACTACAGTGACAGAGGTTGATCGGTCACTCCTCAACACAAGAAGCAAGCAGATTATAACCACTTTGTTACCAAAGAAGACTATAGATACTCCACCAATCAACCAGCCAGGCAAGATAGAACCAAAGCTGAGCATCTTTGAGAAATATGACTTGATCAAGAAAAAGAATCAAACTCTGACCAATAGCACATACGCCCAATTCTGGAAGCAGACGTCGACTGCACAACACAGGCTACTATCAACGTTCGACATGGAGAAGGGCAGAATGCACATGAAATTTCTCCAAGTGTAGGTACCAAACCCAAAGGTAATCACCGATTACAAGAGGGCAACTTTTGAATTCCGGACTAAAGACGTGCACCCTGCCGATCAAATGGATCTGCACAGACAGACAGGAGAAATGGTTTTCTCCACGCTAGCACATGCTTCCACTACTGCCTCCAGGTTACAAGTGTCTCTAAACAACATCCAAACACAGTTGAAGTTGGAGAAAATATCATCCTTTGCCAAGGATAACAGGATCAAAACGTTGGAGGAACTGTTCCTCAAGATCGGGTACGACCCCTTGAATGTGAAAGTAGTCGAGGAGATGATCAAGAAGAAAAACACCGACATAGCGTCTTTGAGGAAAAAATTCAAGCTGCCACCAACAGTAGACTCGTAGGTAAAGGAAATAGCAGAGACAGAAGGAGAAAAAGATGAGATGCTTAAGTTAATCATGGAGCAGAATGCACAACTGAAGGAAATGGAAGCTGAGATGGAGAAGCTAGTGAAAGAGAAAGAACAGTTGAAACCCATGGAATTCATTTTGTTGAGTGCAGTGCCACTCTCAACAGTGAGCACAACATCACTAGCAGAAGTCCCATTAGAAAATCCACTGACGTCTATGGAAAACACGGTTGAAATGGCCAAATCTATGGAAGAGATGAACCTGCATGGGACAGAGATTAGCAGGCTCAAAAAGGAGATTGAGAACCTTCAAGAACTCAAATCTTCTTATCAAACCAACTTCTCCAAGGAAAACCAGGTATCAGACCAACTCAAACAAGAGTTACAATAGCTCCGAAAGCAAACAATGGCATGTAAAACACTGGCCGAAGTCAAATAAAGTTTCTGGATAGACATCACCAAGTCTATGAACGAAATATGGCCAATGATACAGATTATGTTTGAGAAAAATGAATTGGTGCAGAGAAGTAAACAAGCCATTGAGAAGATCAGATCAGAACTGGGAGAGATGCCCACACGAGCTAATGAAATCATCAAATTCTTGAATTCTAAAACCAGAGAGGAACTGGAAGAGCTGAGAATTAAGGATAGAACAGAGACCATCCTTGAGGTCAAAAGAGTCTTGAACAAGAGAGGACTTATGCTACAACTAGAAGAAAAGGTTCAGGCCATGGACCTAGGGGTACAAAAGTTTTTCAGCAAGATTGAGGCTCTACAGAATAAAGGTCTTCCTAGTTTTAAGGTGATAAATGAAAAACTAATGACACTCCCAGACTACAAAAAGAGACTAGCCGATGTGGCTAAGGATAGTTTGAAGTTTTCAGGAATTCAAGGCAGCATCACTGGCAAGGCATTCCTAGATGCACTTCAGTTGGACATCAGCATACAGCATGAGATCCGGTACATCTTCATCACCAAGCCTACTTTTGCCAAGTACACAGAAATGGATGAAGTCTACTGAAGTTTACTCAAAGTCAGCGTTCCCAGTCATCTTCGATGGGAAGAGCTTTGTGACCTAATCGAGTAATCGATTATTTGTCCCAGCCCAGTCAGTTGTCCAGTTAGACGAGGTTGTGCAGAGGCCTCACCAATGGTTCACCCAGAAAACAACATGCAGTTGCGACACATCATCAAACAGTTTCCTAGATTCTTGTAATTTGTTAAGTTAGTTAGGCTAAAAATAGATTTACCACATCCTAATCTTTAATGACAGGATCGTTTGTAATTATGGGTTATAAATACTTCACTTTTCGAAGTATTGAGGGTTGATTTTTACGCCCTGTGAGCTATCAGACTGTAATATTTTTCAAGAGATCTTCCATTAATACAAAGAGGCATTTTTACAGGATTCTTGCGTGTATTCACTGGTGACGTTTTCCTTTCTAAGTTAAATGTTATTCTCGCTTTGTTATCACACTGTTTTCTAAAACTAATCTTTGAAAGTAATGAACGTTGCAGGATTTATCTTTGTATACCCTGTTTCTGACTTTAAAAGGTTTTAGTGTTTCATCTTCTGATTTTACGATAAAGAAATTCTTAATTGCTTCTTTGTTGTAATTGACATTCTCACCTTTTTTCTGCTATTTCTCATTTATTCTACTAAAAGAATCCAGCGATTACATTATCTCTCCCTGTGAAAAGTTTCTTTGCTTTCTGGTTTAGATTTTATTTCATGATACAGACCCCATAGCCCAATGGATGTGTAAACTTTCTCAGCCAACCCAACGAAAACTACAACAAACAAAACCAACATATTTTATTTACCTAGCCTAATATTTTAAATTTGAAACATATCTAAATCATACAGAGAGATCCCTCTCTGAAGCTGGTAGGGCTAGATCCCAGCTTCGAAGTGGTTGGATAAAGTTACCTCCCGTAAATTTCTTCTTTTCTAACAACCTCTAGGAAATTTATAGGGCGTTAACATAGTGGCGACCATACTGGGGACAGAACTGAACAAATTTTAACCTCGCGTCTTCTTTTCCCTAGAAGAAAATTTTGCTTCTGAAATATTGCAAATCTGAGAAAGAAGTAATGTTTAGAGGTTGTTGAAAACTTGCACATATTATTTTCAGATTCATAAAACTAAAAAGTATATATATATAAATCAAAAATAAATATGGCTCCCAAAAGAGCTTATACTCGATCTCACCCAGACCCAGAACCTGCGATAACAACTGATAATCCAGAACAGTTGCTCAGAAAAAATACCATTGCTAAAGGTTCAGTAAGACATAATCCCCTTTAGAAGTCCCCTTCTCTTCCAGAGGAGCTTGTTTCCATTCAGGATCTCAACTTTGACATCCTTTTTGAACAAAGCCTGTTCAGAACAAAATCTGATAGCTTTGTGGCTGAAACCTTCCTAGACCCAACCGTCTTGCAACCCTGGACTCCTAAAGTTCTATCTCCCACTGCTAATCCTCAAACCACTCACTCTGTGCCAGCTATCCCCTCCTCATCCTCGTCTTCTTCCACCACCCCACCTATCATCCAGTTTGTCGTCCCACCTCCTCCACCTATCATGGTAGCCAGATATGCTCCCTTGGTGTTGGTCGCACCCCTTCATGCTATGCCCCAGGACTATCAAACAAGACTTCCACAGTTTGATGGAACAGGACCATTGAGCGCACAACAACACGTTGATAAAATGAATGATTATTTTGACCTACAGGAAGTAGATGAGGCTGACTTTCAAATGAGATTGTTTTCCCAAAGTTTGATGGGTGACGTTAAGAAATGGTATAAAGGTTTACATGCCACCTCAATCCTTGACCTTACTTCATTCCAAAGGAGTTTTCTAGACAGATGGGAGGTAAAGAAAAACCCTCTCCAAATCTTGTCAAAATACGAAAACATCAGAAGAAATCAAGGTGAGACAGTACAAGATTACTGCACCTGTTTCAATAACATGTACAATGCAATTCCATCCGATATTAAACCTCCACAAGGTTTAGCATTGATAAAATTCCTTGATGGTTTTGACACCGATATGTTGTATCAATTAAGGGAAAGAAACTCTACCACCCTGGAGGACATGCAGAAAAGTGAAATAAGTGTGGAGGCCAACCTGTTGGCAAAAAGGGCACGACAGAGCACAGAGAGGAGAGTCACAATCAAAGAGGAACCTTCCACATCAACTTCTGATTCCAAATTGGATTCCTTGGCTAGAGCAATGGAAAGAATGATGGAAAAACTTACAGTGTCCGATAGAAACCCTCCTAGAGAAAACCCACCAGCCCCTCAAGTTCGGAATCCTAACTTTAGAAGAAACCCTCCTCAAATCAGGTAGAGATATCCTAGGGATCAAAGGGAACAGAGAGGTCCTAATCAACATATCAGACCTCCCCTACAAGAAAATTATGCCAATGAAGGAGAGGAAGTAATTGAAGAACTCGAGGATACTCACATAAACCTCATGGGCATTCACGATAATGAAGCTATTTTCCTTACCCAAGAAGAGCAAGAACTTTTTCTTCTCAATCAAACAAAGTTAAGTGAAGAAACTGAAGACGTTGAACAACAGGCATTTGGAAATGCTATTTTGGAGGTACACCGGTAGTACAACCTGCGAAGTAAAAAGACAAACAGAAGTTCCCCAAAAAAGGTGATTGAAATGAAGAAGATAGTTGAAACCCAAAAGGCCTCTGAGCCTTCTACTGAGAAGAGCCCTGAGAAGGGTAATGCTGAAGTTCCAGCAAAAAGAAGGTTTACTATTCTGAAAAGATCATCGCAGTATGAGGTTTCGTCAATTAACCCACCAAATACTTCTGGCCAGAAGATTGTGGTGGACAAATCAGAATTGTTGAGCCAAAGCAGAGCACCTACACCTTTCAGCCTCGAAGGGGAATTATCCAAAGTAAAAATTCCCATTCCCCTTTCCGAGTTGTTGAGAAAAGACGCTTACCATTCACAGGTGATTAAAGCGCTAACCATTGAACCTGATATAGGCATGAAGGCCTTAACCGTTGGATCAACAAATCATTCAGATACTGTAAACTTTACAGATGACCAACCCGAAATCCTGTTCGGACCAGAAGTGGATGGTCAGACCGAAAATGGTGTTGTCGCTCCTTTTTACATCAGTGTTAATATACATGACCTAATTCTGCATAATGCTATGTTAGATTCGGGTGCTTCCCATAATCTGATGCCTAAATAAGTGATGGAAAAACTGGGACTTGAGGTTACCAGACCTTACAAGGACTTACACTCATTTGACTCCAGTAAAGTTAGATATATCGGTTTGATCAAGGATCTGTGTATCACACTGGTTCAGATTCCTGCAAAAAGCATGGTCATGGATGTTGTGGTTGCAGACATTCCCCCGAAATATGGTTATGTTGTTGTCCCGGTCTTGGGGGGCCAAGTTGAAAGGTACTTTGCAGTTGGATATGTCGTATGCCACTATCCCAGTTTTTGGTCAACAAAGAAGACTATACAGAGAAACCCTGATGAAGTACATGGTGAGCAGCCAAGAAAAACCACATAACTATCTTCTGTACTCTGCACATTTTGACCTAGACTCCTTCATCCTATACAATGATGGCGATACGGGAGAATAAATCGTTCAGCTGGAAGAAGATACATCTGGTCTGGACGAAGGCCAAGAAATCATTCAGGCAGAAAGAAAGAAAAATGTGATAACTGAAGAATTACCAGTAGATTTCTAGAGCATGGACTTTGATGGAGCTATAAGAAAAGAAGGAGTTGGAGTAGGAGTTTGGTTGCACAATCACATATCCAGGTATTCGGAAAACCATTCTTACAAATTAAATTTCCAATGCACTAACAATATTGTCGAGTATGAAGCCTTGATGCTAGGTCTGAAACTTCTAAAGAAGGTTGGTGCCAAAAAAATTATGGTAAGAGGTGATTCCAAATTAATAATCAAGCAAATTAAAGGTGAGTATGCAACAAAACACCCCCATCTTAGAGCTTATAGGAATGTTGTTCTGGATGCCCTTAAATGTTTCACTCAAGTTGATTTGCAGGTGATGCCTAGGGGACAGAATATTTTGGCAGACGGGTTAGCTATGTCAGCAGCCACATGCAAGATACCTCTTCGTTCCACTCGCCCATACAAAGTGGAGGTGAAATGAAGACCAATTTTTCCAGACAACATCAGGTATTGGCAGGTATTTGGTAATGATGATCAAATTGAAGATTTTCTGCAATGTAAAAATGATTTCGAGTGTACAAACATAGATTTAGAAAATGAAGATGAAAATGTAAAAAGACCTGATTTTGGAAATGATAGTGTAAATAAGATAGATTCAGGAGAGTTAGGTGATGATGAGATAGAAGCTGATGTTTTGCATTTGAGAAGTAATGTTTTACCAACGGGTTTAGTTCCTTTAGAGGACTTATTTGATTTTAATGATGTAGCTAAAAGAACGAAAATTGAAGCCATTGGTCAAGAAGTAGAAGATTGTAATATAGGGACAGAAGAGAAACCAAGGATGGTGAAGCTTTCCAAATCATTACCCCCTGAGAAGAAACTCAAATACATTGAGCTTTTCAAGAAATATTTAGACATATTTTCCTGGGGTTACGAGGACTTCAAAGCTTATGACACCAGCATCATACAACATAGGATTCCAATAAAAGAAGATCAAAAACCTTTCAGACATAAACTTAGGAGAATCAATCCCAAGCTACTTCCCTTGATATAAAAAGAAATAAAAAAAATGGACGATGCTAAAATCATAATCTCGTTATGGTTTTCCAAATGGGTTTCAAATTTGGTCCCAACACGAAAGAAATCCGTAGAAATTAGGCTTTACATTGATTTCCAAAATCTGAATAAGGTCTCTCTGAAGGACAATTACCCATTGCAAAAAATGGACCACATATTACAAAGGGTAGTCGGATCCAGTTGAATCTCTTTACTAGACGGGTTCTCAAGTTATAATCAGGTCCTCGTTCACCCAGATGACCAAGAGAAAACCGCTTTCACAACACCATGGGGTACTTTCATGTATGTGAAAATGCCTTTTGGGTTGATGAACGTTGGGGCCACTTTCCAGAGGGAGATGGACATCGCTTTTGTGGAAGAACTCGGAAAATTTATTCTCATCTATCTAGATGACGTAACTATGTTTTCCCAATCTGATGATGAGCACTTACGACATCTCAGACGAGTTTTTGAGAAATGCAGGAAATTTGGGATTTCTTTAAATCCTAAAAAGAGCCTTTTCGGATTAGAGGAAGGTAAACGGCTAGGGAACATAATCTCTAAGGACGATATTAAAATAGACCCCAGCAGAATCGAGGCCATTCAGAAATTAGAACACCCAAGAAACATCAAAGAGTTACAGTCTTTTATTGGAAAAATAAACTTTCTGCGAAGATTCATACCCAACCTGGCTGAGCTTCTTAGAAACATCACAAACATGTTAAAAAAGTACACAAAAATAAAATGGGACACTGAGTCCAGGCAGTCTTTTGAACAAGTCAAACGTGCACTCATGTAGGCCCCAGTCTTGATCAGTCCTGACTTCACCAAATATTTCTATCTTTTTTCTTTCGCCTCTGAACATACCATTGCCGCAGTATTACTACAGAAAAACAACGAAGGGTATGAACAACCCATAGCCTTTTTCAGTAAATCTTTAAGAGATGCTTCTTTGAATTATAAAATAATGGAGAAATAATCTTTTTCCTTGGTGAAATCCATAAAATATTTCAGAGTATACATTCTCCATTCCCACACCATTGCATATGTTCTGAATGCGGTAGTAAAAGACATTTTAACCCAGGACAATCTGGACGGCCAAAGAGGAAAATGGATTGCTATCATTCTAGAGTATGACATAGATATTAAGCCTACTAAACTGATTAAAGGTCAAGGTCTATCAAAGTTAATGGCTGAATCAAATTTCCATGCTCTTGACATTAATTTCTTAGCTGCAGTAGATGAACAGGGTGAGCATGCGACTCCAAGCGTGAGAGAGATATTTCTCAACTCTCCATGGTACGCAGACCTGATATTTGTTTTGCATAATTTACAAGCTCCCCCTGGTATGACCAAGACTAAAGCTAGGTTTTCGAAATTGAAAGCATTAAAATTCTGCATTCTAGAAGGCAATCTATATTGGAAAGATCCTGGAGGTATTTTGTTAAGTTGTCTATTGAAGGATGAAGATGACAAAGTGTTGCAGGAGTTTCATGCAGGAGACTATGGTGGTCATATGAACTGGAAGGCCACAGCCAACAAAATCCTTAGAGTTGGATTCTATTGGCCAACTCTGTTCGCTGTTGTGCATCATAAAGTGACTTCATGTCATCAATGTCAGTTGTTCGAAGGCAAAAGGAAACTTCTTCCCCTACCCCTGAAACCAATCTCTGTTGAGGCCCCTTTCTAGCAATGGGGATTAGACTTCATCAGGGAAATACATCCTCCTTATTAAGGCCAACACAGGTGGATTCTTATTGCCATGGATTATTTTACAAAATGGATCGAAGCAGTACCAAGCAGGCAAGCCACTGATTTTGTCATTATTAAGTTTCTTGAAAATAATATCTTGTCTCACTTTGGATGTCCTAGAAATATTATAACTGACAATGCAGTTGCTTTTCGATCTAAGAAACTCATAGATTTCTGCAACCAGTATCATATTGGTTTGGGTCATTCCACAACTTACTACCCTCAGGGAAATGGGCTGGAAGAATCATCAAATAAAACCCTGGTAAACATTATCAAGAAAACTTTGGAGGTAAACAAGAAGTCGTGGCATAACAAGTTGGTTTTTCCACTATGGGTCGACAGACTGACCATCCAAGAGGCCAATCGGTATGTCACCATATCAGCTGGTCTACGACACAGAAGCATTTTTTCCCACTTCCTTAGGAGTCCCTGTCATGAAATTGCTGCAAGACATGCAAGCCGAGCCAAACAACTCCCAAAGAAGGATCAACAAGATGATCCATTTGCAGTAGTCCAGGGAAGAAGTATACAACAAGACCCAGGTAGTCCAAGAAAGCATTAAGAATATTTTTGACAAAAGAGCCAAGGAAGATGATTTCGAGATAGGAGATTTGGGGCTAAGATGGGATTCCCAAAATGAAGACAAGGGAAATCATGGAAAATTCGATAGTCTATGGAAGGGACCATACATGATTCAAGCATTCAGAGGAAATAACGCTGTCTTGCTAAATAACAGTGATGGGACGGATCTACCAGGAGGACCTGTAAATGGCAGAATGTTGAAACATTATTCACCGCCTCAGTAGAGACCTGAAGTCACACTTCCATTGTACAAACCATTTTTTATTTTGCTTGCGAGTTTCTAAGTGAATAACTTTGGTCAGTTGGTTGAAGCCCAAAGAAAAGGCCCTAAGCCTCTAAACATTGTTTTCCATTTTTCGAAAATAAAACCAATCAAGCAACAAAGACGACTAGGGAGGAAGTTTCAGAACATCAGGAATCAATATTCTTAGCTCTTCACAAGGAGAGTACCATCCCCAGGTGGAGCCGCTGTTATCACCCTATAATTTATAGGATCAACTGGTGACTGGAATGTTATCTCTCTAGTGTTTTTTGTTTGTCAAATGATTTTTCATTCTGCAAATAATTTGAGAAAAGAAATAAAAAGAAAAAGAAAAGAGGGCATAAAAGAATTTCAATAAGAGCCCCATGCAATAACAGTGACTTGGTCCATACCTTTCAAGCATGGCCAAGTTCTTTTAAATTGATGTTGATAGGAATAGTGAATAAGCTTGGCTAAACTGTTTAATCTTAGCCAAGTGACCTAGGTCAGTTAGAGAATAAATCTGGCCAGACTGTCTAATCTTGGTCAGGTAGCCCTAGGATAGAGTAAGTTCTTAGCCGAACAGTTTAATCTGGGCTAATTGTCATAGGAAGTTAGGTTAGAACTTAGGGTAGTTTGCTTGATTTAAATAAAACTAGCTCGATGATCAATGTTGGGCCATGTTTTGGATGCTCGAAAAGTTGTTTGCCTAACCCCTTGGTGATGTAAAGATGTAAAGGCTTGGGAAAAACCCATGATATGCTCTTATCCTAAATTTTTCAGGGTGCATATGCTTTCACGCCCACATTTATGCACCGCTCATGTATCAACGGCCCAGATGATCGCGCTTAGATCTACGGTGGAAACAAATTTCCGGACCCCCCCAACTGTTCTACCTTTA